>VYXH01004075.1:422044-513257 GCA_013397275.1 Burhinus bistriatus
ATTTTCTCTAGTTTTCCCTTTGCCTCTGATGTACTTGAAGAAACCCTTCCTCTTGACCTTGACATCCCTTGCCAGATTTAATTCCAAGGGGGCCTTGGCTTTCCTCGTTTCGTCCCTGTGTACTCTGTCAGCATTCTTGTAATCTTCCCAAGTGGTCAGTCCCTTCTTCCACTTCCTTCTTCCACTTGAGCTTTTTCAGAAGCTCCCTGCTCAACCGTGCGGGTCTCCTGCTTCCATTGCCTGATTTCTTGCTCTTAGGGATGCACTGATCCTGAGCTTGGAGGATCGGTGCATAGAATCATAGAATCAAGGAATGGTTAGAGTTGGAATTGAAAATTGTGCAGTCCAAGTTAACAGCTCAGAATTCTTCCAAGGTGAAGAAAAGGGTGTTCACTGCAGTAGAAGTTACTGTGTAAGGGAAATGTGCTAGAGGGCCACCTCCCTCTGATGGAGTTGTGTAAGTACACCCAGGCTATCTACATATGACACTTGTCTAGCCTGTTTTCTAAAGTTCCTATAGGAGGAAGATTCAGCAGCTTCCCTAGGTGGCATGAAAAAGATTTTTAAAATTTTGATATAACATTGCCTTCTTCCGTGCTTCACTGGTAACCAAGGAGAAAACAGATCTGTCGACTTGGCTGTTCTCTGAATGATGTCTCCTGCTTTTGTATAGCAGATGTCACAGGCTCCACACCTTTTCTGAACTGCTGTGATTTTGCTGATATACTGTGATTATATTTGTATTCTGGGCTCTCTATAGGAAACTCTTTTGGTGAAAATTAACAGTTCCCAATGTGTTTAATTTCACAGAATTATAGAGTCATAGAATCATAGAATGGTTAGAGTTGGAAGGGACCTACGGATCACCTAGTTCTAACCCCCCGGCCCTGGGCAGAGATGCCTTCCACTAGACCAGGTTGCTCAAAGCCCTATCCAACCTGGCCTTGAACACTTCCAGGGATGGAGCATCCACAACTTCTCTGGGTGACCTGTTCCACTGCCTCACCACCCTCACAGTAAAGAATTTCTTCCTAATATCTAACCTACATCTACCCTCTTTCAGTTCAAAACAATTACCCCTCATCCTACTGCTACACTCCCTGGTAAAGAGTCCCTCTCCATCCTTTCTGTAGGCCCCCTTGATGTACTGAAAGACTGCTATAAGGTGTCNTTCAGTAGTGTCAAATTCATCCCAGTAGAGCTCACGGACTTGTTTTTTAATAGTTATAACCTGCCTGGTTTTTAATAAGAAAGTCTTTTATGACCCCATCTTCAGCAGAAAGGGTCCTTAAATTTGTCTTTTCATTTCATATCCTCTTGATTGCAGTTTTTTAATAAGTAATGCACAGTGCTCGAGACTTGCTATGGATCTGTAAATTCAGTTCCATCTTTGCTGAGTTTTTGTATTAATTTTCACAGAATACATTGCATTCAAAGGATGAAGAAAAAAAGTAATTGAGACTTTCTTCAAACAACTGTCAGAAGCCTCATGTTCACAAGCCCTAGACCTCATGGTAGACTTAAGTCACCACAGTATCCGCTGGAAAGGCCACGCAGCATGGCACAAGCAATCCAGCAGGTTTCTGGAGGGTACTGATGACAGCTTCTTGACACATGTAACTGAAAATTTGATGAGTTGGGAGACGCTTTGCTGAACCTCATGCTTACAGGCAAGGCAATAGTGCTGGGGGATGTGAAGTTTGGTGGAAACCTTGATGACACTGATTGTGTGATGANTGCTTTTTTTAGTTATACTTGTCTCTCTGTGTCCATCTTGTATATGTTATGTGTGTTACTGGAATACTACTTAATTAACAAGATGTCTTAAGAACAATGCTTAAAGATCCCTTTCTGTGTTTAAAACACATATCTCACTTTTTGGTACACTGGAGCATAAGTGTTGCACAATAACAGTCTTTTTTCCATTGACTGTGCAGTTGCCTAAAGAGGGACACTTCCTGTGGTTGTGCTGATTGCTGTTACTGGCTTTGTTTCCTGCTTTCCACCCCTTGTGAAATACATCAAATACATCTCTGTTGCATCTGCTTCCCAATTTTGCTTACAGATACTTATCAATATATCTTCTTGGCCTTTCTCTAGGGTTCTTCATAACTGTTTCTTTTGCTGCTTGATATATGCGTATCTATATATATATATATTGAGTTCAGCAGTGTCAAATTCATCCCAGTAGAGCTCACGGACTTGTTTTTTAATAGTTATAACCTGCCTGGTTTTTAATAAGAAAGTCTTTTATGACCCCATCTTCAGCAGAAAGGGTCCTTAAATTTGTCTTTTCATTTCATATCCTCTTGATTGCAGTTTTTTAATAAGTAATGCACAGTGCTCGAGACTTGCTATGGATCTGTAAATTCAGTTCCATATTTGCTGAGTTTTTGTATTAATTTTCACAGAATACATTGCATTCAAAGGATGAAGAAAAAAAGTAATTGAGACTTTCTTCAAACAACTGTCAGAAGCCTCATGTTCACAAGCCCTAGACCTCATGGTAGACTTAAGTCACCACAGTATCCGCTGGAAAGGCCACGCAGCATGGCACAAGCAATCCAGCAGGTTTCTGGAGGGTACTGATGACAGCTTCTTGACACACGTAACTGAGAATTTGATGAGTTGGGAGACGCTTTGCTGAACCTCATGCTTACAGGCAAGGCAATAGTGCTGGGGGATGTGAAGTTTGGTGGAAACCTTGATGACACTGATTGTGTGATGACGAAAGTCAGGATTATGAAAGGAGGGAACAAGTCAAAAAGCAGGACCATAACCCCAGACTTCAGTAGAACAGACCTGGACCTCTTCAGGGACCAAGGCCTTGTCCCGCCCAGTTTGAAAATCTCAAAAGCTGGAGATTCTCTGAGCACCACTCTCCCTGTGAATGTCTTTCCCCCCTCTTCCATTGTCCTATCTTCTGGCCTTTCACAGTGCAGCTCCTGTCTCCAGCACCTAAACACTTTCACTGAACTGTTGAAGTCAATTAACCTGCTGTGCTCAGCGGTATACAGACACAGTTCTTAATTTCAGTGACCTGTTCAGGTTTCCTGTTTTGTGGGGCTTTTATTCTCTCCAGTGAACATTTCAGTACTGCAGGTCAAAGTGGTCATAAGGCTGCTGGGGAGAAGCAAGGATGAAACAAGGCCACAGCTAGTGTTATTGTCAGCCCATTCTGTCTGGGGTCAGTATACAGGGAGTGTTAATATACACCTTGGAATTAAATGCATGGCTACATACCAGGAGACCTTTGTTTTCCTCACCCAAGAATGGTGTTCTACATGGTAATGAACAAAAATGGAGGCCCATGAAGATCTTTGACTTGGAATTAAGCAGTTCCGGAAGTAGCATAAACAACGATGACTTAGACGGACATAAAAACCAGGCTGGGTTGCTCTTCATAAAGTCATAGGACTGGATAGCAATCACTGTAATGCAAGAAGGATGAAGAATAAGCAGAAGGAACTGTAAATCTTAAAACAGGTTGTTAGTTATATTTATTTTGCAAGATATGTAGGTATTTCAGAGAAACTGTGTTTAGCAAGTTCTTTGAATATGCTTCTGAAGGACTTTGGTAAAGATGATTAATATAACTAGAATAGGGTGAACTTTGGTTCGATACTGACCACTAGAAAGAAATTATTTGTTTGACAACGTCTAGACAAAGGTCAGGTTAGGTGAGAATGATCATGAAAGGATATATTTATGATTCATAGGGCTTGAAGAAAGCTAAGCAGCAAAACAGTAACAATGGATTTCAAGTAGGAAGACTTCAACACTCACAAAATTGGTAGGTGTTGCCTGGGAGGCAAACCTAATGGAATAGGGAATTTAAGAAAGCTGGCAGTTCCTTAAAGAAGAATATTAATAAAGTGCTCTCCTTGTGGAGGAGAGATAAGAATTCAGTAAGAGATCAGCTTGGCTAAATTATGAGCTTTTCATTGACTTCAAACACAGGAGGAAAAGATACGGAAAGTAGAAACTAGGTCAGGCTACTAAGAAGGAGAATAAAGGCATTGCAAGAGCTCTCAGTGACCTAATCAAAAAGGTCAAGGCATAAAGTGAGATGAAATAGCAAGGTACATTACTTACAAGAAGCCCAAATGTTGACACTTAATAGACAGAAGATTTGGAGAAGCCTAAAGCAATGAATGCTTTATTCTGTATTGATCTTCACTTGCAATCAGGCAGATAGCACTATTAATACCAGTGCCTAAAGGAGTTAGATGTGAGTCTAAAGCAGGAGAGGAATACAGCAGAGGGAGTTTTCAAAATGATCATGCAAAGATTTTGTCAAGGCAATTTTAGCAGCCTTTAGTGGTTTTTTGTGTGTGGAGAGTGCTTTGAGATAAGTAAGGTTACCGAGTGGATGTTGAAAGTGGATGGATGCTAGGGAAATATGGTCTAGAGGAAATGACTGTAGACTGACTAGTACTCTGAGAACAACATAGCACACAAGCATTTCATGTTGAAATGGAAGGATATTGTTAGTGAAGTTCTTCAAGGGTCTCCTATGAGTTTGGTTCTGCCCGGTGTTTTCGTTCATGACCTGTATCTGTTACTCAGATAAGAATCCCTATCAGTACTCTGTGATACAGATCATAATTAAAAATGGTCTTGACAGAATGGATGAGAGCATTATTTAATAGGGATTAACTCTATGTTTATGTAGGAATAATCAAGTATGTAAATATAGGATGAACAGAAAACTATCTGGACGCTCATAGATGAGTGAAGAGGTTATGGAGGACTTCAAACTAGACACAAGTGAATGATGGCAAGCTTTAGCAAACCAGTTAGTGTCACAGGGAGCGTGTTGTACAGGACCACAGGCTGCAATGCAATGTAATTAATTCTTCCATGTAGTGAAAGGATGGCCTCAGATGGAGAATTTTGCCATTTTTGGTGCTCTTCTTCAAGAAATGGATGACCTATTCTACAGCTGAGAACAGCTAGAAATATAATCTACAAGGAAATATTGAAAGAAATTAGCTTGTTCAAGATAAAAAAAAAATGCTGAAGAGAACATAACCTCCTCCTTATTTAATTTCATTGTTTTTTTCCTTAATTTTTTCCTCTATTTTCTGTATTTAAAGAAAAAAGAGAATATCTCATAGAATCATAGAACAGTTTGTATTGGAAGGAACCTTTAAAGGACATCTAGTCCAACCCCCCTGCAGTGAGCAGGGACATCTTCAACTAGACGAGGTTACTCAGAGCCCTGTCCAACGTGACCTTGAATGTTTCTGGGGATGGGGCATCTACCACCTCTCTGGGCAACCTGGGCCAGTGTTTCACCACCCTCATTGTAAAAAATTACTTCCTTCTATCTAGTCTAAATCTTCTCTCTTTCGGTTTAAAACCATTTTATTTGCATGACTATTTGGAGGCAGTGACCCTTCTTCTTACTCATGCCATACTGGTTTGTGAACAGAATGACATGAGGATGAAAAGGAATACTGCTGACAGTAATCGTTTGTTGTTGCCCTATCTTTAATTTCAGACACCTAGTCACTGAAAGAGGGATAATACCACATGGCAGAGCTGACTGCTCACATTATACAGACAGCTAGTGAAGTTCATATATAAGCCTTTGATTGAAAACTGTTTAACTCTGTATGTAATCTCACTTCACAATTGACAAGTGAGCAGAAAAATGAACGTCTTTGTGATTATTTGTTCATAATACAGTCAAATCTGTCCACAGTATGAAATGAAATCCATTTTACCATCTGAGATTTTTTTAAAAAATGTTTGTTATGCTTCAGAATTGAATAAATCTGAAAGAGCATCTTAAACAGGCAAAATATGATTGCTGAAGATGGAAGCTGACCAGGGAGTTAGGACTAAGTTGTCTATCATCTGTCATCTACCAATTGTAGAGGGGGCATAGATGGCTCTTGTTAGACTCTGAGATGGTTTATGTTAAGACAGAGTTTGGTGTGTTCAATGGCACTGAAACTGTCTGTTAGGCAATATGTTTCAGCCTTGTGTATGCTCAGTTCTCTAAAATATTTGTAGGTAGAATTTCCTAGAAATAAATGATGCTGTAGGTTGATTAATACAAGTGAACCCAAAGCCCCCAAAGACTGTTTGGCAACTAAAAAAACATCTGAGGAAACAAGGACAAGAGCGAGACTTTTCTTCCTAACAAATCTGTTCTCATGAGCCGTAAGTATTTCTGATATCTGGGACAATTTTTTTCAGGACAAAAAGCATCATGTTTCAGTGTTTGAGATGGTTACACTTATATGTCATCTTTTCCTGTATACAGGATATGGCTATATTCTGTTGAGGAAGCTAGTTTGAGTACAATCAGAATGTGTAATCAATTTTTTTTGTTTCAGTATTTGTTATTGCTTGTGGGAAGTTATGCATAATGCAACATGTGAGAATACCTTTAACACTGTTGCTAAAGAAAATCCATTTTTTGAAAATCTCAGGATTTAATGAATGCAGGAATGTGTTATTCCTTGCAGTCATTATTTTGAAGATTATCCCAGGTTATTAGATTTGATTAAAGGATTTTACGCTTGGCTTGCTTGAGAGCTGAGGATTAAGCAATAAGGAGCTTTCTCCTGTGCTGTATCTTTGAGCTTATCATTTCTGTACTGCAGGGTTCTGATTACTTACCCATTTTTGTAAAACATACAGATTTTGTTCATTTACAGCTTTTTAGATCAGTCAGAGCTATTAAGCTTGCTAGGTGATATCCTGGCTGACAAGTCCTATTACAGGCTAGGTTTGCTTCTGTTGGCTTGACCAATGGATGTCCTTTGTCAATACAGAGCACTCAGCCCACATGGCATCTACAGGGACTTCAGTGACAATGGAGGTTGATCTCGCCTCCCTTTTAGCAAATATACAGAAAGTTTTGGGATCAGAAGCTTTCTCGTTTAACTAATATGAAGGACTTGATGTTCTTCAGGTTCACACAGAGATAAGGACAGATGCTAAAATGGTTTGGGGGATGGCTGGCTGGATTGTTTGTCTACCTTACTGTAGAACTACTCCTGATCTGCCTTTGCACAAGACCAGGCTTCATCTGTTGCTTTTCTCTAAAGAGTGTTTGGATGGAAAAGTGAGGAATCCAGATGCTTACTTCACTGTTACAGTGGTTTCCAAGCATGAGAACAAATGCATTTCCACTGTACAGAGGCTGGGGTCAGAGGGTATACGCGCACGTCTGCACGTCCCCTTTCTGAGGCGGTACAGAGGTGGTCAGAAGTGCATGAATGGGGTCACTGTGAATTACCCTCCTGAGGAGGAAAAAACATCCTGTACATGGTTCTGCCTCACATGTACCAGCAGTTAAGGCTATAAGAGGTCTTCTCCAGGCCAACGTGTATGCCTGGCTGTTGTGATACTTTTGTGTTCATCCACGCTGTCTGTGTACCGGGGGTGTTCAGGCGGGAATGCTGTCACTCACATCCCCCCCAGCTAAAGCTGTGACAGTTTCAGTAGATGCTCTGCTGAAGGCATCTCTGCAGCCCAATCTTTCCAAACTCTGTCAAATATCAGGTCAAAATCAAGTATGTGGATTTATGACCTGTGTTGGTCTTCAACGCCACTGGATACATCTCACATAAATATGATCTTTGTCCATGGCAATTGGCTTTTCTTGTCCCTAGACAGCTGCCTCAAGGTTAGAGCTCATGTTTCCCGGACACTTTCTTGCGATGGTCCTTCATCTCATTTCCAGTGTGGGATGAAGGGCCTTGGGGTTTAGACAAAACCAAAACCTCTATTTCTTCAACCTAACCTCCCACAGACAGATTGCAAACAGTAGTAGCCCAGATCACTGCCCAGACTGCTTTTTGATATTTCAACACCCTGGTGCATCCGATTCCTCGGATGTTCTTTTAAGTGTGTGGGCTGGTGGTCACTTTAGTGTTAAACTTAAGTGTAGAGAAGCAGATAAATATAGTTGCTGAGCTTTCACAATCGTTAATGCATTTAATTGTTACTGTCCCATCTGACTTGATGTTCCCACTTTGGTCTTTGACTTTGATTTTTTTTTTTTTCCAGCTTTGACCTCTTTTCTATATCAAAGAGCTGAAAAACAGACACCATTCTTTTACTTTTTATTCCCTGAGGTCAGTTCATAACTTATTCAGCTTACTAATTGTGTGTTGCATCGTGCTTGGCTTATCTTTCTTCAAACAACTCATTTGCAGAGTTGCAGTTCAATTTTGTTGCTAGAGTTCTGGTGTTAGTTCTCATTTAAAAGGACTTAAACCTAGGTTCAACAGAAAACAGTGTCTGTAGATAATAACCCATGCAAGTGCAGCGAAAGCGCTGGACTGGACGGCTGGAGTCAGCTCCTAATACATAAGGTGGTCCAGGTGGTGACGGGGGCATAGAAGGGGTAAGTTACAGCAATGCCAGAGGAGAGGTGTGAAAGGGAGCCAAGACATTTCTAATGCTGTTGATTATGTATATTCCTTTGCTTTTCTTACTTGCCATTTCTTGCCAGGACCCTTTTTCTTCTTTACATACTGTCCTTGGTAAAGGCATTTTGACAGCTTAGGTGGTACCAGGGTGCATGTTTCAACAGGAGCAAAATGTTCTGCTCAACTGCTTTCCTCTCAGTTGTCCCTTTGTAAGTTTGGGAGAGATGGACCTGGGTAACCTGAGGGAACAGTGAACAAATTACAGTGACTAATAATTCAGAAACCCTTCCTGGCTGAAGCACATCATATTTGTTTTTTTGTTTTGGTATTGTCTTACTCAACAAATTAAACTTGTTAAAATATGAACCATATTCAAACATTAAATGCCTTTCACCTATCACAACTTCAGGTAGATCCATTTTATTAGTGTTCTTAGACCTCCAATGAAGAGTAATGATGGTAAATCATTAATATATATTCTGCCATTTTAAAAATTAAATCTGTGCCATGATGTGTTTTACTGTTTTATAGCTATTATATGAAGCCCCTTGGGATGTTCTCATAAAAGGTGCCCCATAAATTTTAGATAGCTTTGTACTGCATTATATTTTATTGCAATATTCCAGCTTTTCAGAAAACCTCTAAGGCATAATTTTTTTTCTGAAGGCCTCCATGGGAGAAAGACATCAAAATTTGTGTTGGCAATTTCTAGTGAAAACACCTGCCGTTTGCAATTGTCATCTCTGTTCTCAGTGACATATTGCCTTCTGTCATTTTCAATGGAAAAAGCTTAGGTGAAAAAGATACAAAGGGAGATAGAGCTGCAAGAATAAGGGCGATCTCTTTTGTATGTGTTTCTTCTGTCCCTGATTACACCTCAGTTGGTTTCTCTCTGCTTGTTTTACCCTCCTGCTGAGCTTTAGCATGCTTTCCTGCAGTTTAGCTACTTCCATAAAGACAGACAAAGCCACAATCTAGAGGGGAGGACAGAGGCAGATGCTGGGTGTAGTCCACGCACTCCCAACTCCTCATCATTGTCCCTGGGGGTAAGCAAGGCAACCTTGGGGCAGCATCCAAGCCTGGGGACATTGCCACATAACCCCTTTTGGTAGGAACAGAGAGATGCTGATCTTGTCAAGCCTCTGAAGGCTTGCAGACCCTACAGAGGAGAGGAAGAATGGTCTCGTGGATGCCAGCCTGAAATTTAGTACATGAGCTTAATTCCCATATATGCCACAATGCACTGGCTGTATATCGGTATAATACTGTAAGAGGGCAGGTTTTTAATGTTATTTTGGAGGCCTAAAGATGCAGATCCTCTGTGCTTTCAGTATGGGGTGCTTAAGTGATAAAAAATGGAGTCGGATATGTGGAAGAGTCTCTGGGACAGATGTCCTCTCACTCTGAGTGTCCAGCACCTGAGGCAGTGGTGCCTGAAGGGAAGGGAGTCCTTCAGGAAAGCCGTACTGCCGGCGTCTGTGATTCTTGCATTCCAGAAAGAGCAGCTGCTCCGGCTCCAGACTCTGACAAGGAGGGATTGCAGAAACCTGGTGGCTCCAAACAGACTTTTGCAGACATTGGGGAATACAGAGGAACTTCCTCTACACTGTAAATACTTTTTGGCGTCACAGCACTTGTTTCTTAATGTGGAAATGAGTTTGTTGCTACCGCTCTGCTTAAGGACTGAAATTAGTCTTTGCTTGAATTACTTTGCGGCATGCAGGAAGGAGATGCTTTCCAGGTCTTTCCATTTCTTCAAGAGCCATCAATGCTTTTCTTTAAAACCTTACCTGCAGTGATTCTCAGTTATCAATTAAAACGTTCCCCTAGTTTCCAGGTTAAGGTCAGAAAACATTAAAAATCAGGATTCTTAAAGCAAAAGATGCTTTCAAAAGGGTCTCATGAGTTTTTCAAGCTCCTGATGTTTCTGAGCACTTGTCAATCTCTTCAGTTATTTTTGGCAGAACCAGTGATGTGCCAGCTGACTCTGCCCATCGACAGCTCTCAGACAGCACAGGACATACCAGAGCTGCTGCCTCTGAGTGAATTGCTTGAGCAATAATATCTAAGTTGTGCCTTTTGAATGATGCATGTATCTTCTACCCCCTTCGACACCCGCTTCAGCTGTGATTTAATTCAAAGAGCGAACTAACATCAGAAAAGGAAACAAGGTTTTGAAACATGCTCACTAGTAATTTTGCCTCCTGAGTTTTTCCCTAGTGATCTGGTTTGGCTGTTGTATTAGGCGTGTCGCTGTTCCGAATGCATCTGTGAGCCCGTTTACAGTCCCACTATTTGCTACGCTCCATTCTGTTCATCATTATTTTCCATCCTTGTCAGCAATTTTAATCACAGTGATGAAACCAGATTAAAACCATTTAAATATGCTAATACGGTGACAGGCAATTGAATGGCTTCTTATAAATGACTCAAAATCAAACATAGCTTCCTGTGCCTCGCACAGCTGCACCTGATTAGCTTTGATATTTCTGCTTGTCAAATACATTATATTGCCACTCACTTTCTTTGTGGTCTGACTTACCCTTTTGAATGCTCTCAGTTTATTTCATATTCTTCCCAAATTGCATTCCTGCGTTTCTCGCATCACAAAGGTAGCTTTGTAAAACTGCACCACAAATCGCACCTAATTGCATTTCTTATGCATCATAACCTACCAGAAAAGCAGGTCATCAACCATGAACAATTAAACAACCACTGAAGGGCTTAAAAAGCTAAATCAGGAATTCTTGGCATCCGTTTTCCAACCAGCAAGATTGGAGATTTAAATTCAAACTTTAGAAACCACTGACTGACAAGACATAGGAATACAATGGTACCACAGAGTTGCCAAATCTCCTGGTGAGGGGTTTCAGCACTACAAGAAGATAGTTACAGGGCTGATTTTATTGCCAAGCTTAATTTGGTCAGCTAGCAGTATGACTTCATTCCGTGCTCCTGACTAACCTAATTATGGTAGCAAAACATTGTGCATTAGCAGTCTCCAGTGTAACCCTAAATGAAAAAGACAGCCCAGATCCCAACAGAGAACCTGGCCTGTTTTATAATTCTGGCAGAGTCAGAGGGAATGGGAACAGAAAAGCAGCACGCCTGTTTTGTGATTGCAGCAGAAATGCTTGTCCTACATGGAGTTACGTGGGGGATGCAGACATTGCTAGAGGATGGGACCTCTAGACAGCTTTCCATGAGAAGATGTTATTTACTTCAGTGTTTACAAACCAAGTTAGTAAAGAAACTGTTTGGAAATTCATCACAGACAATTTGAAAATATTGGATTTTTTTGAGGTTTGGATTGCAATGTTTAGAGAAAACTAATTTATGAAATCCTAGAGGGAAATTTTTTCCAGATATTAACATTTCAGAAAAAGTAGGAAAGTCTAATTTGATGTATTGTCTTTTTTTGACATCTTCATGACCCCTGGCATATTGTGCTGTGTTATTGCAAACCCATATGTTGGGCTGGGAGATGTATATATAAACGCTTATTTGCAAGGGACTTTAAGTCCATGCACATTGTAGTCAGCAGTGGTTAGATCTCAGCTGCAGTGTTATATCCACATATTGGTCAGACATTTAAAGAAAATGCTGATGAGTCGTAGAGACCCTGGAGAATGAACTCCAGAAGGAGATGCCTAGAAAATGTGGCTTAAGTCTTCTGTTTGTTGAAAATAGGGAGAATGAGTTTTGCAGTACTCTAGGAGTTGGACAAGAAGTAGTTAGCTTAACCCACAGAAAGGGAGATTCAGGTTAGAATTATGTTCAGGTTAGGAAAAAGCCTTTTTGTAAGAGCTTTGGAGCTGTGTGGGAGATGTACAATATCCATCACTGGAGGTCCCCGAGAAGTACTCGGCACAGCATTGCTTGGGATGGTTAAGGCACGGCAAATCTGCTGGGATGTAGCCTATAGGTCTGCTAGAGTCCCTTGTTTTCTAATTACTGAATCAAATGGGGTAATAATGAAGTATAAAACCAGAAAAAACACAATAATTTATAATTTCAAATAAAATACTAACCAAAAAAATTAATATCTGGAAGGCCAGAAACTCTTCTTCCAAATGAATTCCTAATTCTAGACTCTGGATAAAGAAATGGTAGATGAATTCCATGAGAAATGCAGAAAGTGCTGGAGAGATTAAATAACATGCATGTCGTTCTTTTCTAAGCAGGATGCCATTTACATGCTTTGTATCAAAAAAAGTATTGTAAAACTGCAGTGGTTTGTAAAGTCTGTCTTCACTCAAGCAAAAAAGTCTCTTACTGTCACGTACACCCAATATAGTCTCCTTGAATGTGAACTGGGAGAGAGTGTGACCTTCAGCAGAAGAAAGAGGTTGTGTGTTGAGGGTACCTTGGGATGCCTTGTCTTGTTACATCACCATCTCATGCAACTAAGAAAGTTTTTCAAGAGGTAAACAAAATCCGGCTCTTAGAGGGATTTATTGTCCAACATGATGAATCCTGTTTCCCACCCAAGCATGAGAATAATCTTGATGCCATTGTTGCTACTCAGAAAACCAGGAACTTGCTTAATGTAGGAGCAAGCGTCAAAACTGGGCAAATAATTTTACTAATTTTCTGCCCTGGTATGCATAAATATAGCTGATGAATCTACATGTGAAAGAACACAAGATTTACCTCCGAGTTTAAAAAGATAATGGAAATAAATCAGTGTATATAAAAACAAGAGAGAAATGTAATTAATGCTTCTTAGTGCACTCTTCTTCAAATAAGAAATCTCCAGCAAAAACTACACCTGCAAGCAACTGGGTACTGTAAAGTGTCACTTACAGCCTTTGCTAATGGAGCTCTCAGTACATAAAATGATGAGCTCCTAGCCATAGGGTTTATTGAAGATGTTAAATAGTTTAAGGCACGTGAACACAAGCTGAGCTGAACTTGGTGCTCAGCTTTGCCAAGTGATTTGCAAAAGGGAGATTTAAATGGGAGGTGGCAGAAAGCTGCTGCCCTGGATCCTATCACCCTCCCCAGCCAGGGCAAGGCTCTTCTTCAGAGTATGTTTTCTAGTATTGAAAGGCACAGATCTGAAGATAATTACATGTTGTTTTAAACATAGCTTTCAATCAATGCAAAATTAGTGTTGGGTGCTGAAATGCTTTTATTCCTTTGTTGGATTATTATTGCCTTGCTGAGTTGGACCAGCCAGGAGACGTTTGCCCTTTTTGTTACATAGATTTATTCTGCGGTATTCTGTGATTAGAGCAGGAGGAAGGCTTCCTTTCAAAATCTGCCAGAAATCTTAATGTAAATGGACTTGAACCATCATTTCTTTTGTCATTTTTTCACTGACAACCCCCCCCCCCCCCCCCCCCCCCACCCCCCCACCTCCGCTCAGCTTTNCGGCCTCCCAGACTTTGGGGTCCGACTCCCACCTCCGGGGAGGGCCCACGCAACCGGCCCACCCCCCCGTTTTTTCCCCCCCCCCCCCCCCCCCCCCCGCCCCCTGAAATTCTCAGCTTCAGCTTTGAATTTTTCTACTTCATTTTCACCTATTTATATTCCAACCTGTAGCCTCAATAACACAAATTAGTGATATTTTATTTCTTTCCTGTTCTTTCCTTTTTGTATGTCCCGAAGATTCAACGCCAGGGTCCAGCTACGAAATGTGGCACTGGTTTAAATTCAGTTCCCTAAAAGATATAATTTGGTTGTGGTCTGTACAAGGCTGCTTTCTTGAGGTTCAGTTTCATGGCGGGTGCTGTTGGAGGAAGTCCTTCCATCTCTATGAATGAGCAGCACTTGGCACAACAGTCTCAGTCTTGATTCCAGTCTTCAGGATGTTTTTAGTAAAAATAAATAATAATTAAAGAGTGGTAAGAAGAACATAATTACAGAGCTATTAGTCAGCATCCACAATCAAGTACTTTCCCTGGCATCACTGGTAATAGTGTTCAGCTAATCCTTTGGAAGAGTTTTTATTGCTTATACTTAATTAAATTTATTTTCCATTTTAACTTCTATTTATCTGTTTTTATGATAATGAAAGCTTGATCCACCATTCATCATTCCTGGTTTTAGTATGATCCATTTTTGAACATTTTAATCTGATTATACCGGCGATGTAGCTCAGGGAATTAGCACAGCAAAGTGTGAGCTGCAGGACATTGTTTGGCTTTTCTTTTGGGTGGGTAATTTTTTTCAGGTGGTATTTCTATTTTTTTAAATGAAAACAAATGAAATGATAATGCTGAAGTGGAATGGAGGAGAAGGGAGGATTAAGCACAAGGTTAAAAAGGGTTAATAACGGCCAGGCAGAGTAGTTGTGTGAGAGCTTATCAGCATTGCTCCCTCCCTGGATGTAGGAAGGAGCCTGGATGCTGTAACTGTTCAGGTGGGGATGGCTCCTCAGTGCTCCAGTGATTAATTTTTACCGGCTCTGTATAAAACCATAGAACTAGGAGAAACTTTAGAAAAGAAGATATGAGTATCGCTGTCAAAAGTGACAAGCGACAGAAGAGACCAGACCTATTTTTGATGTTACATAGACAATCTGAAGCCAATGTCTTGTTGACTTTCAAGAAGAGTAAGACCTGAAAGGTCGTGGTTGTTAGCCAAAGTAGTTGTATTGATGAGTATTTGACAGGCAAAATGCAGGCAACTTATACTGGGGAAGAGAAGTTCCTGCTGCCACAGTTCATTCCTTTCCCTTGAGCAGCACAGTGGCAAAACTACATGTGCAACACAACCACACTGCACAACTTTTGTCAGCACAGCTGTTGGTCACAAATCACAGCCCACCTGGGTGAAATACGTATTGTAGCAACAGCTGGTGACAAAGATCTCTGCTATAGGTCTTGTCCCTCTAACAAAACCCTCCTGCTTTAGCAATTCTGGCAATACAAGCAACCTAGACCTTGCTTCGCTTATGCCAGTGTAGATGTTATTAAAAGTTAATGTTAGTTAATTATGGAGCTATTTCATGATAAAGTTGCTCCGCTAGGTTGTACTGGGAACTAGTTTACAAAGCTTGAGTAGAGACAAACTCGAGGCAGTTCTTAATTTGAACATAGCTGGGCCAGTTCCCACCAGAACATTTTCAACCTTGCCAAAACCTTTCTCTGCTGTTCAGTCTTAACAGTGACCTGCTATACAGGCACCAAGGCATAAATGTTTACAAGAATAATATTGCAAAATACAAGAACAATACAGGTTATTCATTACCCAGATAATACTAACAAGGTGAGAATAATTAGTTACACGTGGAAATTAAAATAATGGCCACTTCTCTGTAAAGCATCTTGTAATTTACTGCCGCACAGCCATATCCTGGTCAGCTCAAATCACCACTTTTCTCTGTGAAACAATAAGTTCCAGATGTGATAAACTGTTTCCATAAGGTCATTTTTTCTCATTCATGTTTGCACGTATTGTAGAATTCTTGTGCATTTCTGTGCCTGTGCAGTGGATGACAGGGGGCATTCTGCTGGCAATCCCCAAACTGCCAGAGGAAGCTATGTGGCAAACTCCCTTGTGTAAAGCACGTGTGCAGGCACAGAGGTCTGCTACTACCGGCTTCCCACCAGGCAAGGCGCATTAAAAGCATTATTGGACAAGGCTTTAAGATTCTTTTTGCATCAAACCATTTATGGTATCAAGGCTTCAAACCCAACAGAGATTTTTTACAGTCATTGCCCCCAAATCTACCCTGAAGTCCTTGCCCTGCAGCACAGGGATTCGGAAAACATACAAATTATCTGGATGAGAGTGGCAACCCATCTCAAGGTCAGCTAACACATTCCTAACCTGGAAAAAATGTGAGGGTAGAGTGATTTACCTTCACTTCCCCCTCCACAGATCAGATTAACTTGAATTGCATCATGTTTGTTGCAGGCTATGAGTTGCCTGTTCAGAGCTGGGAAGCATGACAGCCTGTCTGTGTGTTCAAATCCTCCTGTCAAAACCAGACTCAAGATCAGTTCAGACATGGAAAAGGTGGAAATCTTGGTAAGATCCATGTAAAGAAGACAAAGGAGAGAGAAAAGAAAGGAGTGAGTTAGCAGACATATCTGTGAGAGCAAGAAGCTGCTCTGAACATCAAGGCAGGGGATCTGCTTCAACAGGGTCAGTGCAGTGAAGCTGCAGGCGTTGAGTAGAAATCTGGGGGTTGCGAGTTGGGTGGAGCGTAGTGGCACGAAGAAACAGCAGGAAAAGAGATCATATTGTAGGCAGATTTATGTAGGACCTTTAAAGAAAAAGGTGGGAGGTCTGCACTTGATCTATTAGGAAAGAATACCTGGATTCAGTTGGACAAACAGTAGAAGGGAGATTTATGGACCTCTCTGGGCAACGTTCAAGACTGTGGCTTGTTGTGTGACACTCCAGCCAGTCCTGTTTCTCCTGACCATCATATGATGAAATATGGACCTGCTAGGAAGGTAATGGAGAGGGGCCAGAGCACAGAGAAGGTGGAGGGCAGCTGGGGTAAGGCTGATGTAAGTGTGGATAATGGAAAAGACAATAATAGAGCTGCTGAGATCCCTGAGCCAGCTAATCAACATCTTTTTTGTAAAGCTAAAAGCTCTTAAAGAACAGTCTCCATTTGATGGGTGAGAGGAGGGAATCTTGCAAACTGATTATCTTTCCAAAAGAGGACTAAATATTCATACAAAGGCAGGGTTATGTCCCAGCCCTTCTGCCATAAGCCATTGAACCTACAGTGAAATATGAAAGTGCCATTCTTGGCCAGATTGGATTATTGAAACAACTTGCAGCTATTAGCAAAAGTTAAGTCACTGTGAGATACACTTACCCTATGGAAAAAATGTTCTGCAATATAAAAGGTAGGTTCATTTGGCATTCTTGATACCTAATGGCTTTGAAACTGCTTTTGTTAGAACAGTGTGAAGGGGGGGGTGTGAATAAGAAAAAATATTTTTGTATATATATTAACTCTGAAATGTTTTAGGGATCATAAAGAAAACAGTTTTCCTTTGGTAGGAAGTTCTTGCTGTCCTTCTGTGTTGGCTTCTTCCTCCACTGTCATGTATAGGATTGAAAACATAAGTTAGGTGAATGGACAACTTGTATTCCAGCTCTGTCACATTTCATTTCTCAGTGGCAACGTCCCATGTGGGACATGACAGAGGACACAGGTACCTCAGCCCAAATTTTCAGAGTCATTTTGTTCAAATGGAGAAAAAAACCCGTTTTCTAAAGTAACGTTATTACAATATCACATTGTTTCCATAAAGAGAGAACAAAGCATTTGCATCCCTGTATGAGAGATGTGTAGCCAGCTCTGCCTCCGAATTTGCCACAGCGGATGGCTTGTTGGGGTCGGGCAGGAAAAGCTGCCTTGGGCAGGTAGGGAGGCTGGGTCTGCCTGGAACGCTGCATGGGGGGTCACAGCATGTGTGGAAACGTTGTGGTTATCAGGTCTGGCCCTGGGACTGTCCAATAGTTCCACTACTGCAAATAACATTTCCATGGTTTCAAGTACTGGCCTATTGACTCCTTAAATTATTAAAAAAATGGGGTTTTTATCCTGCATTTCTATTTCACAGGAATGCCACTGTTCTCCATAAACAGACTTCACAGCATGGACAATGTAAAGAGCTTGATTAGTTTTCCTCTTGTTTCTGCTGCGTTTTGTGTCAGATTCTTTTCCTGCATGGCTGTAATGTGCAGTTAGGAACATTGTAGTGGGATATTAATTGAATTGTAAAGACTGTTTCCATTGGATTAAAAAAAAAAATGGAACATTAGACTCAGGTTCTGCTTAAAAATAAAATTCAATGTAAATGTTAAATTTGAATGGATAATTTCTGTGATACTTGAGGGGAAAGAGTCAGCAAAGCTCACAACATGTCTGAACCCCATTGCATTTGCCCGTCCTTCTTACAATGCAATAATATGATTGCTATGAAAAAACAGGTTAACTGACCAGCAGAAAGGAAGCATGGAAGTATCCAATCTTGTGAGTGAAGAGAAATCTCAATAACTCAGATTAAATGAGCTGGAGATGATCGGCGTCTTCTGGACTGAGTACGTGGAAGTTTTAGCAGTTGCCTGAGCTTAACGGTATTGCAGCATCCCAGTCTTTGTCAATAGATCACAATGAATCCTGAGATCAATATTTACTTGTTTTGCATACTTGCAAGGCTGAATGATTAATTTAGCAGACAAATATAACAGAATGACAATTCCCTATTGCAGACCTTCAGAGGAGCAGCATGATTCCCTTTGCAGTAGAGTTGGAGGCCCGCGTGTTTTGTTACATCTGGTTTCCAGACAGTGCTGCTGAGGTGCCTGCTCGATCGGTCAAACAAAAGGGATTCGGTGAGGGACTGTGTGACCTCTCTCTTTTGGTATTGCTACGGGATGTGGAAGATGGGACAAGGGTTATCATCTCAGTGCACTGCCTGCTGAATCCTTCTCTGTAGCAAATGGTCTTGCTCAGAAATTCCTGTACCACCTTCAGGCTTTTTTTGCGTGGCTTTCAGCTTGTTACTCAGTCATTGTTTAGCTGTCTCTTGAGATGGAGAGGCCAACATTTTACTATGTTGATGAGTATTTTATACTCCCCGTTCAAAATATGCTCCTTATTTATCGTCTGAAATTATACTGCTCCATTCTACCTTATACATCTCATTCTACTTTCAGAAATCCTTTTTCTCTGCAGGACACAAGGCTGACAGCAACTCTCTATGAACCAAGCTAAAACCACACGAGAATCCCCGAACTAAGTAATTTCAGCTGTGCCCACTGAACTCCTCAGAGTCAGCCTTGTGTCTGCTGCTGAGCTGGTGTACACAGCACACCGTTGAGTGCTCAGTTCACCTTGGTTCTCAGAGTTGGTTGCTTTGACTTTCTACAGCTTTCAGTAGGTGACAGGGTTGAATCTTCCCCCAGAAACCCATTTAGAGCCCTTTCGCCTTTTCTGTCTTTTACATGGGACTTTGTTCTCACATAACATCACCTTCTTGGAGACTTTGTCCATGCCAGGCTGTCAGATGCCGCTACTGCTCCTTCTGCACCACCTCTTTCCCTGGGCTGCTTCTCAGCATCTCTTCTGTCAAACCTGGCTGCCCTGGACTCTGTTATGGACTTTGAAGTACAGACCGAATGCTATCACGCAGAAGCTGTTTGACACTGAGGTATGTAATGAAATGATGATGGGGAAGCTGTGTTTGTTGGTGTTTCCATCCCCTGCTCCGGGTGGCTGTAACCATTAGAAGATGTACTTGTCAGTATAGAAATGGAAGTGACGGGATTTGAGCCGCTTGCTATGATAAGCTCTGTGTAGATATGAAGACACAACAGCATGCATTACCTCTGGAGTCTGGGTGGAGGATGTTGGCTTGCACTTTGGCAGAAACAGGTTCAAATCCCAGCCTTGCCTGGATGGTAACAGCACTTTCCTGTCCTTGTCATCCTGAATCTGGTAGAATGAGGACTGATTTTATCTCTTCAGGCATCCAGCTCTACTAATAACTGTGTTTTCCACCCCCAGCCTCTGGTGTGGGTTGCAGGAAAGTGCAGAACTTTTGCCAGATTTTCTGTCTGATCAGTTCAGTACAGAGGAGATATTATAAACAGTTCATTTCCCAGGTACGTGGAGTAGTGGAAATAGTACTTTCTAATTAGAGATGGAATTGCCACTTAGGTAGCCAGACAGGCATTTATACCATACAGGCATAAATCAGCTGGAGATAAAAGTTTGAAGTGGTTTGGTGGGTTGAAAATATAAAGAAGAGCTCTTAGAGCTTTTCTAAATAGCCTGTATTTAGTTAAGAAATAACATGAAATACTGAAGGGATATAGTTTAGACAAACACTAATTATTCAGCGTGATGCAGGAGTATCTTCAATAAAGGCAAGACATTCTGTGGCCAGCTGATACAGGAGATAAGAGCTGATTTTATAATCGGTCTCATATGCTGTTACAACCCACAAATACTGCAGGGAGAGGGAGAAGAATCTGATGTGAAATTTGTTCTGGGAGACAGCTGAACCCATGAATGTCAAAACTTAAGGAAAACAATCAAGAGTTTAATTCAAAATTGGAAAAATATTTCCATTTCAAACACTGGGCTTTTTCATGCCTCTCTGTCTCCAGTTAGCTGCTGTAACTTTATTGAAAGATACTTACTACAGGTCTCATCTCTATCACTTTCTTAGCAAATGATTATTTCTTCCAGAAATGGCACTATTGTGAGCCACTGCCCAGTGCCCTGCCCTGTGGATAGGTCCCAGTGAAATCAGGATGTGTCAGTGGAGGAAGGTAGGAACAAGAACATCCACGGGATTGGTCCCAAATACCTGAGGATTAAAATAGACTTCTAATCAGAGGTGTTATGTCACTTATGACCATAATTCCCTCACTGTTGTCTATGCCTCCTGCACGTGTCTTGCCAATGAAACCAAAGGTGAGGGGGGTTTTGTGTGTGTATAGGTTTTATTCAGTGCAGTGTAGGGTACAGCAGCATCTAAGTGTTGAAACAGCTGATGGGCTCTCCTGTGTGTAGGTTGAGACGGAAAAGAGTTGTTCTGTGTTTTTTCAGTGCTCACTGGCAGAAAATACCTTCTTGCAAGTTGCCTAGCTCCATTAGCATTTCAGTTGTATTAGTATGCTTCCTTCATGCATGTAATCACAGCCGTTGCCACTGCTCCTCTTAGACTTCGAGAGGAAATAATTATCAAAGGGGGAAAGGAGACCTCAAGGTCAGGTTTCTATCTAAGTGCTTCATATTTCAGACGCTAGCAGTGACACAAGCCCTGGGACCTCCCCCATGAGCCTCACCTGCCTAAAAAGAGGTGTCTCGTTGGTGGAGTGCAGCATGTCCACACACGTCCTCCATATAAGTAGAAGTTCAGACATCTGGCTTGACCTTGTCAATTCCAGATGGTTCCTTTGGGGTGGAATGAACCCTTCCTTTACTGATTAAAATGAATTTTCTCTGCTCCAAAAAAATGTGGCTTTCAAAGGGCTGGCAAAATGGTTGCCAATGGGACTTCTCTATACCCCCTACAAGTCAGTCAGACTAGAACTTGCAGTTTTATATACTTATGTATTTAAAAAGAAATGTACACGTATGTAAAAGAGTATGACACTGGGCTTGATTCTCCTGTTTGGGGCTTTGCCCATTTTTTTAAATCTGTGGAAAGTGGGAGCAAACTTTGTGGTTCTAAAGTGCACTCAGCTGTTGCCTTTCAATGTGTAAAAAAAAAAATGACACACAGAGCAAAGGAAAATTCAGTCTCTTAAACCTGCTGTATGGATACGAAGTAGTCTCGGTTCCATATATGACTGCACCTCATTAGCTGTGCTGCACAAAAGGGCATGATTGCCTGTTTTTCTGACGCCATGAAAACCTCCTCCTTTTTCTATAATACTTCAGCTGTACCTTCCCTGGGCAGTTGCCTGTCAACTGCCTTGCCCATTGGCTTGTAAATATTTTTCTCTTTATACATCAATCAGAGGGGAGGGAGTTTTCAGGAGAAAAAAATGCCAGATGGACTTTTTGGTAGCTTTTTCTGGACTTTTCTGAGCCCATGTCTTTCCCCCTTCCCTTCAACTAAGAATCAGTGAAGGTTGCCTTGAAGAACTACTGTTGTTTATACTTACCCATGTGGAATAGCAGGACTTGAAACTTCACTGGTTTTACTATCCTTGTGCTCTGAGAGACGTGCTGTGAGGATAGGGACTCGACATAACATTTCTTTTCCTGTCATCTCTGACGATGCAGATGCACAAACAAGGTTCTAGCTGTTTACTTGCATGTTAATTTTAAGCTTAATTAGTAACACAAGGGGTGAGGGGAATTAGTGTTTGACAAATGGAAAAAGACACGTTTGGTTGGAAAATGAAGCAGCGTTATTTTTAAGCTCCTAAGAGGCTGTTGCAAACTATGAACAGAAAAGGAAAACAAAGTTGAACTATAGGAAAAGTACTTGAGAGTGTGTCCTTTCAAGTACTCCTTCCTCTAATTTAAAAGGCTAACGATTGCAAATATAAAGAATGCAGTAAATTTATCCTGTATTTAATTTGCTAGAGGAACAAGAGCCAGTTTGAACCTGGCTGTTCTTTCCCTGGGGAAGACATGGGACTCAATTACAAAGGAGGAAACATTGTCTATAACCTCTGTGCTGGTTACATCTTCCTCCTAAAAGCAGTGGAAGTACCTATCTGGTCAAGTTGTTCAACTGACAGAGAGAGATTTAAATTTTAAAAGGTTTTAAGACATTTATACTCTTCCTAGGAGTTTCCTCACTTTTATTTTGAGGCTCTTACCTCATCCATCAGCCATAGTGAATCACGGTGGAGCACCTGATGTGTTTCCTCTTAGGGGCCACGTGTCTGAGGGCTCTCCTGTTTGTGACGGTGTCTTTGTGCCAAGGCTTTCTTGTCTTGTTCTCTTGGTGCTCTCCAGGCATTCAGGACTTCTGCAAGTTAAATGGATTTCATAGAATAAAATTCATGCTTAGGAGGTTAGCTTCTACTTAAAAAACCTGTAACTCCACTAGACTGAATCTGCCTGCTCTATTCTTATTTCACTTTCTCTTGCATTCATCTGTTTGTTCCCTTCTGTTAGCTACGTTCAACCCAAAGCTAGCCTTCGGCAATTAAGAAAAGAAGATTTCTACTGAAGGATGTACTTGGTCTCCCTGTGGCCAGCAGGTAAGTGAGGAGCTGCAGGGAGGGACTGGTTAAGGATCCAACCTTCCCTTTCACACGGCTGACAGTCGTCCCACCCCACTGCCCTATACATATTGAGGGTGTAGAAATGGATCAGAGGAGTCTGAAAGCAGGGCTAGCAAACCTTGGGTTGGGATTTAAATTAGGAAATAATGGAAAAGGGCATCCCATATAATTTTATTCACTGGCTCGTTTGTGATTCCTGTTATCCATTAATGGCTTTATTCCAGCCTTGTGCTGGTTAAACAGCCAACAGAGGAGACTGTTTCCTCATCCCTATCTAGCCACCGCTCGGGCGCAGGGAGAATGGCTTCACGGACCCCTGCCAATCTGCTTTACCCCTAATCTTTCCCCTTCCTAACTGAAAAGCAGCCTTTGTGAAGAATCTCGCCTGCTGTTATTTCTAAACTCTTTCTTAGACTGCAAAATGGCACCAAGGGTCATATAAAACCAGAGAATCAAGACCTGGTTTGAGGGGTAAGAGGTGTGCACAGGCACTAAGCAGCTACTTCTGTTATTCAGGGGACAAGATTTAACACTGGCTCATGTTGTACGGTTGTTCCCAGTGTATCTAGAGGCAATATCTCACCCTTTCTGGCTGTACATGCCACTCGCTCACCTGGAAACGTGGAGCAGCAAGATCAAAGCATGTGAAGCAGCTCCATTGCACTTGCAAGGTACTTCAAAGTTTTGCGCCTCTGTTTTTGGGAAGACTGCAAGCTGTCAGTTGTACAACCTCAGCAGAACACGATGGCTTTGCTCCACAGCTTGCTTTTCATTTCTGAGAGACTCTGGAGGGCAAGCACTTGATTTAAAGTCAGAGGAAAAGATTGCAAAAGTTCAGCAGGAGCAGGTGAAAGGTGGGAATTACTGTGCAGCTCATGCATGAAAGCTAAGAGGTCACGGTTCCTGCAGCATTTAAGCTTTGAATGATTATCTCTTTGGCACAGTACTTTGCACAAGAAGCTTGTATCAGGTCTTCTCAGCAGCTGGAGATCCTTCTGTTTCTGTTTTGTTTAAAATGTCATTCAGCAGCTCTGATAAGCAAGGGCATGTGGAGAAGGCACACTTAGTCACCTGTAATGAAGGTCATGAGAAACAGCTCAGCACTTCTCACCACCAGAAGGGTCTCCTTCCACCACTGTCCTCCAACGGGATTCTCTTCTTAGTGCATTTGTGCTGTTGTGAGAGCACCATGCAGAGTTGCCCTGTAAGGTCTGTTTGCTCTGTGTTGCCTGGCTTATTCCCAGGTGTTCCCTCACCTGTGCTGACTCTGCAGGGAGAGCGAAGTACAACAGCACCTTCTGGTTTTGCTGGTCCCTGGGAGACCTCTCGTAGGGACATGAGGGACTTCTTCCGTTTTCCTCACTCTACAGCTCTGTCATTGAAACGTCAATGGCCAATTATTGTTAACATTTTGTATAAACAATGGTGTTCGGCAAGTTTCTTCTTGCTTGTACAAGGAGTTGAAGAGTAAATAGCGTGTCTCTGCCAGGTATCTATTTCTGTATCCATCTGCAGACCAGGATTGAAGTCCACGTGTGTTGTAAAACCTGTCATGTGGTTTGGTGTTTTTTTTTTTACATTCGTTTGTTTGTTTTCAGTTTTGTTTTGTTTCCCCTTAGAAAAATACAACTCTGGTACTTGGCATAGAGCTCTCTTCTGTTCCTTGCTAGACTGGTGAGCATTCAGAGAAACCTCGGTGTGGCTGGTAGGGAAGTGAATTTACCCTGGGGTTTCTGAGCGGAGCAGCTGGCCCTGCATAGATCTATCTGCATTGCCCTGTATGAGCTGGTCTATGCAATTTTAATTCTGCTGCTTTACATCTCCCCTAAGAAACCATTTGCTATTCCTTGAAATAACAGGGAGTGCTATGGAAATTGGGTTGGTTCCCAAATGCCATCAGTCTTTTCTCCTGGTTTTGGGAGGGACTTTCAAAATCATAGACTAAACTACAAGCAGGGTTAAATACATATTATACACCTAGAAGCAATCTACCTTTCATGTTTACACTGTGATAACGATCTCTATTTCTCTTTTTTAAAAATCTGTTACAACTTCTCTTAGAGCTTCAAGCTCTTAGTGCATTCTGTAGTTATTTATGGATAAAAGTAGTATATGGCATATGTGGGGAAACAGTACCCTTCAGCAGCCCTCTGCTGAGTAGCTTAAAAGGAAAAAGCCCATTCCGTATTTTAAATTTACCAGCTTTAATAAAAGTAAAAGGCATAGAGAGGTTTCTCCTTCTTCCTTCAGACTAAGTTGAAGCCAAATATTTTCTGTTTTCCACCAGGGACTAAGTGCAAGGATGCTCAGCGCTTCCTCAGCAAGGTTTCCTGAAATCACAGGGGAGGCTCTCCTTGTTGTGAATTCAAAAGGCATCAGCACAAACCCTGGTTCTCAAACCAGCACTCACTAATACTTTTCTCTCTTTATGAAGTCAGCTTTTTCCAGATCAAAGAGGCACTTTTCTAGATCTAAGAGGCATGTAAGGGTATGCGTTCTGGTTATAGTGTCTGTGCACAGGTTATCTGATGTTGTGCCAAAAAGTTTCTGGACTACTGTTGCAATATTTTTATTGCAGTCTTTTATTTTTCCATTTCTTAGCATTAGTAATTGTCCTGGCTAATTCAATGAAATGTCAGGATGAAAACTATAATCCTGTTTTCTTCTCCTGCAAAGGGAATGGTGGTTTTTTTGGTGTTTGTTTGTTTGGGGTTTTTTTGGTTGGTTGGTTGGTTTTTGTAAAGTGTCAGGATATAACTTCTTTTTTGCTGGCAAAGTTTTGGGTCACAATCGTCTTTTGAGTCCATGACTGTCATAACTGAGTTGAATCTGACGACTTTTTTTCAGTCTTCTGCAGCTGGATAATAATTCTATTGAGGTTCATGTAACAATTCAATCCCATTTCACCTGCTTTTGCCAGTCATTCATGCTCAAGTAAATCTTATTAGTAAGACATAAGCTACAGGCATGTGCTGACTTTAACCCTCTTCTGCTTAAAGTATAACTCCCACCCCTTTCCCTGTGGTATCAGCTTCCTGTTCTTTGCCCTGCTACAGGTAATATACTGTATGCATTTAGTTTTTATGTTGGTCTTTTTGCTGTACTTTCTTTATGCATTATTTTGTATATGTATTCTGCTGACCTGATTGAAATTATTATTGCAAAACTTCTCTGCTCAAGACTTCTTGTATGTTTATGAAAATTGTTCCCCTCAGAGAGACTCTTGTCTCCAATTTGCATGATGCCTTTCCCATTCACTTAAATCTTTCCCTTAGAAAAGGAATTGTATCCTCTCTTAAGCTATACATTAAGATTTTTGTTCTGTTCCATCCATTTCAATTTGGAGAACAAGAAAGGATGATTCAACTTGATTCAGATGGAAAAAAGACAGTTTTTCAAATCCAGAGGACATTTCTGTATAGCTTGTTACTGAAACACATCCTTATTAATGATATTCTACTGTCTAGGAGCCCATTTAGGGACTAAGTGCGCCCCATATCTTATAATATATGTGAAAACAACTATCGGTTTCCCTGCTGGTGAATGCAGTGCTATTTTCAGTGTTGTGCACTCATGTCTTTTCTTCAGCGTCTTTCCAAGTTATTTATGGAATAGGATTTTGACATAGTTTTAGAAAAAGAAAAATGATATTTTCTTCTTTCTTCTTTCACATACTGTATCCTCCCTTGGTGAAAACCTAGCTGTTACAGTACTTGTCTTCATGTAGGAACTTGCCTCCTTACTCTAGTTCTTATTTAAAGGGAGATTTGCTGGTTCTGCCTTGTCTAACCCAACAGTTCACGTGCCTCTTGCTAGGCTGGTTGGCTGCATTCCCATCTCCATATGTGATATTATAACGCTGCTTATCAAGATGATAGATGAATATCCTGGGTCTGTGGTATCTGAACAAAAATAATAATACATGGAAGGACGGATTAATGAATTAAATTAAATTAAGGAAATAACTTCTAGAATAGTGATGTTTCCTGGTCTGCATTCTGTGTGACATTCCCCTAACAGAGAGGACATTATCATCACATATTTCCCTATTATCCTCAGATACCCCTCCTTTTCTTCTCACCGAGGTACTGTGTGACTTATTCCCGTGCAACTCCACAGAGGAAGTCCACGTGGATCAGGGGCAAGAGCAGGGGATGATTGAGGCTACGTGAGGTTTTGCCTAGTAGAAGGTCACGAGGCTCCCTGTGATGAGCGGGCTGAATTTCTCTGATTCTTTGGAGAGCCAGTGTGTGTGTATGTGTTCGTAGGTGTGTGTGAGAAAGGGCTGGCAACAGAACAGGATAGCAAAGCTTTCGGATGGTGTATACTGCTTTTGGAGGAAATGACTGAAACAGCTGGGATTTTAATTTTGACTGTGTAGAAAATGATTGGAAAGAACCATCAGTTTAATGCTAAACGCTCCACAGACCAATGTTACAACAGGCTGGTCTTTCTAATTGCACCTTTCCCGGAGCCACTCCCCACCATCTTCTGACAGTACTGGACCTACACAGAGAGTAGCTAATGGTCCTTCCTCTGAGCTCAGCGAAGCTGCTCTATCCTTTGGTATGCTGCCTTTACTGGGTAAAGTTGATTTGCATTCACTTTCGCTTTCCTCTACTGCTGTCTTTCTTTATCATGGAGGAACCCTGGTACTTTTCCAGTGTCTTTTATCTAGGTGTGTTGAGGAGACCTCAACAACACCTCTTCTTCCTAAATCTTCTGCTGTCACTGGTAGTACTCCGGAGGTAGACATAAATCAGGCCTAATGACTTTTCTTTCTCTGTTGTAATACACCTGGCTCCATTAACTTCAAAAGATGAGGCCCCATCTTTCAAAAAGCATCACTAGTTTGACGTGCTCAGGGCTTGATGTGAAGGGCCTGGTGGGGAGGGAGGAGGAGAGCCACATCCCACCTAACCTTCACACACTGTTTCTTCCCTGAAAATGCTTGTGTTTACCGATGTTGATCGTGAGCACAGGACAACTCCAAACAAGGAGCATAGCACGAGCTGGAAAACAGCAATTTTAAATGGGAGACAATTTCCAGCAATCAGCAGCAGCCGTAACAGGTAACTCAAGGAGGCACTGCTCCCTTCCAATGCCATTGGCATCAAGGGCAGCCACTGTGCGGAGAGAGCCACAATGCAAATGAACCAAAAAAGGTTGAACTGTCTCTCCCACGGACTCGGCTCCTACCTCCCTAGATGACAACTGGCCTCAAGCCCCACTTTGCCTTCCAGGCTCCCAGAGTAAATGAGGGCTCTTTCCTGCTTCTCCCCATTGTATAGCCAGGACTAGTCCTGAAAAGTATAGGAGATGAATGTGGGCCTCCTGGTTCAGAAGTGGCTACTGATTTTGCTGGGCCGGTGTCTTTTGCTTTGTTTTTCTTCAGACATTGGGTTTGATTTCTTTTCAGGAGATACTAAGTAAGCGAACATTAAAGAATGAAAAATGTATACATAAGTGTCTTGATTTGTAGCAAGGGAAAAAAAATTACTTGGCACAGTATTTCCTTCCCTTGCTGTCCCACCTCTGTGATCTGTGGAGATTATTATAAGACAGTTCAGAGTCTGGCCCATGCTTTGCAAAACATAGATTGTCTTTCCCTGCAGTGATGCTGTGAGCTGGATTTTTGGGAGGAATCTCTTGGATTCTCCTGGGATCTCTCATTTTAATCTTCCCAGTCTCAGCTTTTGCTAACACTACCTCTAAGCTTAAGGAAGGACTAAATGGCCCTAAGAGTCACTCTAAAGTCTTTCGACAGACCTCAGAAACCGTATTTATCCCTCTGAGATAAAAGCCTGTACGCGTTTCTACGCTTTCTTTCACAACTTGTCTGGTATTGGGATGCAAATACATATTTTTATCTGTTTGAGGACTTTTAACCATCACTTACTGGTGAACACATCAATGACTAGTAGCGGTAGGACACGTGTTTCTTTGCCTCCTTCACTGTATTTCTGTACTTGAGCTACAGCAGCTGTAATGAGTAGTGATCCAGCATAGATGGAGCAGCTTGATTTGGGCATACTGGAAGCACAGCCGATCCCCAGGCAGCATGAACCACCTGGGTGATGGTGTTGATGCTGTCTGGTGTTGTGCAAGGACTTGGAAGTGTCTGATAATACCCCGACTGCCTCTTGTGAACTAAAATGCTTCCAGTTTGTCAGCCGTGGAAGCAGCATCTCCAAGCCTGTCTAAACTCACTGGAGACAGATTCATCTCGTTACAGGAGACTACCAAAAGCACATTTCCAGCAGTACTCTCGGCACTTACGTCAGCAAAACAGCGGCAGTTTCACAATGTGAATTATTTCCTCACTCAAAAAATTTAATAATAAAGTAGATACGTAAAAATGATAGCTTAAAAAAGTGACTCTCATAAAAGTAAATTGAGTTCAGTAAAGTCAAATGAGATACGATGGTCTTTTATTTTTTGGCTCCCCAAAATCTTGTTAATTTTAGGTCCTGGTCACTGAAGCGTTTTACATAATGAGATCACTAAAAATAATTAGGTATGTGTTGCTGATGTAAAGGAAATTCCAGCAGCGATTGTATATAAACTGATAAAGAATTGCTGTTGGTGGAGTTCTTGGAAACTGGAGTTAGAAAGAGGATTATTATTGTAGAAATCTTGTTGACGTTAGTCAGTGGTTACATAAAACTGTCCTGGTCTGTTAAAGGCAAACTTGTTTCCTCAGAAATGAGGCAATATTTTCCTAACAAGGGTATCGCTTGGCATTGCTGATGGCATTAATCTAAGAAGATCCACACTCCCTTCATAGAAGGAGAAATATAACAGACGGTGTCTGTACATATGGAGCTATAATTTGGGTAGGACTCTGTTTCAGATGAGAAGACAACAGGCACCTAAATAATCAAAGCTGGGCTTATGGTTTTGGGTAAAATCTTATCTTTTTCCGCAATGGTCAATTATTATGAAAGGTGCATCTCACTTCATGCCATTTCCATCTACAAGATCACAAGGGGCTGGTAGCTTGGCATTACCACTGAGGATTTTGGGAACTGGGGGCAGAGGTGGCTGGGTCTACAAGTGTCACTACAGAAGCCTGTAGGGCCACAACCTGTGTCTGGTACCACCCATCACCTCCTGCACTATCTGGAGGCCAAGCCAGAGCTATGAGGAGCCCTAGGGCATGGCCCTGCATAGCCCAAGGGCCAGTTCCCCATGGACCTCAGCTTGGGGGCAGCCATGGGAACAAATCCAAAAAAACCCCAATGAAGTCAGACTGGATTTTCCCTGCTAATCTTTTTCAAAACAGCTGTGCCAGAGTGTGATTTGCCAATAGCCTGCTTTTTTTGGAGCCAAGGGTGACCTGGTCTCCTGGGTAAGTGCTCCTTCTCTGCAGAGGCTGATATCTGCCGGGTGAGCATTTCCATTTCTCCCTGTGCTGAGGTGGCAGGAAGGCTGCAGGCTGGAGGGTGTCGTGCCAAGATGCACAATGAGCTGAGTACTTTTCATTGGATTTTTGAGGAGATTTTCAAAGCAAGGCATAGTCGTTCTGTCTCTGCTGAGGAGCCGTGCAATAATAGCTCTGTGAAGGAGGTATTTTGTTTTGATGCTTTTCTGCTGGGGGGAAGGAAGGCTGGAGAACACTTGCACAAACTCCTGCACACCAAGATAAGTTCATCATGAAAACATGGAGACTCCGTGGGGGCAGAAACCTCCTCATGGCAAGTGCTACCTTCTTGCCAGCAAATTCCCCCTCTCTGCACCTCTCCTCTGGGCTGCTAGTTACCCTGGATCTTAGAATTATAGAATCACAGAATGGTTTAGGTTGGAAGGGACCTTAAAGATCATCTAGTTCCAACCCCCCTGCTATGGGCAAGGACACCTCCCACTAGACCTGGTTGCTCGAAGCCTCATCCAACCTGGACTTGAACACTTCCAGGGATGGGGCCTTGGCCACATACCTCTTGGTGTGACTGAGTTAGTTCTCAGCCCTTAGAGATGGACAAAGTGCTTTGAATCCCACTGTCTGTCTGCACAACAGCTGGTTTCTTTTGCTGCTGGCTTTCATAGAGACAGACAACGTCTTGTTGTTTTGGAAGCAGGAGAGCTCTGTACTTTGGGAGCTTTAGGTTCACCTCTTGGCAGATAACTGAGTCTGAGTGCCACTGAGCTCAGCTTCTTAAAACGATGCAGTTTGATTCAGTGCTCTTCCATTAATTCAGAACTATTCTTGTGTTTGCTTCACCTTTCCCCTAAAAGCTTGTATGCCTTCAAAAGCAAACTCCAGGTAAAAAGCTATTGTTACTGTGCCAAAAGCTGTACAGTGTGGGTGTTAAAAGATACTGTAAGCAATTACACTAGCACTAATAAGGATAATTAGAACTGTTTGGCTTAGAAGGAGCATGGTGGTTTTAAAAGCCTAAAAGCTACTGAGTTCTGTACATAGAGACCATCTTCAACAGGGAACGATTTCATTTATTATATGGATATGAGCTTCTACCCTGGACAATAAGTACTGAGAACAATGGGGTTAGGAATGTTTTGGCTTTTAGAATAATTGGGCTAATAATTTGAGTCATAGAAAAGATTTGACTTCTTAAATTCTGGTCTTCAGATAAGCTTTATGTGAATCCCACCATTTGAAAGTCATTGCAACAATTTCTATTAAAAGGCCCTTTACGTTGAACTCATGCTTATAAGGAAAAGAGAAGCATGAACTGAAGTCCTGATTTCAGTAATTGCAAAACTGCTATTTGCTTAAATGGAAGAAATTGCTTCTGTGACTTATGTTGGGAGAAGGGTGATATGGTTTACAGTTACTGTAGAAAGTGATTTCTTGTGTAAAATTAATCGAAACTGTCAAAAATGCCATCCTAAAAACCAGGGAAAAGCCTGTTGGAAACAGCTTAAACTTAAGTTCATAACCAAGGCATAAAATGTTACTCTGTGTATCTGAAATGACAAGAATAGAATACCAGAAATAACTGTGTTGGGAGCACTCTAAGTCCTGGTAAATGTAAGCTAATGAGGCTTAAGCCACTTCTTCCACTGAGATGAAAATAACTTGTATTCCACTGTACCTGCTGTAGGTAGCAGTGCCTGTGGATGGTTATGAAGGCTCAGCTAGCCCGTGATAGCTGTTCCTCACTAACCTGACTTTACATTTGAACTTAGAGACAAAAAAGAAAAAAAGTAAAGGCTCTGCACAGTTCATAAAGCACCAGTGCTGGTGGGACTGGGATTTTCCTTTACCATTATCTGGAAGATCAAAGCTGCTGGCCCTCTAGTTTGCCTTCCTCTCTCATACCGTGGCATGGAGCCCATTTACCCCATAGGTATGTAACAGATGATCAAAAGCTTTTACACTTTTATGCTACATCAGCTAGTCTAATAAAAACAAAGTCATCTTGCTGTATGCACATTGCATCCTGTATATCCTTAAAAGCCTACAGCATTATCACTGCCATATCCTTAACACATAAAAAATTTGAGGGGAAACAGATGTGAAATGGAGAATTAACTCAGTATCATTCCTGCCTGATTGAGGATAACCCTGTATCATTCCTGCCCACCCAGTTAGAACAGTCACCTAATGATACACTATCTATTTTAGTGTTGAAAGTATTCAGGTTTAATTGGGTAAAATATTGCCTTTTTGATATCTCTTCCTTGGCCCTGATCTGATCCACTGAAGTCTTGGAGCTTCCCTGTTGACTTTATGAGGCTCCAGGTGAAAACCATTCAGCAGGTGGTAGAACCTGCTCAGAACCATCTGCAGTTCAGGTAGGACACACTCATGTCTGTAAATATCGACTTTCTTCTTTCTGCCCTTCTGTGACTGGCATTTGTTGCTCTCTGTTCTCTCTTTAAAACCCAATTACTAATATCGGGAGAGTGCAACATAATCCTGATTCCTTTTGTATTATTGAGCCGGTGACTCCTATTGTAATATTGAACCAGTTAACTTCTGATCTATTAATATTAAACTATAAAATTCAATAACTAAGGGCTAGGCTTTAACTAATTGAGCACAGGCTAGCAGGGTAATTAGATATGATGAACTGGGGGTGAAGAAGATCTAATAATCTGGGGAGAGACGTAAATCCATAGAGAAAACATCTCTAGAGAATGACTCCGTTTTCATTTAGGGGCTGCTAGGCAGACAACATGTAATATGTATGCCTGCAAACCAGTCTGTCAATACTGTGTAGGTTCAGGGGGAAAATATGTATAATGCTGACATGACCAATATAGAGTATGTGCCAGAGACCAAATCATTTCGATGAATATTTCTTAATTAGCTTAGGAAACATGTTGTAATTCAAATATCTGAACACTCCCAAGCATCTTCATGATTTATTCATGGCTATTCCTAGCCGCTGTGGAAGCAAAACATGCCATACTACAATCATCTTAGCTTCCTATTGATAATAAAACTAAATCCAGTGGTAATTAACTCCTTATCGAGTTGTTAGTCCTGGTGCCCCAGAATATTTTTCTCAGGCAGCGGTGAAGGGAAAAGGTCCAGATCCTAAATGTTCCCTTAGTTCTGAGGGGGTTAAAATACTTAGATCCTATAGGATCACTGCAGTTGGAGACCCCAAAATTTAGGGCAGGGACGTAATGTCCCTTGGTAGCCACCAGAGAGTTCCTGTTGACACAACTGTGTTTAAAATAAAGATTTTGATTTCATGAAAGCCACTGGTGCTTGGATCTGAAAATTTTCAAGGAAATCTTGAGAAGTTTGGTGAGTAAATGTTTCTTGCTATTCCCTCCTGATGTTTGCTTGCAGGAGTTGAGTTAGTTTGCATGTACTGTTGAAATTGCCTACAATTATCCACCGGTTCACAGCAATTGCTCACACTGTGACAGAGAACAATATTTCAGTGTGATTAAGTCAAGACATTACTGGCCTAATGCATTTTGAACTCAATGGGACTGCTCATGTTGTTAGAATTAAATACCCATATCAGCTCCAAAATTAGTAGGCAATAGCTAGACTTCATTATCGGTTTATTCACGCCCTTTTTAAGGGCATATAACCAGATATGCAAATTGTACATCTCGGAAAAGGTGGCTATAAAGGGCATGCTCAAGTAGCTTTGAAACTCTGTCAGCACTTTATTTTAAAAAACTGGATTGGAAAAAAGGGTATTTACTGCTCCTCAAAAGATCAATTCATCTTCCTGAGCGCCCACTGTTCCTGAAGAGGAGAGAAAATCCTTCAGACAGTTGAATTATTGACGTCTATAGCTGGACCAGTCATCCCATGCTCCTACCTTACTCTCTAAACTGAGATGCACTGAATCTCTCTGTGGTTCAGCCTGCTTTGTGTGTTTGAGTTGCCACGTGAACACATTCCTATAGCCAGCTGTATCCAGGGGAGACACTCTTGAACTGTTTGTAATGAGAAGCAAAGGAGAATTCAGGCTTTATTCTTTTCTGCTCTCCTCCAAACCTCTTTCTACCCAGGGTCCCACATAAAAAATGGTGAACTCTTCGTCTTCAACAGGGAAAATACAGATGTAAATGCCAATATAGCGGCTATTCTTGTTCACAGAGGCCATTTGGACAACTGTTCGTATATGATGTGTATTCATGATTGCCTAGTGACCTCAATAAAAAACTTGAGGCCCCTGGGTAGCACACAAGGCAGAATCTCTTGTCTTAAATTAATTCTATTTGAGGTTTCCTCTGGAGTCCCACATAAAATCAGAATGGTGTCAATGTCCCTGGAAAGCACGAAGAGACAGCTTTGGAGGTAAAGTGAGCGTTGCAGCTCAGCTTTGGCATTTATTCATTATGTGTTAATTCCCAGTGAGGCTCTTACAGTGTTCTGTCGGAAATATACACAAATGAAAATTCTCCAAAAGAGGGAACATAGACACTGTTTATAGATTAAAAGTAGGTTCTTAGGAAATTAAATTATTTCAGCAAAATTTTGGCTGAAAATTTTCAAGGTCTCTTGGGCTGAGATAAAAAAAGAAAAAAATTGCACTGAATTATTTCTATCAGTAATTTCTGATGACTTCAGTGGCCTGTAGAATTACGCTGTCTGTGCCAACAACATTGTTATACAGATCCAAAAGAAAACATATTCCTCACCTTGAAGAGCAGACATAAATGCTATAAAAGGAGAAACAGCACAAAGTGTAAAAGAAATTTCTCTCTTTATTCCACTTCTATATCTATGCTACAAGCTTTGCTGCAAACCCCTTCATACTGATCAGTCTATACCCTTCTTTCTCAGCTTAAACAGAAAAAAGAATGAGTGATTCAGCTTTTATACCATCTCCAAATACAGAGCTCATCCGCTTGTTTGTGAATCCTTTCTTCGCTCTCCTTCAGTTGCATCCATGTGTATTAGCAACCACTAATGTCTCTACTAATGTGGCAAAACCGGCAAAGGATGAGTGCCAAGACTGGAAATACTGAAGTGTGAGTCTAATTGTGCTAACTAACACTGTGGTCTTTTTTGTTACGTGGGGGTGGGGATTTTGTTTTTGCAATGTGCTGCAGAAGTGGCATCTTTCAGGGATGAAGAGATTGCTTCTTGTAACCGTAGCCAAAAGAAGAATTAGCAGTAAACAAGAGGGTTTTTCCTTTTTTCTTTTTTAAAAAAATATTTCTAAGGTTGATTTTATGTGAAATAAGAAAACTTGCACTTGTAATAAGTGGTTAATGTTATATTTAAGCTGTAAGACTTGTCAGGCATAGCATTTTGGGGTGATAACAGTGCATCTCGGGTGGCTCTTTATTTATTCATTCCCCATTTCTACATGTACACCTATTCCTGGAAGTAGACTCAGTACTTAAAAATTCAACAAAATTATGACAAGAAGGAGCACTAGCTAACTAAAAGAATCCTTTTTGGGCATTAAAATAGCTATCTGCAAAAAACCCAGATTTCTCCTTCCCATGTTTCCTTCAGATCATCTCAGTCTTTACATGTAAACACACCCCCTGGATCTCTGAAGCCCTGTAAACACCATCCCCAATGGGATTTTCATGTGCCCTCAGGAACAACAGACCTGGGGGCCTTTGGAAGCAAAGAAAATGAGGATTGCAAGCTGCACCATTCTCAGGGAGTGTATTCCAGTAACAGCTTCCTTTCTTATGTTCAAAACAGGGTTCAGCGCTTCTGTTGGTCTTATCTGTGGGAACAGAGGAAGAGAGAGTGCCTTGGCTTAGAAAGAAGCTGTGAAGAGAAAATACACTGATCCAGAGATGTAGAAGTGTTGCCAAATGCTGAAATACTTCAAACCACATGGAATTATAAAACTTGCACCCAGGCATTTTAAAAGACTTAGCCAAAAAGTCCCACTCTGATCTTTCACAGATCTCAGAAAACTGGAAAAATCCTGGCTTCCTGAGCAAGTGTGAAATGTTTGGGATTTATTAGTAGTTTTAGCTTTTCAAAGGGGCTCTTTCAAATCGGTTCTTATCCCTCAGCATGTAAGGAAAAGCAGAAATAAAATGATAACATAAGTTTTTTCAGAAAAATATTATTTGCCATCAGCCTTTAAAACCCTCGCATTAAAAGCCTCCTTTCTATCTCATCACTCATTCTTCCCAGGCTGACCAAATTATCTTGGTCTTCCTAAAATCCAGATTTATGTATAGGTTTCTACTTTGCTCTTATTCATGTTAGTTTCTAGTGGGAGACTTCACAATCATCTGCTAAACAAAAACACACAGATTATATCTGACAGGTTTTTAGATGATCAGGAATGGAATTTGCCAACTTCACTGTGTATTTCACAGCTTCCTTCAAAAACATTTAAGTGCAGTTCACTTTTTTTTTTCATTCTGTTTTCAAACAAAATCAAGTGCCCATATATAGGATTCACTACCCAAAAGTATTTTGCAAAGCTGTTAAGTATCATGCTTTTTCACAGTGCTTTTTTGTCATCTGTCAGTTAATTCCATTAAAATTCATGCTTATTTTTTGCCTCATTGTAACTTTGCAAACATTCATAAAATATTTAAGTAACCCAAGTAACTGTGTGTCATAGGAAAATTATAGACAAACATTGAAGCTGCCGTTTCTTGCAACTGCCAAGACAGCTTTTACACTTGCAAGAAGTTACGTATTCCATAATGAACTTTTTATAGTCTGAAAACTGCTCTGATTTGTCATGTCAGGGTCAATGGAAATGAATAGTCTCTGGGTCCCAGGATGCCAAAGCCATTAAAAAAACTCTTGCTTGATGCTAAAGTGTCTTAATCTTGTGTTTTTGTTAGTGGGTTTAAGTGCACTAATATAAAAAACTTTCTGAAATAAACTCTGAGCTCACGTCTTGATCATATTCTCTCTGAAGTTGCCCAGGTCAGGTCAGGTTATGTGCGTCTCTGGGTGGGGAGGCAGGATTGTTTTCCCTGGCATGATCCTGGGGTGAACAGTATCCCTTTTTCTTGGAAGCGGATTGTTATGTTCTCTGACTGGCGCTGAAAAGAAATAATCCTCCTTCAACAAGGCTGAACCACAACATTACACTTGGGAATAGCAGAGGGACTCCTGCCTCGGTGTGTCCTGGCGTGTTCATTCCTTCTCACAGGGCAGAGAGGACCAAAGGGATTTGCTTCTGCTGTGGCATGCAGCTGCCTCTCGTGTGAACTAGATCTGCTGTAAACTGGCTCTGGAGATGTGTGTTTTGGGGAATGGAGGAGTTCTTAAGGATCAGCCCTTTCGCTAGGTGCCCCTTGGGACACCATAGCGCTGAATGGCACGAGTGGTGCCAAGGGAGCTGTAAAGCAGAGAAAGAAGAATCAAACTCTTCTATTTCAATTAAGATAATGATTAGTAGAAAAGGGGCTGTAACTGCTAAGTATTGTTATTGCCCTAAATGATCTGCAGAGACTTTGGAGACTCGTTTTCTCTTATTACAGAAGACACAGCTATGAAACGCTTTCTCCAAAATAGATGCATGTCTTCCCATAGCAATGCTACTCACCATTCCAGTTCCATGCTGTGGAACATCCAACTAATTGATTCAGTAATGCAAACAGAAAAGGGAATAAGCCAGTGAAAAGTAATGTACAGAATTAGTACAGAGTTGGATTTATAAGGTTTCTTTCATAGCCACTGTAACCACATGTCCCATCTGTAGAGAACTAAGTGCAAGGTGATAATGAGATTCTTCTGTACCTTAGAAGTTAACTATGAATTAAAAAATGTGAGCTATGTGGCACATGTTCAGCTGCTGGAGCCAGCCACAGGTTTAGCAAGTCAAGTGGGAGCTACAGTTCTATCTTAAAATACACTAAGCTAGCCTAAAAGAAAGCCTGCATGGCCAGCTTTTGTTGGGGAAGCTATAGCCAAAATACCTTGATTTCTTAATTTTTTTTTCTAAAGCTCATCAAGTAGTAAGAGAAAACCAGTATCTGGAGACAGTCCAGAGCCACTAATTGATCAAGTAACATCTAGGAACTCAGCATGACAAAACTTGGCTTCTTACTTAAGGTGCTTGGTGTCCCTTTTCGGATCTGTTCAATGTGATTTACTTTACTTGTTGGCAATGCAAAGCTGAGACTGCAAAGAGCAGGTGATCTGGATACTGCTTCATTTTAGGCAACATTAATAATCTAGATTAAGGAATTACAATGATTTACCTTTCTGCAGCTGTGTAGCAAAGCTACACAAAGGATAATAAGGGTTTATTCATCTTGCAGAAGTAAGTGTGATGGGAATTGATTTTTTTCAGAAGTCCAGAACCTGCTTTATTTGCAATGCTAGCCTGACTTTTCAAATCTGGGGGCTGAAAAACCCTATCACTTCATGGTGAATTTTTATCTGTGTTTTTGTCTGTATGTGGCACATGTTAGTGTCATGACATATTCTCATACGAAAGTAGACAAGTATGTCCGACTCACCCATGAAAATTACAACTATGTTAATGAGAATACCAGCTAGACAAACCTATGGTTGTAAATGAAGGAGATTGATCTGGAAATAAGAAAAAATGCAATAAAAATATATTCCATCATTCTGATTGTAGTACTACTTCTGAAATCATTTGATACTTTAAGCAGGGGCTTCTTCATTAAGAATCATAGAATGGTTTAGGTTGGAAGGGACCTTAAAGATCATCTAGCTCCAACCCCTCTGCCATGGGCAAGGACACCTCCCACCAGACCTGGTTGCTCAAAGCCCCATCCAGCCTGATCTTGAACACTTCCAGGGATGGGACATCCACAACCTCCCTGGGCAACCTGTTCCAGTGCCTCACCACCCTCAGAGTGAAAAATGTCTTCCTGAGATCTATTCTAAATGTACCCTCTTCCAGGTTGAAGCCAGGTCTCAACATCACTGTAGGAATACACACAGCTTTAAGGCTCCAGCACAGTGCATCAGCTGAACCGTGAGCACTGCCTGCGTGTGTGCTCCGTGCCTGTGACAAACACAACATATTGCAGTTTAGCTTCATCTTGTTTCACTGCAGGATAAACTGAATTAAACTAAGTGAAGGTAGATGAATTACCATTTTCTCTTGAACTGGGAGTGCGTTTCTGAAGCTGCCCCGCTAGCTGTCCTTGGGCTCACGCTGCAGAGAGCTCTTGGAGCACGTGAACTGAACTGAACTGCGTGACAGTGAAAACTGTTCCAGAAGACGAGCTCCAGAAGTGTATCTATTGTGCTCCAGTTGCTAATAGATGGGAACAGACCATGGGAACCAATTAGAGCTCTTCTGAAATAAAACCAGTAACACATATAGGGTGCATGTTAGGTTCATCGTGCTGTTTTTCTCTGTGTATCTAATCCTATTGGGCCACGTTACTCTTTATTGTAACTGCTGCCATTATTTCCTCCAGTTTGTATCTTGAATCCCATCAGATCCTAGAAATCTTCTCTGGGTGTCAAAATTGTCTGTGAGCTCCAGATAACCTTCCTGCAAAGGAAATGAAATCTGGGTGTCGCTCTTATTGCAGCAGTGTTTAAAAAGGTCTCAGCTGCAAACAGAGCAGGAGCATGACAGGCACTGTGCCAACCCAGACAACGAGACAGGTCCTGTCCTTGTCACTTAGGTGGACAGCCCAAGAATATTGCCAACCCCAGCAGTTTAAACATCATGAATCAGGTTCACGTAAGTTTAGACTGCAGCTTTAATTTATTTGTTTACTTTTCTAATATTGAAGTCTGCATTCTTCTAGTTTAGCTCCTGGTAAGCGAACCTTTGCTGTTTGTGTTCTCAGATCTTGGTTTGTGTGGTTTTCTTGGGTTTTTTTTTGGTTTTGTTTTAAGTCAAGGGGAAGGGAAACTATGTTTTTGTAAATAAAAGAAATGGCAGGAAAAATCAGAGGTGGTGACACTCAAATAAAGCACAAGAAAAAAACACTGTTGTTGTTATCCCATTAATGCTGGAATAAAGTTGGCATGCCCTTAGTCTATGAGTAGTAATTTCCTTTAAAAATTCCTTGTTACATTAAAGCCATGAAGGAAAGATTCCTCCTCTCATAAACATGAAAAATCACAAAGTTCTTGAGTAACTTGATCACTCTTCAAAGCCTGACTTTCCAAATTCTCTGAAATCTTTATATAGGGGCAAACTTCACTGATCATAAATCTTTAAAGATGAGATCTACTGAGACAAAGTGTTTGAAGACAGACTTTCTGCTGGGCTTTGAAGTCATAGGAGGCAGAAATTCCTAATTGCTAGGGAATTTCCCTCTAATCAGACTCTTATCAGATGATTCAGCTGAAGTTTTAGTATTACTAAAGCTATTGTGTAAGATATAAATGTGCATCCTGGTTCTCGTAGGCAGCCTCCTACAGCACAAACAGAAATTATTCCACTATTAGGTCTTTGCAAGAATGCTTATAACTCTTCCTGGGTGCCACGCTGGATTTTTATCTAGATTGACTACTATCATTTGCTTCCATGCCTGTTGAAGTTCACTTTTTGGGAGTTGGAGGAAAGTGGTTGGCTTTATGTGTTTCTTTTGATCATGTTACGCTGCTGCATAGACTTTAGAGAGCACAGCAAAGATAGCCAAAAATATTGGCAAATAGTTTAATAGCTTTACCTTTCCTCTAAGTATTTCAGTGTTGTTTCTGACTTTAACTTGTGGACATACGAACATTTGGGGCATGGCTATTATTTATCTCTGTGGTCTTATAAAGATAATATTGATATCAATATGGAATAAAGCTGTTCAGAGCTGCCTTCCAGATGTGTTTCTATGCCTTTAATGAAAAAAGAATCCCAAAAACCTAGCTTAATTGCTAACCTAAATTAGTTGCTTCCTGCACTTCAAAACAGAGTCTGAAACAAATGAGATGCATGGAGTCCTTGATGTGAATGTTGCTCTCTGTTTTCACTTGCAAGGCAGACAGATTTTTTTTTTTTTATCTTATATAGCAGGACTTCAGCCGTAACTGTCTGACAGAAGAAAACCTCTGAACATACAACCAAATGCTGTAGATACAGTTCTCTGGGAAACATAGTGGGTGATAAAGGTTTTTAGAGAGTAATAAAAGTAATACTTAGCTCCTGTGTAAAGTTTCCATTTCCAGATCGCTCTGCAAATCTGAGCTAACCCACAATTTCCCTGGGAGTGAGATAACAGCCATTACCCCCGCTTTACAGATGGGGAAGGTATAAACCCATGATTATGTTTGAAATTACTAGTTTTAGTATTTGTGAAAAGCTTATGCAAAAATACAGATGTGTCTGACGCCTGATATTGGTCCTGCTCAGATCAATATAGTTTCAAAATTTCATTTTAATGGATCTCAAGGGCTGTGTCTTTTTTTGCAATGGGAAACTACTCATGACTTTATTATCAAACAACTGGATTTAGATTTTTTGTTGGTTGTGTACAAAGATTTATACACATATATGTTTGCTCAGCCGAGCTAGTTTTAATCAAGCCTAGCTTTGATGAGCAAATACTATTTGTAAACGACGTGGCTTTTCCTGATGCTGTCCCTGTCTAAGCCCTGTGGTGGCTGTCCATGTCTGAATACTTGATCTGTGCTAAAACTAAAAATTTATCTGTTTTCAATCCAAGTTTTCAATGTTTCAATATTTTCAGGCTTTTGGTGAAAACTAAAAAAAGAAAGTTTTCAGTTGTAAAGCAGAACAGTCCAACCAAAATTTGCCAAAAAACCTGCCAGCTCCAGGATTTTTTTTCTGTAATACCAGCACTCTCCTCTGCAAGACAGACTTTCCTATTCTCCCTGATCTACCATTTTCAAAACGCTTCTGAGCCAGGGACTTCATACAGGCCATCTTCATTCCCACGATGGGATGAACATCACGTGAAATCTAAAGGACCTAGGTCATCTCATCTGAACTTGAATTGGGCAGATGATCTTCAGAAAAATGGTCAATATTTTGGAAAATTATGGTTTGTGAAAAATAAAGGATTTGCTAGAAAAGTGTCTATCTCACAGAAGGATTTTCCTACCAGTTGTATAGAAAGAGAAAACTACTTACTGTAGAATAGCCAGCAGCTATTCTGTTGAAGAAGAAAATTTTCATTTTTCAGTGAAAGCGGTGATGGTTAAAAGTGAGACCCACGTAGCTGAAATCTCAACATCCCATTCAAGGCCAGTGGCCATAAAGGATTTTGAGATGGTGAACTCCAGATTAGATTGTGCACAATGTGTGTTTTATTTTGAGTATATTCTTGCATTTTGACTCTCCTAGTTTGAAAGGCTAGCCCTTTATATCTTACAGCATAAAGATGGGTAGGCCTGATGGTTTTTCACTAACGGTGGCTGTAAAGGCTGTTTGCATTCATGTAAGTGTCTAATCCTTTAAAGATTATAACTAAGTGGTTTGTTAGGTGAGCCAGGATTCCCCAGCTCTTTTGATTTATTCGTAATTTAAAGTAAAATAATTAACTGCTTTTGTATGGAGCAAAATGCCTTTTTGGCATTCAAGGGAATGCAAATGAATCAAAGTATTAAACACATTTCATCTCAGCAGCTCCTCAGATGCAATTAACGGTCTCCAAGAACTTGTAACACTTGCATCTTTTAATATGAAATCCAATTCAGCATCTGACAGCAATATGACCATACATGAAAGCAAGGGTTCAGGAATGAACATATGATCTGTGATATACACTGGATATACTTAAATTTTTTCTTGTTATAAGAAACCATGCAGAACTCACTCTCTACCTGTACGCATACACATTTAAAGCTGTTGAAGTTGCAAAATCAGTATCTCTAAAAGTTAGGAAGTTCCAGTATAATAAACTCATACTCAGTCTTTTTTTGGTCACTCTGGGCATACGCTGTCATGATATTGACTTTAGTAACTTGTAAGCATAGTTGATGTTTTAATTTCCACAGGATTTCTATTTCTATGTTTAAAGACCAACAGCTTTCCTATTCCTTTTTGTGCCCTTAGATGTCACCTGGCTGCAGAAGGAGCAATGAGAGGGTGCTCAACTCCTGCAATCTTGAGTTAGACCCTTCTCAGTACGAGCAGTATATTCAGAAACAAAAGTAGGTGCACATACATGATTGCACGCCTGCATGTGTTGTAATCCCTAACAAGATCCAGCTTCTAAATTCCCTTGACTATCTGGGCTGGAGTGAGGTAAAGAGAATTTTGCACTTAGTGACCCCGAGGGGAGGCTGTGGGAAATATGTGCCATAGATAGATATCCAAGACTGACACCTGAATTTCCTTTCCGGAGTATTTAGGAAAGAAGCAGGAGTGTGTCATGAAGATACCAGTAAGTACAAGGCCACGCAGAGTCTTGTGTGACTGCTTTCTGAGGCACAGAAATATTTCCAATTCAGGTGTGATTGCTAGGCAGCAGAACGTATGGTGAATGCTTATAATGACATGTATTTTATGACCTGCTCCTGATTTCTTCCTAACCAACTGCATGAACTCTGTAATAATGGGTGCAGGTGTGTTCTTGTATGGTAAATTAATAGCTCCATATTCTTCATTTCAGTAAAAGCAGACCCATTTTCTGGGCATCTCATTAGTCACGGAGTGAGCGAGAAATAGGAATGTGACGTGCAGCCCCATCTGATGGCAACATTTTGCTGTGAGTGTGCTGGGCGTGCTGGTGGCTGGCCAAGCAGGTATCCAGGTGGCAGGTGTGCAAAGAGCAACCTTGGGTTGCAATGAGCTAACCCCAGCAGAGCCCCACGTGAAGAGAAACCTGAATTTACAAACCTGCTGCTGTCAGCTGATGGTACTATATGTGGACCACTCCTAGTGCTATCTACAATATGCCAGCACTCTGCAGAGGTTCAAGACTGGATGGTTTTTTGGGTTATGGACCTTAGATTCCTCTTGGGTAACTAGTCACTGCAGCCAATGTCCTTTGCATAGGAATTAAGAGGGAAAGAGGCCTTTAAGGAGAACAAGCCCATGTGAAGTGCAGAGTTTGACAGTTGGAACAGGGCATCAAGTGGAAGGAGGTCTGGCTGGTACTGTACAATTAGCTGGAAAACAGGCACAGTTGGTAGCAATGTCGACATGAAGAATGTAATGAGAAACTCATAAAAGAAGGATAAATAAGAATGAACAAATTATCTACCCTGAAATGCTCTGAGGTATATGAATAACAGACTGAGAAAGCTACCTCCTCACACAGCCCAAAGGACTTGGAGGACCCACTCTTCTTCAATTGACCCAGAAACAATGTGCATTAGAAACTCCTAATCCAGTTCGGATTCAGCTTGAATGTCTTGTTAAAAAAGCCATTTTGTTTCCAATTTTGTGCCCTACTATAACCCAACAGTATTCTTCCCACTAAGATCAGCAATCGGATCATGCAGCTGACAGACTCTGACACCCACCAGAGGCAAAGATGTGACACTGAGACACCTCACGTGCAGGCTATTTCCCTTGTCCTGTAATGGTTTAGATAGGGCAAGAGTAGCTGGATGTTAATGGTGCAAATGACGCCCTTAACTAGTCTGTGCAACAAAACAGGTGAGGTTTTTGTTGTTAGTTACAGATATGTGAACCCAAGGAAACCTGTCCTGGATTTCCAGCATGACTCACAAGAGCAGAACTTAATCTACTCTTTGTTTTTGTTCTCGCTTGCGTTTGCCTTTGTCCTATATGCTTTCCTCCATGCATCAAACTGACTTTCCTCTTTTAGAGCATCTAGAAGCATTTCACAACTGAAGGTTAGTTAGCAGTTTCAGACCAGCCTTTAGAAATAGGTCAGAAGCCCTTATCTACAGGTGGTTTGCCAAAGTGGTTCGCCATGTTTGCTTTGGATCTGAAGGATGATGGCTGTCTGCTGGACAAAATGAGTATGTGCTTATTAAAGCTGACACCAGGAGTGATTTGTTTTCACTGGTGCAGGATGAAGTTTAGCTACCATGTTCTTAGAAACCTCTAATGTTGACACCCGTCTCTGCTGTCTGTTCCAGCTCTTAAATATCTGTACAGAAGAGTTTTCCCACTGTCTAAACATCCGTTTGTGTAGCTTAAGCTTCTTAGTTCTCCTAGCTATAGAAGGCATGAACAACAGTTTATTTCTGTCTTTTTTGTATATATCTTTTATGTTGTTGATGTTTGTTTTCTTGGTCTCCTCTTTCCAAACTGAACTGACCCCATGCTTTAAGTCTTTCCTATAGGTCACTTTTTCTAGACCTCTTGTTGTTTTTCTCTAGTCTCTTTGATCCATGCATTCCTTGAACTATGTTGCGCAAAGCAAAATATAGTACTTTCTCAGGGGTTTGGTCGGCTTTGAGTTGCAAAGGAGGAATTCTGTTTGTATTTCAAGAGTTATTTTATGGTTTGTTTTTCTGTTTTCTTTTTTTCTGTTTTTACAGTAGTTTGACATTGACTCTTGTTTACTTTGTGATCCTCTAGAAACTCCAAATCCTTTTTGTGTAATAGCTGCAAAACCAGCTGCTTCCCAGATTTTGTGCAGGTGATTGTTCTATGGTGTTTACACTTGCGTTCTGCATCACATTCCTTACAGGCTGCTTCTCGAAGGGGATAGTTTTATCAGTTCTTCACACCGAAAGGCAGAATTTACTAGCCTTAGTTTACAGATACGGTAACCATATTCACCACGCTTCTGGCTGGTCTAGTGTCCAGGAAAAGTGCACCTGTATCTGCAAGAGGTTTGGAAAAAAGCATATATTTTTTCTTTACCTTGAGCATCTTTTATCCCATTCATGTGTAATATATGTACACACCACTAAATACTGACATAGAATCATTCTGGAAGGGAGCAAAGTTCAGATCTAAAGAGTTTTGTTGAAATCTGTAGAAACATTCAGAATTTGATGTCCTGGTATTTTCTGAGGCTGAAGTGGTGGACTGTAGTATTTCCCACCAGCTCTAGATCAGAGCTGAGTTACAGCAGGGCTCTTTTCACATGTCAAGTTATATAGGAGATTTAGGAACTTCCTGCTGTCTCTTCTTTGCGTGAACCTGAGGATGTTGACTACTGGTAATTAGTAACTAATGGAAATTAATACGTGATTAATATAGGGAAGTAATTTAGGTCCTGTTTATGTTACTCTGTAATGAACAACATTTGCACTTTCATGTTTCCTATTATCACAACAAGAGCTCTGATGATAGAATACGAGAACTGGGGGTGTAGATAAACTTGCAATCAAGAAAAAAGATATTCAGTCTGGAGGAAACTGATTCAGTGATTGAAGTATCCTAAACAATTTAATTGAAATGCTGTATTGTTCACTCGATGACTAGGCCAAGTGTTGACGCTGTATAAGCCAGTGTCACAGCTATCATGTTTGCAACTTCCAGTAGGATGAAAATCCTGCAAGTGAAGTTGGTTTTCTGCAATCTGCGTGTCTGTTTCTCTCTGAATTTTCACTTGGTTGTGTCCTCTTTCTCGGACGTAGTTTTGCGCTATCATGTACTGCAGCTCCCCTGAGCTAGTACTTTCAGCAAATAAAAGTCTGTTCTCTGAGCTCGCAGGGTGCCCCACGCTGTCTGCTGGCTAGAGGTAGTATCAAAACGAATTACTACAGCTCTCTCTCTCAGGCACCAATTAAAAATGATCCTAAAATGTGTTGTGGTACATAGCCTGAGAAACCTGACAGCTGTGTTATGAAAAGTAGGAAGATTAGCCTTCTCCCATAATCATGGAGAAATCGCCGGTAACACAGTATTTGTGAACAATGACTATAAATAATATATGTATTTTTTACACATATGTTTTAAAATATGCAAACTATTTAGGAGCTGGAATTACATCTCTAGAATCCCCGTGAACTCTGCTTCACTTCTTCCCATCTCAGTAACATAAATCTTACCTAGGAGAACTATTTGCACACTCAAGCAGGGGATTTTAAGCCTATGTGAGCACCTCCTGCCCATCTTGCAGTGGATCAATCAATACCACAGCAGCACAATAGTGCTCTGCATCAAAAATTCTGCAGAACCCTTAACAAGTCCTACCAGGGAATGAAGTCATAAAAGTGTTATTTTGAGTGCAAAGGCTGGCCACACATTTTGAGAGTGAGGTTGTTAATCTCAGCACTGTCAAAAAGTGTGGTATCCGGGGAAGAAATAAAAAATAATATCAGCTTGCTTTTGTTTTTATATATATGGCAGTATTTCCTTTTCTTAATCCTGCTTCTGCCTTCCTCAACAGATTTCCTGCCATTGTGGTGTAATAGGTCAAGTTAATAACTGATAGTGCCACTTGGTTTGACTAGAAGCCGGCATATGTGGGGTTTTTTTTCCCCTTTCTTTCTACGTACTTTTGCACGGCTGTCCATTTGTGGTATTCATATTTTACACATGATCCTGCAGGACTTGGTTCCTAAGGCAGAAGAAGAAAAACATAAAACTTTATTATGGAATATTCAAATCAATTATGCACATTTTGAAGGTGACTCTCCAGCACCTTGTTGCAATATAGCCACTTCTTCCCTGAAAACTAAGTATAAAGTGCCTATTACAAATGCAAATAGCTGTAAAAGCATGCAGGGCAATACACTATTTAGAGCTGTGACTCTAAAGTTTTAAGAGAGAGGAAACAAGATTGCATTTTAACCTACAAAACATGGCTTTCTCTTGCTTCTGTTGGGGAAGATATCTCTTCCGATAACACTTGTATTAGTCTCTTACAGTATTTACATTAATCAGGGCCAAACAGCTGACTTAACATGATTCATGTAGAAATCAAGAACGTACTATGTCTCTTATCACAGCATCAGCATGATGGGTAATTAAAAGCTAATCAAGTGGTCTCCCAGTGGTTCTGGGCCATAATTTACCACTGTAGCCAGCATGATGGATTAAAGCAGTAATTCTGCCTGATAAGATAGAATCTATGCTATTTTTCCTCATTTTAATTCAAATAGTAGAATTTTATCCTTTTGGTAAGATAGATGATGTCATTTCAGAATATTGTATATTTGTGGGTAGATTGAGGAGGCAGGGTATGATAATAAGGTACAGGGAAAAAGAGAAAGAGGTTGTTGATAGATCAATAAAATACAGACAGCACAGCAAGGTGGGCTAAACAGCAATCTGAGAGCTCAGCCCTTTTTGATCTAGAGCTGCAGTTTGGCGCAGTTCAGCCTGTGAGTCCTCGTGGATGCTCTGAGAGCTCGTGCTGAGGTTTTTTTCTGACAGAAGGGTTCCAGTACACCTTCTTTACCCTCCCTCCTAATTTCCTACTTCCTATTTCCTACTCTTCTCCTTTTGAGAGAATCTCACCCACTTGGAAAGCAAAAGTCCAAAGCTCAGAAACTACAGGCTGGCTAGTGTAAATCATCACAGTACCTCTGGAGACTTTGTTAGCCGTGAACCTGCTCTGTGATGTGTCTGTGAATGGTGAAACTGTCTGGATTGATGAGGATGCACATGAAAGTTTGCACTGATTATCCTCTTGACTCAGTATAAACTTGGATTTATTGTTCTAGCAAGAGCTGCCAACCCCAACCATTAGGTACCCTGGACCATTCTCTAGTAACACAAATAGAAACACAGAGCTAAACCCTTGAGGCTTTACATTCAAAAACCTTCTCCATAAGTTAACGTAAAAAACACACAGTGTAAACTAATCATGGGAGAAGTGAATTTTTAAGAATCCCAAGCCTCTTGAAGGCCTTTGTGAAGTTGTCTAAGTTGTATCATCCTACACCTACTAATGTTAAAAAGATAGCCATGTTAAATTAAAATGCATAATGCAGATTGTTATTCAAAGCTAAATGCATCCTTCAGAACCTGAAACCAGGACCAGCAGAGCTGAACAACAATAGACGCGCTTTCTTGTGTCATCGTGAGTTCCCAAATTTGTTAATGACAATCTCTGACAAGAACATGCCTTTACTATCTATCCTCAAAGCAGTGTCATTGGACTGCTTGCACCAGGGAAGGAAGAACCACTCTTCTCCTCAGCAAACTGACTTCCCTGGTATCAGTAAAAATGATGCGCAGTACTGACAAGTTCAGGATGGTATCAGTGCTCGTTTTCAGTAAATGGTATAACCTCGTATTTGACTCTATGACATTTGTTGTTAGTGGTAATAGGGTGTGCACTGCATCCTATAGCTTGCAACTTTTCTCTGCCCAGCATTTTAGCTTCATTCTCCTTCACTGCTTAATTTTGCAGGGTTCCTCCTAGAGCACGTTACACCAGAAATACATGGTTATACTCAAGCTTTTACTTCTACTTGACAAAGAATACGAAGCACATGGTTAGCTTAGATCAGACCTGAAAATCATAGAATCATAGAATCATTTAGAGTGGAAATAACCTTTAAAATCATTGAGTTCAACCATAAATGATCAACTATTAAGAAACTCCTAGATTTTACTACTCGTAATTAATATAATTAATACCTTACTCTTTAGAAACACTTCAAAGACCACTCTTGGAGGGATGATATCCTAGCTGAAAACCACCAAGTGTAAACAGCAGTTTACATTTTTGTTGGCCAGTGTTACCTCTTTTTTCCTTATACACTTCTCCTACTAAAGTGAGATACAGACTATTAACTCGTATCTTTCTTTGTAAGCAATAATGTCAGCAGTGGATTTGAATGGAGAGAATTGCTAGACTCCTTGAAAGTGCAGCTGCAGCACAGAAACTTAACGTTGCTGTAGGTCAGAGCAGAGGTCCATCTTGCTCAGTACTGTCTCTGAAAGTGGGCAATAGTAGATGCAAACCAAGACCATATTACTGCAGCCTCTCATGGTACGTAGCTCAGCAAATTCCTTAAGCAGAGGTGGTAGATCTTTGTGTTTAACATCCCTTTCTCGATTAATTTGTCTTATTGCTTTGAAAAATATTTATACTAAAATCTCATGTAACAATGATTTCCACAAATTCCACAGGCTAGACAATTCCGTACAGCATTGGATGCTGATCTCTGTGCCATGCTTTACATTGGGAGGCAGGGCTCTCTCATATGGAGGGATGTAATCTAGGAGTCAGGACACTGACTTTGTTAGACTTTAGTTTTATAGTGAGGGAGTTTGGACTAGGCACTGTCCTCCTCCACAGTAGGGCAGTGGCTCTTCTCCAGTGCTGTGCCAGCTCTGGGCAGCCTTGCGTGGTGACCCCCAAGGGATCGACTGTTCTCATCTTCCTCCTAACATTCACCCGTGTGAAGAAAGAGGCTTTTAAGGTGAACCTCTGTGTTGCTCCAACAAGCTGTGCACTTGTTTCTCAAATAATTTATTTTCATATGGTTCAGTGCTGTACTGATTCTGCAATATAGCTGATTTTCCGCCCTTCTATAGCAATAACTGGTTTCTTAATGGGCAGTAATAACCTTTGACCTATAGATCATTTTTTTTTCCCCAAATAGTGATTATATTTTAATATGGAGGAAATATTCTCATGGGAAACATTTCTCAAAAGGAGAAGGAATAAAAATAAATAAATAAATAAGGAGAGAAGAAGGAGTGGAAAGAAAATGGGACTTACTCTGTTTATTCTGCTCCCTGTGACCTGACAATAATTTATATCCAGTATTAAGTAAAAGAAAAGTTGCCATAAAGTTGCATATTGTCTCCTTCTTGAGGGAATAATAATTGTAAAATTGCAAAACCCAGATCCAGTTTGCTGTTATAAATGGATTGTATATATGAATAGCTTTTGGAGGTAAGTGGTGAAAGTGTTGCTTATGAAAGTGTTTATTTTATATTGCTTTTGTGTGCAGGGCAATCATTCTCCACTTGTTTGTGATTTTTATTAAATATGATGCCCACTCAAAGTTTATGAGAAATGTTTATGCAAAGTAATCTATTTGATTCGGCATCTCAATATTTACCTAATGAATATATATTGCATATGATTAATCTTCTTACATTTTACTGTTCCAAGCATTTCAAAAAGAATATAACCAGAGTGGGCAGCTTCACGCTATGCAATAAACTGCAAATGAATAGAGGCTTTTAGCAAAGGTGTTTGAACTTACAGCTCATGGCTGGCTTGCAATGTTTTGCTTTCAGACAAAATGAGTCTTTTCAAAGAACTCTTCTTTTTGCTTCTTGTTCTGAACTTAACTGAAATGAAACACCTGCCTTGCAGTATATATGATTTAAGAATTTGAACTGTGTAATTGGATGGGGTCTGCAATTTGTTTCTGTCTTGTGGTTGTGTTTGTCTCTTCTTGTTTTATCAGGTGCTGCAGAGGGAAAAGCTAGTTTGCCCTCTTCATGGTGAAACAGAAAAAGCTGAAAACATTTACAAGTTAGGGCTCCTTTTGCAAAGCCTTTTTATTCCCTAATATGTTAAAAATATCATGTAAGTTGGTTTTCCTGTCTGTTACTGACACCAGGGAAAAGGGTGGACTTCCTTTAATACACCTTGAGATTCTCTCTTAATCACCATATCCCCAAAAGTGGAAGTTTCAGAAGCTCTGCAGACAAATAGCCAGAGCGTGATATGTGACACTTTTTCTGTGTCGCTTTTGTCTTGGAATCAAAATTGTGCAATGGAGCTCTCAGTCTTGTCGGTTCCTCTCCTATAGCTTTTGATGCAGTTGGCCATTTTCACTCAAAACTGATGGAGAATTAAAGATCTTAATGATATCTTTTAAACTTAGGTAAATAAAGGATAAGAAAGCCAAAGAAGGAACTCGGTGAGACTCACTGAAAGAGGTATTTATAAGCTCATATATCCTGAGGGGTAAGAGCCACCTAGCCAGCCTCCACCAGCCATGTCACATATGACCCAAATAGGTCTACTGGAAGGAGCTGGAAGTCCTGGTTGAGGTGGATGGGAAAGGGGGCAGAAAACCTGACTTGTAGGATGTAGGACACAAATCTGCAAGAAAAAAGTCTTTTCTAACTTTACCATTCCTGAAACAGCATGTTTATTTTGGGGCTGGATTGGGTTTCTGGTATGGTTAAAGCCACACTGTGAACCTCTACTGACAAGCAAGACACTTTTTGTTCATGACTGACAGTTCCTATATTGCCGTGCAAGATAAGAGCTTTGAAGAATCAAGTCTCTGGCAAAGTCAGAGTGATGGGGAAGCAGGGACGCTGATTAAGATATGGATATTATCCCAATAACTAGGAAAGTAAAGGAAATAATCAATTTTCCTAGAGGCTGGCAATTTAAAAAGTAGTATATCCCATTTTTTTCATACCTCCTCTAGTTTTCATAGAAAGGTACAGCAGTTTGGTTTAGTGGCTTATTTTTTTTACAAAAGTGGGTAGAAATAATGTTATTAAATGTATAAGAACCAGCTTCCTCAGCCAGACAAAAAGCATGTAGTCTCCAATCCCGTCTCTGTTAATAAATAGTGATTCATATCGATGAGGATTAACTATGTATGAAGCTATCTTTATCTGGTATGTCCTACCAGCTCTTGGCAAACAGCAGTTCAAAGAATTCCTCAGCCAGCATTAATATGCAATGGCACATTCTTTATCAGTGAGTTTAAGCTCTTTTATGAACCAGATTTTGCTTTTGTCTCTACAGTTTCCTGTGGCAATGAGTTCCACAATTCAATTATGAAGTGTATGAAAAAGTAATTTCCACTGTGGTTTTTTTAAACCTTTTTTCTGATCATTTTATTTCAGACTGCCTATTTCTTGGGCATCATGAATAATTATTTGCAATTTTTCCTGTCTGCACATTTCCTAGCTATATAGACCTCTCTTATCCTTTCCTTCCCTCTCTATAATTCCTACAACCTATAATTTTGAAAGTGTGGTTATAAGGGTTTTTTTTTCCCTCCAAATGCATTACCTTGTATTCATCAGTATTAAAATTCAACTGCAATCTTATCACCCTGTCACTCAGCATTGTGAGATCCTTTTGTAAGTCTTTGAAATCAGCACAGAATTGACTATTCTGAATAATTTTATGTTATTTATTCCCTTTTTCAGACCATTTATGAATATGCTGAGCTGAACAAACTCTGAGATAGATCCTTGAGGGACTTTCCTGGTAACTTTCCTTCATTCTGAAGAAGTTCTCTGTTACTCCTTTTGTTTCTTGTATTTTAAATTTGTATTAATCTGTAAGGAGAGCGTTTGTTCGGTGGGTCTGTCCATGCTTGTGTTTCCGCTACATTGCTTCCCATCCATATTCACATGTTCCTGCTCCAGCTGAGTTTTTTTCTCAAAGGGAGACCATTTCCCTGCTGATTACACGGGAGTGAACTGGGAGCAGAGCTAGTGGAGTTAGGAGCAGCTCAGCAAGCCTAGAAATCCCACTGATAAAAGAGGCCGTGATGCCTCTCTCTTTCCTTCACCACCACACTGGGTTTGCATGGCAGGGGTTTGGTAGCAGGGGGGCTACAGGGGTGGCTTTTGTGAGAAGCTGCTAGAAGCTTCCCCTGTGTCCAAAAGAGCCAATGCCAGCTGGCTCCAAGAGGGACCCACCGCTGGCCAAGGCCGAGCCCCTCAGTGATGGTGGTAGCGCCTCTGTGTCAACATACCTAAGACGGAGGAAAAAGTTGCTGCACAACAGTAATTGCAGCCGGAGAGAGGAGAAAGAATATGAGAGAAACATCTCTGCAGACACCAAGGTCAGTGAAGAAGGAGGGTGAGGAGGTGCTCGAGGCACCGCAGCAGAGGTTATCCTGCAGCCCTTGGAGAAGACCATGATGAGACAGGCTGTCCCCTGCAGCCCATGGAGGTCCACGGGGGAGCAGATATCCACCTGCAGCCTGTGGAGGAACCCACGCTGGAGCAGGTGGATGTGCCTGAAGGAGAATGCGACCCCGTGGGAAGCCCGCACTGGAGCCGGCTCCTGGCAGGACCTGCAGCCCTGTAGAGAGAGGAGCCCATGGTGGAACAGGAGTGCTGGCAGGACTTGTGATCCTGTGGGGGACCCACACTGGAGCTGTCTGTTCCTGAAGGGCTGCACCCCATGAAAAGGACCCACGCTGGAGCAGTTCGTGAGGAACTGCAACCTGTGGGAAGGACTTATGTTGGAGTTCATGAACTGTCTCCCATGGGAGGGACCCCATGCTGGAGCAGAGGAAGGGTGTGAGGAGTCATCCCCCTGGGGAGGAAGGAGTGGCAAAGAAAACATGTGATGAACTGGCCATAACCCCCATTCCCCGACCCCCTGCATCGCTGGTGGGGAGGAGGTAGACAAGTGGGGAGTGAAGTTGAGACCAGGAAGGAGGGAGGTCTGGGGGGAAAGGTGTTTTTAGATTTGGTTTTACTTGCCATTATCCTACTCTGATTTGATTGGTAATACATTAAACTAATTTTCCCTGAGTCGAGTCTGTTTTTCCTGTGACAGTAATTGCTGAGCGATCTCCTTGTCCTTATCTCCACCCACGAGCCTTTCGTTATATTTTCTCTACCCTGTCCAGCTGAAGAGGGGAGTGATAGAATGGCTTTGGTGGGCACCTGGCCAGGATCAACCCACCACAACCTCCATCGGAAGAGAACAGCTACAGCTACTACAATAAATGCAGCCTATGCTCAGTGCAACAGCAAGACAAGGGAAGGGGAGAGCAGCAGACCGTGCTGGCCATTAATTGAACCTGACAAGTGTTTACACGAGGAATCAGACTGGCAGTGGCTTAAAAGCACTGATTTATAACGCTATTGATTAGCAGTGACCCAGTCAGGAAGAGCAATGGCAAACTGCTGCTTCAGCATTGCCCAGAAGAGCAAAGTTCAGTGCAAATAGCCCACGTGTGTGTATTTATAGAAGTATCCATACACTCATTACCATCCCAGACTTCTGTTAACATATCCATATATTAAAACACCTATGCATTCACCAGACCAAACCCGTACGCTGTTATCCTTCACATTGATTAGGTTTTTACACACATATTGAGACAGATGTACTAGATGTACTTGTTATTAGCTGATACATATTTATAAAGGCAGACAAGTAAGTATGCACCTGTGGTCACGGTTTATCTTTTGCTGCCTTACTTTCCTAGGAATGCAGCACAGCTCTCTTCAAGATTACTTCCCTTTTTATTGGTATCTCATCTTCCACATTGAAGCAGCTTCAGTCTCTAAAGTCCTTCAAATTATAAATACATCTTAGCACTCCCTGATGTAATGCATCATATGTATGCATCTCACACTCCACGCATGAAATATTCACTTGGTCTACTTGGCTTGCTGCACGTGGAATATTTTAATATTGTACAAATCAACTTTTTTTCAGGCAAATATTTTTTCATTGCTTTAATATTGGAGGACTTCTTTCAGATGTATAAATACTTTCAGTGTCTTAAAATCCTCAATTATACTAATGCTTTTGAACATGAGACGCAAATACAGTGCAAAACAAGAGGCTCACCATTTTCCCTTTCTCTGATAGCACAGAGAAATATTCTATTTCAAGCCCAGTTCTCATTTTTTTAACTTGAGTTTGCCCACCTAGAGTGAGTAGGTAATGGACTGAGGATTAGGAATTTTTTTGAATTAAAAAGACTTCAGGGTTTTCCTTACACTAAATCAAAATCTGAAGTTTTACAAACCTATAACCTGGAAAAAACCCAAATCCCAATCTCAAAAACCTTTCAAATGCAACACCATTCAAATTTTGTCAATCAAGCTGTTCAATTTTTATTTTCATCTTTTTTTTATACATATATATACACACACAAATGTGAACTGATCAGAAAAGCTTTTGGAGTCACCATCAACATCTGGGACTGAAAGGAACTCCAATGTCACCACAGTGTCCCTACAGGTTAGAAGCATTGCCATGAATCTTTGCACTCAGAGGGACCTGCCAGTTCGATTAGTTGTGGCACCAGGGAACTTTTGGGATTGGTGTTGTAAAGTGCAAAATGAACAACATCCTTTAGTATAGAGTCGAGAGTGCAAAATAGGGTGGTCGTCAGCAAAGAGAGGACACAGTGCCGTGAATATCACATAGCAAAACAAGCCAAAGTTTAGGTCTCTGTTAAATAAATAAATTAGAGCTTTTTACTATCAAAGCTCTCATTTCTGCAGCAACTGTTCTGGCCATTAGTATGAAGTTTGTTTTGGATATTACAGAATCGCAGATTCACAGAATGGTAGGGGTTGGAAGGGATCTCTGGAGATCATCTAGTCCAACCCCCCTGCCAGAGCAGGGTCACCTAGAACAGCTTGCACAGGAATGTGTCCAGGAGGGTTTTGAATATCTCCAGAGAAGGAGACTCCACAACCTCTCTGGGCAGCCTGTTCCAGTGCTCTGCCACCCTCAAAGTAAAAAAGTTTTTTCTCATGTTGAAATGGAATTTCCTGTGTTCCAGTTTGTGCCCATTGCCCCTTGTCCTGTCACTGGGTACCACTGGAAAGAGTCTGGCCCCATCCTCTTGACACCTGCCCTTTCGATATTGATCAGCATTGATGACATCCCCTCTCAGTCTTCTCTTCTCCAGGCTGAACAGACCCAGGTCTCAGCCTTTCCTCATAAGAGACACCCTCCCATCCCTGAATCATCTTCACAGCCCTGCACTGAAGTCTCTCCAGTAATTCCTTGTCTGTCTTGACCTGGGGGTCCCAGAACTGGACACAGTGCTCCAGATGTGGCCTTACCAGGGCAGAGTAGAGAGGGAGGATGACCTCCCACGACCTGCTGGCCGTGCTCTTTTTAATGCACCTCAGGACACCATTGGTCTTCTTGGCCACAAGGGCACATTGCTGCCTCATGGTCAACTTGTCCAACAGGACACCCAGGTCCTTCTCTGCAGAGCTGCTTTCCAGCGGGTCAGCCCCTAACCTGTACCACTGCATGGGGTTATTCCTCCCCAGGTGCAGGACCCTACCCTTGCCCTTGATGAACTTCATCAGGTTCCTGTCTGCCCAATTCTCTAGCCTGTCCAGGTCTCACTGAATAGTGGCACAGCCTTCTGGTGTATCAGCCACTCCTCCCGGTTTTGTATCACCAGCAAACTTGCTGAGGGTACACTCTGTCTCCTCATCCAGGTCATTGATGAATATGTTGAACGGGACTGGACCCCGTACTGCCCCCTGGGGAACACCATTAGCTACAGGCCTCCAACTAGACTCTGTGCTGCTGATCACAACTCTCTGAGCTCTGCCATTCAGCCAGTTCTCATCCACCTCATTGTCCACGCATCTAACTCACACTTCCTAAGCTTACCTATGAGGATGTTATGGGAGAGAGCGCCAAAAGCCTTGCTGAATTCAAGGTAGACAATGTCCACTGCTCTCCCCTCATCTACCCAACCAGTCGTGCCATCATAGAAGGCTATCATATTGGTCAAGTGTGATTTCCCCTTGGTGAATCCATGTTGACCATTCCTGATAACCTTCTTTTCCTCTACCTGCTTAGAGATGACATCCAGAACGAGCTGTATCATCACCTTGCCAGGGATGGAGGTGAGGCTGATTGGCCTGTAGTTTCCCGAGTTCTCCTTCTTGTTCTTTTTGAAGACTGGCGTGACACTGGCTTTCCTCCAGCCCTCAGGCACCTCTCCTGTTCTCCGTGACCTTTCAAAGACAATAGAGAGTGGTTTTGCAATAACATCTGCCAGGTCCCTCAGCACTCGTGGGTGTATTCCATGAGAGTCCGTGGATTTGTGGGTGTTGAGTTTGCATAAATGATCTCTAACCCAGTCCTCCTCAACCAAGGGAAAGTGTGCCTTTCTCCAGACTTCCTCTCTTACCTCCAGGGTCTGGGATTCCTAGGGGCTGGCCTTAGCAGTAAAGACTGAAGCAAGGAAGTCATTCAGTAACTCCACCTTCTCTGCATCTTCCATCACCAGGACACCCACCCCATTCGCAGCAGGCCCACATTTTCCCTAGTCTTCTTTTTGCTGCTGATGTACTTGAAGAAACCTTTCTTGTTGTCCTTGACATCCCTTGCCAGGTTTAATTCCAAGTGGGCCTTAACCTCCCTCTTGTATCTCTGCGTACTCTGAAAATGTTCCTATACTCCTCCAAAGTGGCCAGTCCCTTTTTCTAAATCCTGTAAACTTCCTTCTTCCATTTGAGTTTTTCCAGAAGTTCCTTGCTTATCCATGCAGGTCACCTGCCTCCTTTGCTTGATTACAGAAAGAAAGTGTTTAAAAGACAGAACTGTGCAAATGGGCTTGAGGAGCAATATTATTTGTATTTGTAAAGACTCATAGCAATACTTGTAGCAATATTTTCATTTGACTGGTCAGAAAGCCTCTGAAGCAACCCACTGCTCCCTGTGCCCCCTCCATTTTGGTCTGCTGTCTCAGCTCTCACAGCTCCAGACAATAACATCTTATTAACCAGGTCTGTCCCTTACCCTGACCTAGGTAAGACTGATCTGCGAGCAGTTCCTGGGTCCACATCACTACCTCTCTTTTCCTGGAGAGCTAAATGAGCTTTCTGGGAGAGACACAGGAGCCAGAGTTGCTCATCCATGAGCACAGGGACTCTTTCTAACTGCCTTTCACTCTTCTAGTTCTACAGAAATCTTTGTATGAAGTTGTGAGTTCTGCAACTCTATAAATTGTCCTGGCAAGGAATCAATAAAGACTAAAGCCTAATGAATTAGGTTTCCACAACTGATTTCATCAGAGGCCCGAAATCAGCCAGGTGCTTAGATAGGCTTACCTTTAAGCATCTGATCAGTCTTACTTGTAGTCAGCTCTCTGCTGTCTTTGCTTCAGGCCTGTAAGCAGTTCAATTAAAGATGTCTTGATGGAATAATTTTATGTGCATGATAAATCATGATAAATGAAATACGTGCTTTGTGCTTTCCTGACCATAAACCTAACAAAAAAAAAAAAAAAAGCAATTACTGGCTTGGTTTTGCTTTCAAAGTCCTTTGTATAGTAATGTCACCCATTAACTTTAGGTATGGCTAAAATTCACTGGGCTGCACGAACAGAAAAATAACTAGAATAATTTTATAATGCACATTAGGTTTAATGCTGGGGAAAGTTCTGAGACAGCAGTGTGGATCTTCAATTATCTATTCTGAATGCTGGATTGAATACTTGTTTTGAGCAAGACCTGGATTGTACCTTTCTACCCCTCCGGACCCCTGCAGCATGATGGGCTGGAGTGATGGACAGCCATAACTTTTGGTCTCAGAGATTATCTTACACTTAACATCTTGGCCACCTTTAGTAATCTCTGGGAATTACTAATTGGATTTCCTATTAGTGCTCTCTGAGAGCCTCAGTTTCTTTAACGGAGAAAGGATGTTGGGGAGAGGCAGGATTTAAATGAACAATGAGAATGGAGCTGGAATACGGAAGCTATCCTAGGTTGCAAAGTATATTCAGCTGTGATTGTTGTTTTGCATATGCCACTCCTGGTTTGCAGATAAATAGCAACACAAATGGATTCACATGTAAATTTGTCCCATGATGATGCTATGTAGCAGAAAAGAACATGGCTCTCCAGGGCTTGTCTGCTTTAGCTCAGGGGGTATCAAGTTCCTCTGTAAAGCTGCCTGATGTGCTCAGTGTTTGCAGGAGTGAGACCAGAGGAAAGAGTGAGAAATCACATGAATTCTTTTTTTCTACCAATTTTGTGCAATTGTGAGCTAGTCCCTCCAGCAGGTTAACACCATACATCAATGTGGGGAGCATAAAGGGGCGTATTTCTGTTAGGGAGCCGATTTCCTTTGGAGCATCTGCATTTCAGAACCAACCCAGTCCCCACCACTGTTTAATTGCTGGGGCTCATCCCCCAGAGTGTAGAAGGCAACCGCTGCATGGCTACGGCGAGCCCAAGCAACCCAGTATTTGTTAAAACAATACAGACCCAGCTCTCCCGGGCTGAGTGACGGCACACTTCTGTCTGCAGGAACATCTAGTCGCCTCCCCCTGAAAATCAACTCTCTTTAATGGAAATGCTGATGTACTATCTGCCGTGACAATAATGGAGGAACCATGAAATATGCCCAGGGATCCCCTTTATTGGTTTTAAAGTGAAAACGGAGGCACATTCACAACTGTAATCTGCTCAGGACAGAAATTTTCTCCTTGTTATCTGTGGGTCCAAATGTAATGCATTTTTAATTGCCTATTCAACACACCTAGCAATTAAGGCAAAATGATATCTCTTCTTTTGAAAAATGTATGAGCTTTACAATTAGAAGTAATTGTCCCTGTTAATTGAAAGTGCAGCTTTATTTTCTGTTGATTGTATTTTTTTATTAAAGGATTCTAAAGGCTTTTGAAATCCCATTAAAGGGCAAACGCTATTGTGTGCTTCCACTGCAGTCACAAAGGACAAACTAGGGGGTCAGATCAGCCCTTGTGGGGCTCTTTAAGCTCTGTGAGTATTCAGGATAAAGTTAGCGATGTTTGAGTATGCTAAACTGTGCTGGAGCGTAACTTTCTGAACATCTTTTTCTCACAGCAATCAGTAACACTCAGATTCTTGCCTCTTGGGACAATGGTCATCGCTACGTTATGTATACGTGCTGTTCCAAGGAAAATAGTGCCAAGCTCTTGTGTGCTGCTGTTTGATGAAGCAAGATTAAATATAACCGCAATGCATGCAGAAGAAGACACTTGGGGAACACCAAGAATTTTGGAAGGCCCAGGGTATTGGACACAGAGTCAGCAAATCCATAGCTGGACCAGGGAACCAGCAGAAACGCAGCACACCACACAGGAACTGCAGCTGGTGCTTCACATCAAGGTTGCAGGAGATTGGTCTGACCAAGCTGTTTTTCAAAGCATCATCTCATTCAGTGTACAAGGGAGAGTGCCTGTCTGCTGCTCTCTTTCGCATGCTGGGAACGGTCAAACTGAAGGAAGACAGGAAAAATGCTGATCTCAGATTAAAATGTTGGACAAAATACATTCTGGAAATGGAAACACCAGGGCAGTCCTTGTATTCCCTGAATATCTCACTCCATAGACATAATATAAGCTGCATCATGATTTTGATAAATGGCATCACACTTCCAGTGGGGGAACTGGGACATCTCCAACATCCAGGCTACTCTGCCTGTCAGTGGATGCCAGAATTAAACCTCAGTGCATGAAATCAAGCCTCACTGCTGTGAAAAGATCCTGCACAAGACCCTCAGAGTCCCTCTTCACCCTTCAGCAGAGAGCTGGAGCGTGCAGAGGTGTGCTGACTTACATGCAAAGTCATCCTTCATCTTTTCTTGTCCATGCTTTTGCAAATGGAACCAAATGGACATGGCCAGGCTTTTCTTCTGAAAACTCTCTGCCTTATTCTTCATGTCACCTTTAAATTACTAGATGCTGTGTTTCACAGAGCAGCTCTGAAGAAAGACACAAGGCAACTGCTTCATTTAACACTGTTTGACAAAGTGATCTCTCATGACCTCCCAGCAGCAACCTTCTCACTCATTTTAAGTACAATGTAATTGCTGCATGTCTGACTCACCTTGCTGTCTTTCAAGTGCACTTCTATGCCTACATTTTTAGGCATGACTTTAAAATACACCGTTAAACCCTATCTCCTCATATTTCTATATTTCTCTGTTGTTCTGGCTGGGAGATCTGTCAATCAAATGGATGCTTAACCTTTTCTTCTGACAGGAGAAAATAATGTCAGATAATATACATCGGTCTGTGAGAAACGAGTACTTGAAAACTGCGTGCACCTGTGTCCTTGTTTGAGTGTAATCAGATTTAATGGGACAATGTTTGGCTTGCTTCTCCCCAGACCTGGCAAACAGCTCAACCATGTGATTTGTGAGTATTTCAGTAGCGGCAGTCAGGGTCCAGTTCAGCATTTGAGTGGTTCACTGCCTCTCTGACAAGGGACTGTGTATTCCCAGCAAAATGCTGCAGGTTCCAGACCCACTAGTAACAGGAAAGATGGAACGATGGTTGTACTCCACGTTAAAGCACCAGAATATTGCTTGTGCTGTATTCAAGTCCAGAGGCTCACACCAAAATCATGGTCGACTGAAGCTGACAGGGAGTCAGCAGCATTCCCAGAAGGTAATTCATCCTGTCTTAACAGCAGCGTCTGAGCAAGGGACGTGTATTACTCTCAAGGGGTGCCTCTCTTTCCTTTAATTGTAGTGGAATGTTAGTAACTAGCCAAACTAAATAGTTAGTATTAGCTAAATGAATTTCCATCACACTCTCTATATAATCACAGTGTGATTAACGTTTTGGAAAATACCCCGTGTAGAAACCCCATTTATTCTACAAAGGAAATTCATGCTGATTCTTCTGACATCTACCTTACGATGGGCTGAACAGCTCCGTCAAGGTGCCCCTCTTCCCACCAGCTATTCAAGGAGCCCAAGAGTAGACTTTCAGATTGCCAGAGTAGTGAGAGCAACCCATGTCCAGCTTGGTGAGCCATACTTGACCACCTATTCCTGAGTTACAGTCTTTATGCACAGTTCATTTTTCAAGTTTTGGTGAATATATTTAGAAGCTTAAATATATTAATGGAACACAATAATATAATATAATGTAATACAATTTAAAAACACATGAAGCTAAAGTTATTCTAGGGCATAGTAGCTCATATCTACCAGTTTGCACTAAAAACAGATGTCTTTAAAATCCATAGTTACTTCTGATTCCTGTTGGGGAGCCCATGGGTTTAATTTGGTCCTTAGGGACAGGTTCTTGGCTGGTGTAAATGGATGCCTGATCCTCTGTCTTCAAGTGCCAGCTCTTAGGTCTTCATCTTAATCTGGAGATTAAAATGCTTTTCAACCCTGAGCACAGGGCTGAAATCATTAAAAAGCTTTTCAACCCTGTCCAATGCACAGGATGCTCAAGAGGAGTCTTTTCTTCTCATTGCTACTGGTCTACTGAAGCTAGTTGGATGCTGCAGGGTTTTTTTTTTCTCAGATCTCCTCCAGGTAAAATATATCTGTCAAAGGCTTTGCCCCACGTGGTCCTGAGTGCCTTGTGGGAGCCACAGAGAGTAGACCTAGCTTCAGTGGTCTCCCAAAGCACTGAGAGTGTTGGGTCCCTTCCATCAAGGAGATTTTAAAGAGCAGGCCTTGCCTCCTTCTGTACGTTGATCTCATTTTCCCCAGTCTTCCCTCCTGACGTAAATGAGACTTGATCCCTGAAACCAGAAGCCAACTTTGCAAGAAAGTGGTTACACAAGGTGTTGTTTGCATTAAAAATTGTTAAAGCATGATGAGCATTTGGGGTGAAGCAATCTTGCTACCTGCTAAGGCTTGAATGCTACCTCAGATGAATTTATAGTAGCTCATGCCTATGTTCTATAATTCATACGGATTTTTAATTCTCCTTCAAGAAACATATTGCCTGCAGTGATGTGCATTTTTTACCTTATTTGTTTCTCCTGCCGTACCCCAGCTGGTAAGTGGGGAGAGGGCGTCTTTGAGGCACAGAGTAGCAATCACCATGTCCGTATGTAATTTAACCACAGCCAGTAGGATACATCTGACTCGGTGTAGGCACCGCAGTGCAGAAGAGCCAGTTGACTGAAGCTGCCCAGGGTAATGGTGTAGTATGGGATAAGATCTGTGTTCTCCTAAAGTAGATATTTAAACTAAATCAGAAACACAATTTCTTTTTCTCTCCATCTACTAGGAAGGAAGCTAAGAGAGAGTGGTTCACCTTTACACTGTCTATACTACAGATGTCTGAAGTTGGCTACAGTATCACCCCTCCCCCCCTGTATCCCGCTGGCAGATCCCATGTGATAAATGTTTCCAGGGTTATGCCCAGTCATCATCTCAGCTCTTGTTAGGGCTCTGGCTCTTGAAATCGTAAGTTGGTACCAGCAACTGACAGTTTTGTAGTTCCAGAAACTACAATGGTGCAGCTGCTGATAGGAAAGAGAAAGTCAAGAGTTTTTTACGTGGATATTCATTCTCCAATTTGCAAATCAGAAGAGAAGTCTAGAGTATTCATTCTGTCTGTCCCCAGCAATTTCTATCTGTGGCCTTCTGCAGGGACTGGGTTCTGACCCTGGGGAAAAGATTCTGAACTGCTGTAGCCCATTCTTAGGGCACAAAAATCACGGTTTATTTGGTCCAAATTCACATGTGCTGTAGAAATTGGTTGACTTTATCAGTGCAGGAATGTCCAAAGACAGTTTTGAGTCCTGAAGCATGGCTGTGAACTCATCTCACTCGCAGGATAGATGCCAGACAGGGCTGGGATAGGTGACCTGGGAGTTTCCATCTTCAGAGTGGCATCGCTCCAATCTTTCTTTGCCTTGACTAGGACACAGCTGCTAATCTTGAAAAATCATCAAAAACTTTTATTGTCGTTATTCACGATCTAAAGGAGTTGCAGAGTTGCTCATTATGAATTAAATAGCACTTTAGTATATATCTTATATTACGCCAGTGCCTTCAGGGAAACACTAATCAGGATAGGGAGATGACATGGAGAGAACAAGGACTGTACATTCCCACTGGAAAAGCCTAAGAGAACATACTTGGGTCTCAGAAGAAAGACCTAAACCATCACGGATCCATTCCCTTAGTCCATGGTGCAAAGGGCTGTAGAGATCTACGAGCACCATTGCTGTGCGTTGGTGGGAGCCACACAAGAAGGTGGTGGAAAGTGGTCTCTTAGGAGAAAGAATTATAACCCTCATCTGGGTTTGGTTTGCTGTGCCGAAAGATAGATAGGGCTATCTTGAATGTGGGGAAAAACATTGAAAAACTAAAAAAAATATGAAAACTAAAGATTAAAAGCCAGCCTCTTCCAATTCCCATGTTTTCCTCTCACAGCAGCTTTCCTTAATGTTTTCTATCTTTTCACATTTTCTTGGCAGATAACTCTGCTGTATCTTACTGCTCTCCTGTGATCTCCTCCCGTACAGGAATGGCTTTATTCTGATTTGTCTTTTTAATGATTTCTGAATATTTGATTCTAATGATCACAGCATGGTCTGCGGTGAGGAAGTGCATCGGAACGGAATGGTTGATAATGTGACTGATCACGACCTGAATCATATTAAGTGGCGTTTTTAGAAAACATCAGCCTGGCTCCAGACAAAGGTATCTTATTGGTAGGAAGGAAGTGTTTAACCTAGAATTTGACGGTCTCATTTCATTGTTTTGAGACTACTCAGTATGTGCAGTAACGTAACAGCAAAACATAACAAAACAAACCATCCCCTGACAACCATTCCACTTTTCAGCCAGTTGACGGTGTTGTAAGGCTTCCCTAGCACCATACTGGAGTGAACTGATGTGAAGTTATTCTCCTTGCTTATGATGCTAAATTAGTGTGTCGTGGTTTAACCCCAGCTGGCAACTAGAACCATGCAACTGCTTGCTCACCCTCCTCCTTTTTTTTTCCCTCCAGAAGGGTGGGGGGAAGAGGAAAAAAAAAGGAGGAGAAAGGAAGAAAAAAACCCTTGTGGCCTGGGATAAAGACAGTTTAAGAGAAACAATAATAGAAAAGGAAAAATAACCATAACAATAATAATAACGAATGGGTCATGCTCACTGCCCTGTGAATTGGCACCATCTGAGCAGTGATTGTGGATTCCTGCCCCCCAGATAACCCTTATTTATATACTGAGCATGATGTCTATGGTATGGAATATTTCATTGGCCATTCCGTTGTTCTGTCTATGCTCTATGGGAAACTGAAAAAAGGCCTTGAACATCACTTAACAACTAAAAACAATAGGTATTATTGACATTCCTTTCACAGCAATCACTAGAAAGAAAATTAACTCTTTCTCATCTGAAACCAGGACATAGTGTTTTACCCATACTATGGTTGTTATGTTCTCCATAGAGAACAGGGAAGTGGTCCCAATTTTAGGACATCATGATGGAGCTGGAGAAAAAAAACAGTTGCAAAACATCTCCAGTGACCTGCACTAGTAAGTCACAAATTTGGGAGTGATTTCCCACCAGAAGGCAATTTTCTCATTGGATTGAAAGTGTCTGGGATGAAGACTGAAAGTGTCTGGGATGAGACCTGAAGGTGGCTGCAATGGGTTTCATTGTGGAGGGGTGAAAAAAGGAGGTAAGCTAGTTTTACAGATTGGGCTGGAAACATCCCTGCTCTTGGACGTTTCCTGGTAGATTGTGAGGACTAGGGGTAGGTCCATTTCTTTTTAAACTATTTGTTTGGCAAAGTTTCTTCTTGCCTACATTCTTGCTTGTTCCCATTTTCTTTTACATGCTGAACTTCTTCCACTCCTCTGACATTTCCTTTCTCTCTGTTTCTTTTCCCTGTGCTACACATCTGTTATTCTGCCTCTTTCTATTTATTTCCCCTTCCTACTCTCTAAAATCACTTGAAATCCTCCCCTCTGCCCTTTCTTCCCTGTCAGCAACCCTCAGGCTTTCCATGTATTGATCTGTTACCCTGCATTTTGTCTTGTATTATTTTGTTGTCTTAAGGGTGAAGCTTAACTGTGCAGGGGACTTGTCAGTCCTGCACTGACAAAGCGCTGGGCAGCTTACATGGTATGGACATGTTGTACGATAATAGCCACCTGTAATGTTTATATTTCCGTGGCAAAATAATAACTGGAGGCAAGTCAGAGGTGTAAATCCTGCAAATTGCAGAGGTTTCTAATTATGTAGCTGCAGCAAGGACTTAATAACTTCGATGGCAGTTCTGTTGGTTTTGTGTATGATGTGAGAAAAATTGCAGAGACCTGTTACAGATTTTCCCTTTTACCTCACTCCGCCCTTACCAGCAGAAGTACCACCATCAGTTCAGCACATAGTTATTCTTATCACAAATCTTTGAGGTCAGAACCGTGCAGCATTTTACAAAACATAAGTAGCTTTGTTATAGTATCATATGACAGAATACCAATGAAAAAAGGGTAGAAGCAAGGAATTTTTTTTTTCTGTACTCAGCATGTAGTAAACTTAAGCTCAAAAGATTTTAAAATGGCTTTTTCTTTTATTACAGGTACAGGCTAACCAGCACTGGGCAGATCCCGTACTGTCCAGAGTACAGGGAAATCTCACCAGGTCCTTTACAGCAGGTTGGCCATGGGACCTGCAAATGGTGGCACACCATCGCTACTGAGATGTTTCAGCTATGTCTCAGGAATAAATCCTTATGAAAAGCAGTCTCTTAAGCATAGAGCTTCTGCTAACCTTAGGTCCAAATTAAGTTCCTGGGGACACTTTGAAAGCAAAAGACACCAGATTACAAGAATGTGTTTTTTATTGCCACTTAAGTACCTAAACAAATCACTGAGATATTTATGTTAACAAGCTCTTTCAGCACCCCAGCGTTAAAAATACTTCTTACATACATGCACGAGTGACACACATGTGTATTCCCACACTGGCATGCGTATATACACCCCCACACATACATGGGAGGAGAGAGAGGGAGAGGATTTTTTTGCACCATTACTCTCAAAGATATTTCTGAGCAAATTCAGGGAAAAGTTAAGCTTTGTCTGCCACATTAAGTCGATGCGTACTGAAGGTGCAATAAAGCTGCAAAGACATCAATGAGCACAACGCCTGATGCAGTCAGAACCAACAGGCTGAGGTCTCTGGAATACATGATTTCTTCCCTTTCCCTTTAAATATTTTTTTGAAAGTAGCAGTGAGCATAATTTACTGTCCTAGCAAAATATAAATTGTTTTCTGAAGAAAACACTGGGCATTTGCCTGCATATTTCATGCAGCTGTGATTATAGAAAAAGAGGTTTTAGGAAACTGGCCTCCTCTGATTGCATCCTTGTTATAAATGCATTCATTTCCATTTCTTTGTTTTGTTACAATTGCAGAAACATTTTGTGGTTTTCATTTTATTTTAATTAATGTTTATTTTTTAATGAAAACAAATATGTCTTAAGAAAGTTATTCCTTTTAAACAAGGATCCTTACCCAAGTTTTAGGTATCTTTCAATCACTTCTTTTCTGTCTCAGCAATGAACCTTCCTCTGATACTTTCAGATCAAGACTGGCTGTCTTTATGGAGACATCCTATAAGGAATCATCACTGCTGGTTTTTTTATTTAAACAAAAGGCAAGGTAGACAAGATGGTGTCAGGAATGGCAAACACACCTCTGATTCTTTGTCTAAGGGTCTCTTCCAGTCTTTTTTTCCATGACTCCATGGTAAAACATCACTTCATCAAAGAAATTCCTGTACTAGTGTTCTGGGAGTGAGAACAAATGGGGAACGATATACCAGAGATGTACTCTGCTCTGTCACACAGTATGTAAACTATGAAATTCTGAATAATAAGAAAGCTTACAGGGCTAAGCTCTGAAAAACTGGTTTAAGAAAGACAGTTCGTGTTCAGAAAAAGATCTGGGTAAGGACAATCTATTAATCATGCTCCACAGTGTCTTCCATATGAACTGAGTCCAACCTCGTTGTGCTCTTGTTGTAATAGATTGCAACGTCTGAGTACGAATACCAGATCCATAAAGACCCCAAAGCCCATCAGGAATGTGCAGGAATTCAGAGTTCCTCCTTGATCCCCTGATGGAGCAGACATCTTCACACCTGCCAGTCAAACTCCTGATTAAACACGGTTCTCCCTGCCAGCACATCTGTTACAGCGAATACTCAAAGTACCAAAGTTGTGTAGTTCTTATTAAAAAAAAAAAAAGTTTTGGAGCAGTGCCCATCCTATCTACCTGCTAACCTCATAGCCTTACCAGTCCTCCATGCTGAGGAGCCCTTCCTCAGAAGCAGAGCTGGCAGTCCGCATCATAGCAGAACTCATGGCTGCGCCTGCAATACGCAGCAAGATGGTGGGTGCTGCTGGAGCTTTAAGCTGGAACGTATTTTGAGATGTGGCCAAGCAAGGCTGTCCGAAGCCTTTGAGGGCTGCATGTACCCATCTGAGGGTAAAATTAGGCCTTTGCTAGGTTCTCCATGGACCCAACACTGAAAGTGGTGTGTGTTGCAAGATGGACAGAGCCTCAGCACATGAAACACGTTTTCAGGTCACAGTGGCAAGGATCCTGAGTTTGCCTTACAATTTGGACTTGTTGGATAAATTGCTTCCCTCCTCTGGTCCATAAAACTATTACAACAGTTACTACTGCAAGAGATACCACACTTTTAAAAAGCCCGGCCACCCTTACCTCTCTGGGACAACCAGGGTGATCAGTTTTGCGATTCCTGGCATCTACAACTGCTTCTTAGGAGTGGCTAAAACCCTGCGCAAACCCCTTTTTTATAACCTATAGTTCTGATGGTGCTATTTATCCCTATTGTCCATAATTATTGATACTTTCTGTTAGGATGCGGTGTGCAATTTACACTCTGTTGCTAATTCTGAAGTTGAAATGAAGACTTATGTTCTACTACATTAATAGCATTTTCATAACTGCCCTTGGGTGGGTAATTTGGAGCTGGAAATTTGCATACCTCTGTCTGTTTTACTAATGGATTGGATATTCAGTGGCAGTATGGATTCAAGAAACATTTCTATTGAGGCACACAATAAGGGTAGTCAAAGATACACTTTCTCTCATCCATAAACAATGGTAAGTCTTGGAGCCTTGCAAAATAATGCCTGTCAGAAGAAGTATCTATGGCATGGAATCCAGGTATTTTCTTAATCTGCATTCTTAATAAAGTTTATAGAACCCACTCGTTGTGCAGGGAAGTGTTCAGAAAAAGCAAATCAAACTCTCACTCCAGACAACCACAAAGCCATTCACAATTCACTCGAATTAAGTCATAAAATAAACTTCCTGCTTGCAAGGCCTTTCCCAGAGGCAAGACCACCACAATAACAATAGTGCCTGCATCCAGAGAAGTTACAAGTACGGGTGTAACAGAGTCTTTTAGTGCCTCTCGCAGTAAGAACAGAAAGCAGCTGTGTCTGTGCTAGGTAGGTAGGCAAAAAATTAGCCATAGTTTGACACTTCATGAAAATTAAAACAAATTGAACTTGGGGTTTTAGGGATGTTTTTAGCTACTTCTGGATCTACCCATTTGAGAAATAATTATCTTTGGACTCTTTAATGGGAAAAGTCCTTCGGTGGGAACGCTCCATAATCTCAAAAGTTGTGTTTGGATTTTCTTACATCATGAATGGCAGGAAGGAAAGCTGTGTTGAGAAAAGCATGAAGAAAATCATGTTCTCCTTAATTATGGTGCTTAAAAAAATTGTTCTTTTTTTAAGCTGAAAATTTGATTCATCACAAATATAAAGAAAATGTAGTTAAAGGGTGTAAGTTTCTGACATTCTATTTCGCACAGTACATAGCCATGCCATAGGGAATTGTAAGGAAGGTCCGTTTGTGTTCCACTTACTGGCTTTTCCTCCTTGGAAAGATTCTTTGATGATAAATGTGTTTAAAAATCCATTACAACTGTTACATTGGGTTGTTTTCAATTGGAAAGGGGGAAAAAAACAGCATAAACAATTTTATATTTCAAATGCAATTCATGCTGAAACATTCTGCTGCGGCATAATTTAAACTGCAGATTGGAACAAATAATGCAGAACTGGTTTGTTTTAAAATATTGGTATACATAAAAAATGTATTATTCAAGGGAGCTCTTTGGGCTAGTTCTGAAATAGAAAATAATGTATGCAGATGGTCTTATATACATACGTAAGTGAGAAATTTGAAGAAGCAGTAACACATGGGACCCAGCTGTGATCTCATCAGATGCTCTACAGGGATGCTGTCTAGCTTGTGAGGTTTATTTTTCCTTCTTCCTTTTCCAATTCCAAAGGCCCAGGTAAATATTTTCTGTCTTTTATTCTTTACCCACTTCATTTAATATTCCCTTGCCTTTTTCTTCTTCGACACCCTTGATAAGCATATGATCATTGGTCAACTTGCTTATGCTTTTAGTTTTCCTTTTTAGTGTCACTGCTTTTGAGCTCTTCAGCTGCAATGTCTTCAGTGGCCACAAGGAAGGTATCTTCTCTGTTCCCTACTCTGGACACCTCTATGACTCGTTAGTTTTTTTTGGACTGCTTGGAAGGTATTTGGGACAGAGGCTGCTCTGAGGCCTCTGCAACATGCTCATGCTATTGTTTGATCTGGAAGAAACCGGTGTACAGGTCTCCCTTGTAACACAGTGGACACTATTTCTTACACAAAAGCTCTTCCTGCAGCTTCTCCATGAAGTCCTATTGCCAAGAAGTTTAAGCAACCTTGAACATCTTGTGTTTGTTCCCAGAGACCAGTCCTGTCCACCAAACAGGTGGAGTAGGTGGATGTTCTCCATTTTCAGAAAGCAGTGGTGACCTACACAGTCACTCCGATTCCTGTAACACACCATGTTAGTGGAAACTCAAGAGCAATGACACACTATACTACTTTAGAAGCAGCTGGACCTGTTGCACGTTGTTATTTTTAAAGCAGGCATCACCAGCATTTTATTTTGCAGCACAAACACTTCAAGTGGAAAACAATAAAGTGCAGTTTGTACTTAGTGCCCACTTACAGTAAACCTTTAGCTTGTAGCTCATGGAAATTGTGTTAGTCGTTGACAAGGACTGCATTGTGGTGGATGCTGTATGGTCACAAAATAAAGAGACAGCGTGTCTGCAGGAGTCTGGGGTGCTATCCTCCTGCTTGAGGGTGATGTGCTGCCTGAGAGGCGTTCTGGCATTGCTTGCTGCCGGTGGAAATGGCCACATCAGGGTTCAGGGCTGGCAGAGAGACTGAAGCGTGATGGAGACCGAAGCGTGATGGAGACCACAGTCTGCTGCTTCCTCTGTGTGGCTACCCTTGAGCCAGCAACAGCTGGGCCCCTTTCCGAAACACCCATCACCAAGTATTTTTCCTTTTCCATTCCCAGCACACACACAGTATTGAGAAAGGAGCTGAGATTTATCTTCTCTGTCACAAGCACCAGGACCCATGCTAGCAAACTGTCAGGGCTTATGCATGCTGGTGGCTCCCTGTAGAGGGGACGCAGGGGTTGTGGGGGACCCCCGAGCCAGCAGAGCAGATCTAGGGGCAGCTGGGTGCAGCCTCAACCCCGGACATCAGACACCTCCATGGAAACAGCCTGAGGCCAATTTGTGATACTTCAACAAAAAAAGCTGCACTTTTGCACTCAGCCTTGCTCTGGGAGAGATGGAAGGCATCTGCCACAGGGCTGGCAGGTCTTTTTTCAACCCTCTTCCCGTCTGGCAGCTGTAGATAGGCAAAATTATCTCAAACCCCTAGAGATTTCTATACCCCTGGCCGACTTACTGATCCATTGATGAGTAAATCAGCAGGAGGACAGCCTTCAGCAAGTGCCACCGCTGCCCCCCAAGCAAAAATTATAGTCACCCTCCAAGGGAAGCATGAGGTATTGCTCTCTGTGGTGGCCTGAGTTTTAACTTTCTCATCTCCTGTCAATAAACAGCAACCAAAGCTTTCTGATCACTTGAGATGCTTGGGACTAAATGAATCCACTTACTACTACAATCAGTTTTGAGGCCGAAAACAAAAGGCCAGTAGTTTAGCCAGAAAAGGTATGAAGCATGCTCTAGGCATCCCATGTACGGACATGGGATGAGGCTTAACGTTCTGGGCTGCTGTGAATGAGGGGTTAACATTTTCAACTGGGCCTAAAAGATAGCTATTGCAAGGGGCTGCAAACCTTATAGGCAAGGAGGAGTCTCTACGTCCAAAGTCAACATTGCCATATTTGTAGATGACTGAGAATCTTGTGATAGCCTTTGTTTTGGTGCGTGAGTAAGAGATGATGTAGGCTAAAGTACTGGAGAAAATAATCAGCAGCCAACACCACAGAAGGCAAACAGTATATTTAATTTCTGCCCTTGACAGAACTGGTGATGGGAGGAACATTTCAAAGCAGAGACTGAAAAGGGTGTTAGATTATTTTATCTCCCTGACGTGTTTTGCTGTACATTTCTCTTCCACCCTTTCAGCCAAAGAAACTGTATATCAGGAGACATTTTATATAAAAGCAGATCTCAGTATATAACCAGATAAGACTGAGGGATGTCTTTAGGATCAGCGATGTACAGAAGTACCTTTAATAGGCATGGCACTAGCTGTAAAAGTGACTGCTTTTTATGAACACCTCAGATCGGCATATTCTGTAGGATCCTTTTGATGGGTAGTTATAATCTGTCTTTGAGCAGTAATCATGCAGCTCACACAATGGTATTAGCACGTAAACCATGCAGTTCGACTCTGTAAACGCATTCTGCTGCAGCAGATGGAGTAGCAGCTTGTTTTTGAAATTGAGCTAAAATATTAAAAAACTAGAAGCAATTCTTTTTTGGAGGGGGGCGCTACTGACTGTAATTTTGGAAGTTCTCAAAATAGCAAGATCAAGCACCTGGACCCTCTTCAGCTAAAACTTTATCACCATGAGATAAAAATGTTGATTCACTCTTCACAATATCAGCATTTAGATTTTCAAAAACAACCAGTTATTTCTGGTGTCCCAGTTTCTAGTTTCCTAGTTTTTTTCCACTATACAGAGATCTATTTTTGCAAAAAGACACTTCAGAAACCAAGCCTCTTCAATGAGATTTAAATTGGACACAAAATCCCTAGTTACTTGTGAACAATTCAGACTAGATAATTCTAATGTAAATATCCATCATTTATCCATATCAGAATCAGTTAATATCAGAGAAGCAGTTTAAACTGATATCAATTCATCAATGTTTTACATGTATGCAAAAGGAAGGAATAAACTATTCATCATGTCCCTGTTGGACAGGACAGAAAGTGGTGAGATTAAATCCAATGGTTTAGCTTAAAAATGAAGAGCAGCTTTGTAGTAGTAAGTCAGTTAGCAGTTGAATAGTTTATCGGGAGGCTGGGCAATCTCTGTTGTTTGAGGTTTTTGTGAAAAGCTTAGATACTGGTCAGAAATGATCTGTTAGATCTGGTCCAGCTTTGCAGAAGAAGATTAGAAGACTAGGTGAGATCACAAGGTCTTTTTCAGCCTCATTTTCTATCATTCTGTAGACGTATATATCATGCTATATGATGTGTATATTCTGAACATCATGTTTATCATTTAATAGGTGTAACTGATTCTATTTCCACATATATATACACATAGACAACGCACAGAGATGAACGTATATTGGTAGTTTACAGATGTGACCTGCTGGACTTCTAATTTTTGACTCTGTGGAATGAAAGGCTAATCAGACTAGTAATAATGAAGGTCACCATATTTGCCAGGTTGGCGAGCACAGAGCAGATGCAGAGGTTTTGCTAAAGAACCCTTTCTCCCTTTTCAGCTCCAAGAAAAGTCTGCAATGGGGCCACAAGGTGGCAGATGAGCTGCAAAGATTACAGATTAATAGCTGCAAAATAAAAAATAGATTGCAAATGACAAGTTAAAAAAAAAAAAGATAGCATTACGGATAGAGTCATTACTGTGCTTTCGGGTGCTTTCCTAAATAAACAGCAGTGCTTCCTATCACATAACACAGTGAATGAAATACCCCCATCCCCATTGCAAGAGGTTTGGGTTCTAATTGTACTCAAAGGGGACTAAATCAACCATGGCCAGTTTTTGGGTAGGCTCCTTGTCTTGGGCATTGTTCCAAAAACTACTGTGTTTGGCATTTCATCGGTGTTCTGAATGAATCAGTTCAAGCATGAATTAATTTTTATCTGATATTTTGGAACTGTAGTGAAGAAAAACAAGAGTTTCCCTGAGACTGAAGTGTAGCATATACATCGTGTGTTTGTGCTGGAGCCCAAACCTACTTGTTTAAATGCTTTTATATATCTGATGCCTGTAGCAGAATAGAGAGGAGTGATAAAAAGTTGGCAGCATCTGTTTTCTGCAGTTCAGAACCAATGATCAGAAAAGGCAAGCAGGGGATCCTGGTTCTGGTCTGAGCAGTTTGTTCGATGCCTGGTAAAGGTAAATTCATTCTCTTTCTGGTGGCTCAACAGCATTTTTTTCCTGAACTACAAGGAGTCTGTTCTGCATGACTTAAAACCAGGCTCAAAAAAATCCTCCTGAACAGCTATCATTTTCCTTTTGGGATAGACTAAATTATAGGTACTGTCTGAATCACTCCCCACCCCACCAAAGATGAAGCAGGCAGGAAACATCCTGAGCAAGCTCTATTTCGTTTCATCCTTTCTCAGACAACACAAGCTAAGCCCCATCTTGCACCTCAAACAGATTTAAGGGAAATTAATAAGCTTCCAGGATATTTCTTGCTGCTTTAAACTACTGCTTCAATTCTCAGGTGCTGTAAAACCCCACGGCCTTCACAGAGAGTCGCTGTCAGCACGTGCCTGGTCGGTGTCCTCTGTCCCCGGCCATCCTGGGGATGAGACTAGGAGGCTCCTGCATGCCGCCATGTGTGTACTGTCACGAGGATGCTCAGATGCTGAATGTTCAAAGGAGGCTGTTTTAGCCCACCCACAGGGATTCAGCATCCCGGAGCTGCTGCGGGGGCGAAGAGCCAGCACCGCTCCGGGTGTTTTGCCTGAGCGCTGGTCCGTGGCCAGATGAGATCAAACCAGCCTCTGATAGACACGGCAGACCGATGTACCTGAGAGCCTGTGCAGCAGGCAACACTGCAGATATCCTGGCCCCTTGACACCACAGGGTTGACCATCTCTCCTTTTCACTTTGCAAGTCTTCTTTTACTTGGTTGATTTAAAGAAGACTGAGTTCTCCTTCGGATTTTTCTCTGAGGCTGATGTGATCCTGTTCCTGTAAGAGCTGTTTGAAGCACGGAGTAGCTTTCAGTCAGTGACAGCCCCTTGCTAGCAGCAATAAATGTAATCTGAGCAAAGACATGCTGCTTGTTAATGGAAACGTTAATAACGGTTCCATTGCTTTTGTAGTTTTAAATAATTTTACTGAATAATTAAACAGCAATTTATCCTTTTGGGGTTTTTTTTTGGAAAGCAGTCCTCTCACTCTTCAGCTTGTTTTTGTTATGTTGTTGCTGATTTTCCTGTTTCTGATCTTTGGTTTGCTATAAAAAGGATATATTCTAAAGTACTTTTAAAAAGTAATACATAAAGGAATTTGTTGCCTGTGGTCTTACAAAAGGCTTTGCAATTATGTGAGTGAATATTTTGTCATAAATAATTCAGGCAGTATTAATTAAAAATTCTTGTATAGTAATGACTGGGTTCCATATCTTCTGTTTATTAGTTTGCCTTTTATTACAATAGTTTCTTATAAGTTATTGTCATTAAAGAAACTTTCCAAATGTATTCCAGAGGGATCTGGTGACTGTCACAGTGGCTGAAAAGAGATTCCTGTCAATGTTTTTTCTAAGGTTCATCCTGTTTGTGTTACTTTTCTTACCTCATTGTCCTAAAAACAAGAATAACAAAATTTTCAGGGAACAAGAATAAGCAAATTTTCAGAGGGCAAAAGAGAAATGTTCACAGTGCTTCTTGCTTTATGGTTGGTTACGGTGGTTAAACATAATAAATCAAGAATATTTAGTGATTAAATTAATCAGAATTCAGCTAAATCAAGAATGTTTTTACACCTTCTCTATTTCAAAAGGTAAGTATGAATTAGTATCTTATACCTATCAACAAATCCAGCTTATTATAGTCAGAGAAGCAAGGAAAAAAGATGTTATGAGCTACAGATTTCTGGAGTATCTAAGCTGAACAACAAGAATGTTAAGTTCCTAGTCTCATGGTGATGTGAGCATCTGTAGCTTTGATTGGCTTTGGGGGCACCAAGGGCATTCAATACATCTCAGGTGTGGCCACAAGTTCTGGAAGCATTAACAGAAGAGTCTGATGGCTCCTTGCTGGAGCTGGCACAGCAGAGGCTGGAAGCGCTGATTTTCTCTAAGCTGCAGTACTTACACTAATGAGATAAAATAATTTGATTCAGGTAGTGTTTGTTCACTCTTCTCCTTTGCGTTTCCTGATTTATCTTGGTTAGTTATTTCTGTCCCTAAAGAGTGGTTCCAACAAAGCCTCATCACTGCAAAGAATGTGGTTTTCATACTTATCACAAACCTTATAAAAATTAAGTGCTCTTTTTTAATCAACTCTTTTGATATTGCTCTTCAAAAATGAACCCACTAGGATTTGCTATTCAGTGAATTGTTTTCTTAGGAGAGAACGACATATATTATTAGCTTTATTGACCACCTCACTTTGAGTATTTAAAAGCTTAAGCAGCGGGGAAATGGCAGTTAAGAAGTTACAAGGAGTGCACAGTTTGTTAAGCCTTCTGGACATTTTCAGTCTCTTGAATTGTTTTTCAAATATTTTCTGACTTCCTGAATGAAGTCAGTATTCTTCTGGAAAAGCTCAAACAGCAAGATCCTATGCACAGGAATTACTTCCATAGATGTCTACATCTTTGCCTTCCTTTACAGACACCAGGGTCAAAACACGGGAGTTGTAGGGTGTTATTCTTCTCATCCTAAAAATAATGTAAATGAATCACATCCTTGAAGCGTCTAATTTTTCCCGCTGACCATAAAGAGACACTAAGGTGATTAGTTTGGCAGCTGACATCCTTTCTGTAGATGTTTAAAGCTAGGTGAAATCCCACTCACAGAGACTGTGTGAGACAAAGCAGGAGGACTTTGTATAACATGGCATCAAGAGAACTTATATGGTGTAAAGCTAGATTCATTGTATGAGTCAGTGATGCTATTGTTGAGGTTTGTGGAATAGCTAAATCAACATCATGATTACAGTATCAGAGTTTTTGCATATTTCTAGTTACAGTACTGTGATTAGGTATATTATTATGCCATAGTTATAACAGTAGTAATATTATTATGAGTTACTATGCTGTGATGTATTTCCTAGGTCAGAAAAAGGAGGAGAAGCTATCTCTAGAAGACTGAACTGAAATCATTACTGACTTAAAAGTCTATGTGCTTTCCTTATGGATCAAGTTTAAACATAGTATTTATAATTTAAAATGGGCATTTATGAATTTATCCTCAGAGCCCTATCTGGGGGATCTCAGGTATTTCATATATTGTTATAAAGTACTGATGTGATACCCCACTTGAGAAATGAATTGGAGAAGCTCTGGCTTGATAATAGCTGTGCCTGAACATCATCTCCATTTTATAACCTACTGTACATTAGCTATGCACTAGAATAAATGGATATAGTTCTTGGACGGGAAGCTTTTTCTGCCATTATAGACCTGCAGTGCACATGAAGACCTGCCTCGCTAATGGGCAAAGGAATGAAATGGAGACAATACCAGAACCAGTCATGGTTCTTGGCAATTTCGGTAGAAGACATCTTGAAAATTATTTTTTTGCTAAATCTAGGTAACATCTGCATTCCTGCCTACATAGAAATGAAAGCATGAATGCAGGAATTTGTGAAAGGAATGGCATATTATAGCCTTGTAAACTGTTACAAGCAAAACTTCAAAGAAAGCAAGGTAAAGGAGATGACGGATTAGGAATATATTTCCACTGACCCTGGCAACCCGTACATGTCATAATCACAGAATCACAGAATGGTAGGGGTTGGAAGGGATCTCTGGAGATCATCTAGTCCAACCCCCCTGCCAGAGCAGGGTCACCTAGAACAGCTTGCACAGGAATGTGTCCAGGAGGGTTTTGAATATCTCCAGAGAAGGAGACTCCACAACCTCTCTGGGCAGCCTGTTCCAGTGCTCTGGCACCCTCAAAGTAAAAAAGTTTTTCCTCATGTTGAAATGGAATTTCCTGTGTTCCAGTTTGTGCCCGTTGCCCCTTGTCCTGTCACTGGGTACCACTGGAAAGAGTCTGGCCCCATCCACTTGACACCTGCCCTTTCGATATTGATCAGCATTGATGACATCCCCTCTCAGTCTTCTCTTCTCCAGGCTGAACAGACCCAGGTCTCAGCCTTTCCTCATAACAGAGGTGCTCTATTTCCTTGATCATCTTTGCAGTCCTCCTGTCCTTGACCTGGGGGGCCCAGAACTGGACACAGTGCTCCAGATGTGGCCTTACCAGGGCAGAGTAGAGAGGGAGGATGACCTCCCACGACCTGCTGGCCGTGCTCTTTTTAATGCACCTCAGGACACCATTGACCTTCTTGGCCACAAGGCCCATTGCTGCCTCATGGCCAACTTGTCCAACAGAACACCTAGGCCCTTCTCTGCAGAGCTGCTTTCCAGCGGGTCAGCCCCTATCCTGTACCGCTGCATGGGGTTATTCCTCCCCAGGTGCAGGACCCTACCCTTGCCCTTGATGAACTTCATCAGGTTCCTGTCTGCCCAATTCTCTAGCCTGTCCAGGTCTCACTGAACAGTGGCACAGCCTTCTGGTGTGTCAGTCACTCCTCCCGGTTTTGTATCACCAGCAAACTTGCTGAGGGTACACTCTGTCTCCTCATCCAGGTCATTGATGAACATGTTGAACAGCACTGGACCCCGTACTGAGCTCTGCCATTCAGCCAGTTCTCATCCACCTCATTGTCCATGCATCTAACTCACACTTCCTAAGCTTACCTATGAGGATGTTATGGGAGAGAGCGCCAAAAGCCTTGCTGAATTCAAGGTAGACAATGTCCACTGCTCTCCCCTCATCTACCCAACCAGTCGTGCCATCATAGAAGGCAAGTGTGATTTCCCCTTGGTGAATCCATGTTGACCATTCCTGATAACCTTCTTTTCCTCTACCTGCTTAGAGATGTCATCCAGAACGAGCTGTTTCATCACCTTACCAGGGATGGAGGTGAGGCTGACTGGCCTGTAGTTTCCCGAGTTCTCCTTCTTGTCCTTTTTGAAGACTGGCGTGACACTGGCTTTCCTCCAGCCCTCAGGCACCTCTCCTGTTCTCCATGGCCTTCCAAAGACGATGGAGAGTGGCTTTGCAATAACATCTGCCAGGTCCCTCAGCACTTGTGGGTGCATTCCATGAGGGTCCGTGGATTTGTGGGTGTTGAGTTTGCATAAATGATCTCTAACCTGATCCTCCTTGATCAATGGAGAGTCTTCCTTACTCCACTCTCTCTCTCTTACCATAAACCATCATTAGAGAGTATTTCTTGTCTCAAACTTCCATTTATTGCTCCTGTAAGGAACCTGCAAGAGAATGCTCATGGTATATTGTAGCAGATGAAAAATTGCCAAAGTTGATTAAGTGGAGATAACTTTCTCTATATAGTTTTTATCAAAGTCCTGAAATTAATTTTATGTCCTCTGATATTGTTATTTCTGTTTCTTCCAATGACAAGCAATACAACAGAGGGAATTTGTGCAGATGTAGGGTATGTATACTTTTCCTTTGCTTTCTTCTCTGTGGATAGTTCCTTTTTGCAGCCAGTAATGTCTCATCAAGATATGAGCTGGAAAAGCTCTACACAAAGACTCTATGAGTCATTGTTGTACAACACTAATAAAGCATTATTACCCTTTTTTTCTGTGTTACCATTGCAGCTTTTGGTCAAAACCTCCTCAGACTAGTTCTTATAATACAGGAAATATAGACAAGTAATTGCAATAGTCTTCACTGCATTGTAATTGGCCACTCTTCAAAATGCAGTGATACCACTTGCAACGGACTTCTACAACAGGAGTCTCCCTCTGGGACCATTGCTGGATGAAGATGCCGGGAGACAGATTTAGACCCCTTGTCTGCCAGTATTCTAAGGCATTAAATTTGCCTGGGACTGGCACAATGTTGAAGTGGCACCAAACAACCCATATCCACATTGCCAAGTTCCCTTACACTCCAAAGTAACTGGGCCAACTGTCCCCAGGAACCTTGTGAGGTTCTGGGAGACATTGGTCAAATATGCCCTTGGAAGCACTCTGACAGTGTACCAGGATGGACAAGATTTCAAAGTCTGAGGACTTTGTCTGGCATTTTTTAGTTTACTACGAGACATACAGCTTTTGCAGTAAACAGAGTTATGTATATTTTGATATCACAAATACCAGTTCTCAAAAAGCTACCTCTAACAGCAAAGCTTAAAGAGGTATGTGCCAGTTACATATGTTCCCAGTAAAAAAGTAGGTTTTATAGACTCTGAGACCGGGGATTAGAGGAAAAACACATGATTCAAGAATTCAGGAACTGAATTGCTCTATTGTATATTATCTCTTTTAGACAAATGCCTCTAAAAGCCAAAGAGTTCACATTGTTCCTCAGCTGCCTTCATACACAGATACAGCAGCGTCCCTTCAGACGTTGTGACTATTGGTGGGAATCGAATCCATGACCTTCAACACCAAAAGAGTAAGATCAGAGCCAAAAAAGTAGACTTTTTATCTGTAAGAAACCAGTGGACTATTACAGGCACTGGGGCTAGCTATTAGATGAAGACATGATTATACACTAAGCCAGTGTATTATTACACTTTCATTTCCTCTGCTGAAAGGTCTATTATCCTCTCTGTGAGCATGATCTAATGTCTGTTGAAGTCAGTGTGAGCTTTTCATTGAGTTTAATCGGCTTTGAATCATGATCAGAATGTGTGAGCCTGTTCATACCAGCTGGAATTAAACAGGATATAAGAAGTATGAAGAGATGATCTTTAAATACCTATATATCTATCTCTATATCTACCTCTATATATACATCTATCTTCCATGTAAACAGTTTTGCACGTAACAGAATAGCTATCTGAAGGTAATAACACAATGTGTGAAGGAACCCAGCCTAAATTTAATCAAGGAGTTGTAAAGGGCAATTTGGGTAAAACTGATAGAAAGATAAAGGAGATTTGTGGGTGAATGGAAAAGACGAGATGGGAGTTCTCAAGAGTAACCTTCCCAAAGAATGGAAACTGAGATGCAGTGTCATGGTGGGTGTTTTTTCTTCTGTTGCTCTGAATAACTTGGCTATCCTAGTTCTGATAAACACATTCTCTTAGACCAGTTTTTTATAATTAGCATATATTTGTTTGAGGTTTATTTTTTACCTTTTCTTTCTCTGTTACTGCATTGAATATATGTCTTTTTCTCCCTCTGAATATTTTCTTGAGATATTTTGGCCACTGATTTCATAACAGTTCTAAACAGAGCATGGGAGGGGGGAACTCAACTGACTTTAGCCATATAAAGTAAGTTGTCCGTTCTAGGTTAAAGCATGTAAGCTCACCTTTTAATCAATGGAGAGAGATATTAGCTCCACAGGAAAAAGTATATCACACACCTTAGACATTTAGAATGAGATGAAACACTTTTTGGGAAGATGTCCATCAGCTTGCAGAAAGCTCATGGGCCAGTTATGCCTGTGAGAGGCCACATGCTGGTTCTCTGCGTCTATATCTGGGAGCTCCCAGGTCTTTCCTGTTCTAACCTTTAAATATCTAACTCATACCTAGTTGAACAGCTCCTACCTGAGAGCCTACCTCAGAAGCTCCATCAGTGGGCTGGTTGATGTTTGCTGCTTTACCATGCACTGAATTTCACCATGAATGCCTTAGAATCATAGAATCATCTAGGCTGGAAAAGACCTTTAAGATCATGAAGTCCAACCATCAACCTCACACTGCCAAAACCACCACTAAACCATGTCCCTCAGCACCACATCTACCCGTCTTTTAAATATCTCTAGGCATGGTGGCTCCACCACTTCCCTGGGCAGCTGTTTCCGATGCTTGACAACACTTTCTGTGAAGAAATTTTTCCTAATATCCAATCTAAACCTCCCCTGGTGCAACTTGAGGCCATTTCATCTCATCCTATCATTTGTTACTTGGGAGAAGAGACCAAACTCCACCTCTCTACAACCTCCTTTCAGGTAGTTGTAGAGAGCGAGAAGGTCTCCCCTCAGCCTCCTCTTCTCTAGGCTAAACAATCCCAGTTCCCTCAGCTGATCCTCATAAGACTTGTGCTCGAGACCCCTCACCAGCTTCGTTGCCCTTCTCTGGATGCGCTCCAGCACTTCAATGTCTTTGTTGTAGGGAGGGGCCCAAAACTGAACACAGGATTCGAGGTGGGGCCTCACCAGTGCCAAATATAGGGGGATGATTGCTTCCCTAGTCCTGCTGGCCACGCTGTTGCTGACACAAGCCAGGATGCTGTTGGCCTTCTTGGCCACCTGGGCACACTGCTGGCTCGTATTAAACCAGCTGTTGACCAACACCCCCAGGTCCTTTTCTGTTGAGCAGCTTTCCAGCCACCCTTTCCCAAGCCTGTAGCACTGCATGGGGTTGTTGCGATCCAAGTGCAGGACCCAGCACTTGGCCTTGTTGAACCTCCTACCGTTGGTCTTGGCTCCTTGATCCAGCCAGTCCAGATTCCTCTGTAGAGCCATCCTACCCTCAAGCAGATCAACACTCCCACCCTTAAACCTGTACAACAGTGAGTTTGACAGCTATCCCTAAAGACTGGTTCTCTGAATGTAGAGTGGGTCTAATCCAAAATTTCATCAACAGTGAATCAACCCTCTGAGGCTATGCAAGTAACATGGAAAATTTTCCCTTCTTTTTAATCCCGGACTATGTGAAATAGGCCCCAAAGTCTGAATAATTATTTGAAATTGTTGCCAGAGCACAATGCTTTCATAAGGACAAGACTGGGGCTTTAGGACAGTTTTATATGGCAGGAAAAGGGCTTTCAGTCATCTTCAAGTACTTGACCTGAATCTGTTACATCTACTTATGCTGCTGTGTATAAGAATGACCACAGTGGTCAAGCCAAAGGTTTGTCTAGCACTTCATCCTGTGCCTGACATTCGATAGGCACTGATACTGAGAAAACACGTGGGAGATCAACAGAAAGTGTATACAGAGCTGCTGTATATGCTGTATATGTACCCTCAGCTTCTGTTAGTTAACAGTTTAGGAAGTTTCTGAGCTGTAGGTATCTTAACTACTATTATGTTTAACAACCAGTCTCAGTCCTCCCCTCTGGTATTCTAGTTAAGTTTTCCAGCAGAGTAGGGGATTTTCTAATGTATTTCTTTCTTGACAACTCCAGGTCATTTGCATATATTCTTATGGAAATTCGTTGAAGAGCAACTAAGTTAAATTCTAAAAGGAACTGCACATGCTACAGTTCTGCCTAGACCTTTCATTTCCCCACTTTCGGCCAGTGGTATAACTGCACAATTGCAAATCTTTATTGTGACAACCAAAATTTGCATTTCAACCAGTGGAAATTACCCCTGTTGGAAAGTAGGCAAAGATATTATCTTGCAAATTGTGGTTGATTGCCCTAAAGAGTCCATCCGAATGGAACTGCAGTTGTGCGGCTACAGGAGTAGATGCATCAGTTTAAACCTACAGTATAGACAAGTATAGACTATAAATCAGTAAACATTCTCGGCAGACTTGCTATTTCAGCCACAATTATTTAGTGTAGTGGAGATTAACATACATTTGATCTGCATACATAAAATGCGACAGAATATACCAACTGAGAGAGCATTACATGGCATACGGCAGTGGGTTGCATACTGCTGGGATCAAATTCTCCTTTACATCAAACTAATAGAAATACTGACACAACTAAAATCTTCCATAGTTTGCCACTGCCAGTAGAGAAATCACCTGGCCAGTATTATGCTCCCTGTAAATAAAATAAAACCATCATAAATCAGCCACTCACTTTTTAAATAAAAAATGTATCTTAGTAATAACACAGTGCTGACAACTTCAGGCTCTCCGAAGGGCTCACAGAGACTTGCACCCAAAACCCTCTGCAATGAGTAGAAATAACTTTCAAGGATTTGGGGCCAGGCTTTCCAAATTTCCTTCTTTCCCTGCGTCTTCCTTTCAGCTGGCATCAACATCAATTACTGTACATACTGCAGGAAAAGAGGATGCTTTTCATACTGTATTATTGGTCTATAAATCATATAGTCATCAACTGAACCTGGAAACTCAAATCAGAGTCCAAATCATGTGTTATGTAGCAAGAACGCAGGTGCAGAATGGGAAACATTGTGATTTGTGTCTCCTCTACTTTACCATGCCAGAGTAAGGCACAAACCCAGAAAGCACCTTCTTGAGGATCGCTGTGTTTCCAGGGGCCCTGCCAGAAGACACATCTGTGGATGTGGCTCCATCCTGCAACTTCCTTCTTTCCCACCCTTCTCCTATCACATCACTCAGTGTGGGTCCCTCTTCATTACTTGGTCCGAAGAGGCAGAGGAGCAGAAGGTAGCGAGAGGAGGCTGGAAGATGCATTGTCTGGAGGTCCAGGCCATGTTTGCATGGCACAAACTGTGTGCTGTTCTGGCACCCTGAGCCAGATGTGTCTCTTCTTCTCTGTGGCATCTTCTGCTTCCCCCATATGCAGCTAGAATAGCTTGGATTGTGACATGGCTAACAACAAATCTGTGGATGAACTTTGCAGCATCCCTAGAGAGCTGGTTTAGACAGGAAATGAGGATGAAAATGAAGGAAATACAGTTTAGGGCAACAGTAATTTTTTGTGACCATTTTGGTGCCCGGAGCAGGGGTGGGCAGGCTGTCTGATCAAATTTACATTTGACCTAATGACCTCAGTCTGCCTTAATATCAGCAGAGACAAGCAGGCACTGCTAAGGCATAACTCATCTCCTGAAAGCAGACATCTGAGTCAGATGAAGCCCCTAGAAGTTCTTATTTCTTTCCATTGATCATACCGGTCAGATATAAGTGCTCACATCACAGAAAAGATGGGGTGTGCGAAGCCTCCTGTAGACACTACACACTGCAGAAAAGCACTTCCTACCTGTCCACCCACTAGGTATAAAGGAAGCCAATCAATTACATGATTAAATCTTTTGAGCAGGAAGTAACTTCCTAACATGCTGGTGTAGATTCAAGTCTTGGAAAAGCAGTAAAGGCTCTCAGTAATGTCAGAAGAGAAATGATAGTCATTTATGGAACTTACTCTCTTTGGACAGACACCTGATTTCTGGTGAGAGGTGGATGCTCAGCATTTTACAGTAGGGGAACTCAACCTCTACACTGAGATCTGTCACAGAATCTATGAACTACAACTGACATTAAAAGACAGTTAAAATAAAGAAGGGTAATTTTGTAACCTCTTAAATATTCTGGGTGAAATCAGTTTTTGTCAGTTTAGAGGATAATGTTTCCACATAAACTTTTATTGGTTACAACATCTTTATTACTCGAATCAAATAGAGTCTGGTTTTCTGGATCTTATTTTGGTCTTGCAAAGATACTTAATTTTATTAGATTGTTTGATCTTGTCTAAGTGCAGCTGTTAATCAGTCCCTTTCTACATCCTCCTTTCTTCCTCTGTCTTTTCTTGAAAATTATTTCTCTTATTGAGACCAAACTCTGCTAGTCTTAGTAAAAATCATCTTGTCCATTGCCATCATATGAAAACTTCACATACTTTCCAGAAACCTGGATTCTTTCCACAGGACTTACATTTATCAGGTAGCTGAAAGAAGGTCTTGGTGGTTTTGGGCAGCCTTGTTACGCTTGCCTGTGGGCATTGTTTTATATTCACTAGTCGTTAGCCCTACCACATAATTTAAACAGGATTACTGAGGATTTAGACCTTGCTGCTTTAATTACTTATATAAAATATCAGGCAATCTTTTTTTTTTTTTTTTTGTACATTACACTTAAATATAGATGAGTGCTGTCATCAGGGACAGTTGTGAGATAACTTCCATTTTGTGTTTCTGTTCATATACAGATTTTTTCTGACTTTAACTTAGTCTCAATCTTTCTGAACGTCAAAGATTTTTAAAATGTTTTTTCTGTGCTTGTTCATGAAAAAAACCAAACCAAACAACAAAAAAACAGACCTGCTGCAAAAACCCCAGGTATTTATTCTTTATAAATAGAAAGTTAGTTTGTTACCTTCCAGGTTGATAGCTATCCACTGCTACACAGCATAGAAATATATTACCAATTCATGCAGAAAATCAAGGAACATGAGTCAACAAGGAGGATAAAAAGAAAACTGATGTTGGACCAAACTGTTCTTTCAGCATCTATAATTGGACATTACAAAAATACTATTTTATTCTTACACCACCAAGGGTATAACAAAGCTAAAAATAGACTTAAATTAGCCATTGTGTATCTCTGTAATACACAATGTACATGTAGAGTTTTTAAGAAAACAGCAATGTTCAACATATACGAAAGGATTGAAAGGTACAGTTGACAGTCTGCTGTTCTGAATTGGGATTAGGTTCAAAGGAGACCATGAGGTGATACGAAGGATGCTGTAAAATTGTTCATTTCCTATTTATTCGAGACCTCTGAGTACCCCCAAAAGGCTTTGTTAGTGGATAGGCAGTCAGTTCACATCATCCTCAGGTTATAATTTTGTCCTTTGCATCAGTGAACCCCATTAGTGATTACAACTACGTAAAGGATTAATGAGCTCCTGGAGTTTGTGGGTTTTTTGTTGTTTGGGTTTTGGGTTTTTTTGGGTTTTTTTTGACTCATATGATGCAATTTCAGCAGACAGGATACCAATATCCAGACTTTCTAGCTTGCCCCTCAAATGAATCAACAGGTTTCCCTACCACCTCTGTGTTGGCCTATATATGGTGCTGAAATTCTCTTTGTATGTTTGGGCATTTTCATGCACTATTCATGGAAGATTGTGTTAAGTCAAGTGGCATGGAGTAGTGCACTTCAAAACTACAACTGTCACATGACAGACCACAATTTAACCACTTTTATGATGTTAACATGAGCAGGATAACTGAGGCAGTGGAGAAACAATAACCTCAGGAAATCGCCTCCCTTCTCCAGGTCCATCCTGTAATTGTTCCCTAGCTGGAGAGGAGCACAACCCCAGTGCAGCGTATCGCTCCTGCATGGCACGGGGTGATGGGACGCACTCTGCACAGCTCACTGCACATTAACCCAGATGAAGCACTGGGCTCACAAAGCAACACAGATCCTCTTAATTTGGTCCATTCAGAGATGTGCACGCTTGGGTCCACTTTGTGCCTGGGGCAGCAGTTTTTCCCTAATTTTGGTTGTTTGCAGCATGTTAATTTGTAGGATGGAAAAAGCGATGCTCAGCTGCAATGATGCAGCAGCGTGTGCTCCTCTGTCGGCATACTGGCAAATTAATCAACACATACTGTTTCTCCCTTTCAGGATATCTCTGAACGCTGACCATCAACCCATAGGCTCTTGCAGTCCCTGTATCATATGGTTTGTGCACATAATATGCTCTTTGCAGCTAAGAATTGGGTCTAAAAAGAGGAATTACTGCACCAGCTCAGTGGCATTGCTTCTCCTGTAGCTATATTTTTCTTGTTCCCCTCCAGAAGCTTAACAGGCTGAGAAGGTCTTTCAGTTTGAAAATCTCAGTAGTGTAAAATGCAATTTAACAAACTGTGAAACTCCCGACAGTACAGAAACAATATTAACAGTAGATGATGATTAGAGCTATTGGAGCCCAATTGTTAATTGGATTGTTACAAATGAAACACATGGACCATTAAAAGGACATCAAACATGGTGGCTTGCAGTAGGGACAGCAGGCTTTGGCAAAGACAAATTGTTCATTAAGGCCATAAGATGACTATAAGTAGTGGTCGTTAACACCAAATTTCACTCTAATGGGATGCTCTTTGGTGCCTGGCTAATTTCCCTTCTCATCTTCTTGTGGGGCTTTAATGGGCTTTTTATTTTTTTGTGTTTTCTTTGGATTTGTCATTGTCAGCTGTACGCACTCTTGCCCTGACAGTCTCCTGACAGGATTTCTGTTTGCTTGTTTGTTTGTGCAGCCATTTCTTAACTAAGTCACTGACATACACCAGGAGACACATTAGTCCTTTTCAGCCTGGTGGGAATGCTCCAGTGCACATGAGAGCCCCCTACTACTCTTTATTATCCTTCTACTATGTCGGTCCTAGGCTATCTGTACAGACACAATGCCAGACCTAGAAAGACCTCTTGTTCTGCACTGAAATGGCTCATTTTCTCATTTACCCTGTCCTGATCAGAAGCAATTCCAGCAAAATACCAGCATAAGTGAAATCAGGAGCCAGGCCTCAGTGAAGCCATCCTCCACGTATGCCAAGGTGACATGTTAGTGCTCCAGGACAGAGTTGGTTCTGGGGAAACCTTTCAACTTGCATTTCTTTGGTGTTTTTTGACTAATTTCAGGATGGACCTTTATTTTTCTAGTATTTGATTCCTGGAAGAGTTCTGCACTAAGCAGCATTTAGCAGTAGGCAGCTGAGCGGAGCACTGGCTGCATCCCACAGCCTGCCCTGAGGTCCTGCCTCCCTCTTTCCCACATCAGTGCTCCAGCTCCAGTGCCAGGCCTCATCTACAACTCCTTGTGGAGGCTTTTTACCTTCAAAACCAGATGTATATTGCAAACTCAGGCCTTGTCCCACTACCCTGCACACAGTTTGGAGTATAGCTGTGATATTCACCATCATGCCCCGTGCTCAGACCTGCTCAGAAGAGGGGATGAGGGGACTGTGACTCAGATTCGCGAATCCCCAGTGGTGTGGACTGAGACAACTCTCAAGGTCCATACACAAACATTTATTAGATTCCCACAGTGATTAATATATGTCTTAACTAGGTCCATGATAATTGCTTAGGTATATAAGAGATTATGGTAAGTGGTAAAGTACACCTTGCATTACTTAGCAACAGATATACAACAGATTATGGCAAGTGGTACTTAACAACAGATATACAATGAATTATGGTGAGTGGTAAGGTATGCCTTGCATTACTTACTTAACTTTAAGAGAAAAGAGAAAACAGAGGATAAAAGAGAGAGAGAGAGAATGAGATCACTGGTCCTAGTTCCAGCGTTGGTCCAGCCAGTCTGTGGTTCGTAGGAGCACTCCTCTGTGTATTCTCCAGGACAAAATAAGTCCCTGCTCAGGGGCACTTATCTTCCCTTTCTATGTTCGCCATACCACTATGACCCGTCCCACTATTACGGTGACAGTTTCGTCTTAGGTTTCCCACCTGCCTGGGTGAGATGGAGCATGATTTTTGTGGGGGCACGGGTGCTATAGTCAACCTTAATATGCATTTCACAGGTAATGAGACAAAGTCATTCATCGAACACGATGACCCTAAAACAGAGAAGTAACAAGCTTCACAAGTTGAGCAGACTCATTTTGTTTTCAAAAGGCTTCCCCGCTCCTGTGTTATTTAGGTGAGTTTCTGCCCACCCAAGAGATAAGCAGGTGTTTGCCTCATCAGGTCTTTGAGTGCAAGGCCTGCATCATCCAAACTCCTCCTTGTCCACCCTGCGGCTGTAGCTTCATTTCAAGGTACTTGTGAGTGTTTGAGCCATTAAAAAAGGCTCTGAGGGCCTCAGCCCCCTCCCCTATCTCTCCTCAGGCTGCTTCTCTCAGTCTTTTTTTTGGCAGTTTACACATTGTCTCTTACATGCACCCTTGCTTAGGGTCTTGGAAACCCCCGGAGTTTGACTGCTTTTTCCAAAGTGTACTGACAGCAGCAGCAAGTGGCTGCACTACCTCTTCTTTAGACCACCTCATATAGCCTTGCCCCATCATGCTGCTCAGTGCAACGCTAGATTTAGCACATTCCATTATTCAGACCCTCCTGGTACACAGTTTTACTGCTCCTGAGAGGGGTACATGGATGGGTCCAAGTCTCCAAAACCCTAAGCTGAAGGTATCAAAGATACAGTTCCTCTTTGTGTATATTTGACCAGTTGTTTATACATTATGTAGCAATGGGAAAATGACCCCAACGGTTCTCATCAAGCATGTGCCTATTTTTATTGCTTACTTTATCCATACTTAGAATCGTTTAGGTTGGAAAAGACCCTTAAGATCATCCAGTCCAACTCTTGACCCTGCTTTACCAGGTCTGCCACTAAACCATGTCTCCAAGCACCACATCTACATGACTTTTAAACACCTCTAGGGATGGTGACTCAACAACCCCCCTGGGCAGCCTGTTCCAATGCTTGGTAACTCTTCCAGTGAAAAATTTTTTCCTAATGTCCAGCCTAAACCTCCCCTGACGCAACTTGAACCCATTTCCTCTTGTCCTATCGCTAGTTACTTGGGAGAAGAGACCCGCTCCCATCTCACTACAACCTCCTTTCAGGTAGTTGTAGAGAGCAATAAGGTCTCCCCTCAACCTTCTCTTCTCCAGACTAAACA
>VYXH01004076.1:0-41147 GCA_013397275.1 Burhinus bistriatus
GGATGATGACAGGGAGAGGAGAGGGGCAGAGCCGCCGCCGCCGCCGGGAGCCCTGTCTCTTGCTCGCCTCCTCGGCACTTCCCGGCTCCGCATCGCGCCGCCTTCCTGACGGGCGGCAGGAGGAGAGGGCGGAGGGGCGGCGGTGGTTTTATGGTGAGGGTTTTGTCCTCTCCAGGTGCTCTGTCCCCCGCCGGGCAGGGCTGTCCTCCTCCTGCCTCCTTCCCCGCCACACACGCTGCCGGACGAGGCCGGCCGGGAGCGGGAGCAGCCGGCACCGCCGCCGCCGCCGCCTGAGGGGACCCTGACCATGTCGAGCAAGAGCAGGAAGAGCAAAGAGCAGGGGAGAGTGACCTTCCCCCCGCAGCAGCAGCAGCAGGAGGAGGAGGAGGAGGAGGAAGAGGAGGGGGCAGAGGAAGAGGAGCAGCAGCGCCGGCGTCGCGGCTGGAGGGGCGTCAATGGGGGGCCGGAGCCCCCTCCGCCACCTCAGAGAGCCGTTAAAACCCTCCGGGAGCCCTACGGCTACTACCCGCCCCCGCCTTTTGCCAGCACCATGTAAGTCGGACCCCGGGGGGTGGGTTTAGAGGGTGCTGGACGGCAACTTCCCCGGAGGAGCCGCGGGGGGCCCGGCCGTCGTGTCGCCGGCAAGTTGTGGCGCTCGGCCCCGGGGCGCCCCGTTCCGTCCCGCCGAAGCGGGCCCGGCGGCGGTAGCGCAGCCCGCCCGGCCGGGCAGTCAACGGGCGCGACCGGTGCAGCGAGGGGGAGACGGGGCCGGTTTGCCTCGGCTGAGGTGCGGAGGCTTCGGAGAAAGTGCCTCGAGGGAATAGTCCGGTCGCTGCCTGCCCCCGGCTCCCCCCGCTCCCTCCTCCCCAGCCCCTCGGCTTTGCTCCTTCAGGTGGCAGAAGGCAGGCAGGGGTGCTGGGGCATAAGAGATTTAATCTCTTTCTTTCTTTTTTCCTTTTTTTTTTTTTTTTTTTTCCTGGCTACTAGCATAGCTGCCGAGGAAACCTAACTATTGGCTCAGCTAAAGGTTTAGCGAACCCGTTGCACCCTTTTGTACTAGCTGTGCTAATGCATCTCTTCTATATTTTTTAAAAATCTAGGCTGTGATAAAACCAGACTCCCCACAGAAATCTAGGACACCTGTGCGGAAAAGCCTCGGTTCTTGAGATGCATCTTATCCTGTTTGATGTTGGCTTCGGAAATTTCAGTTTGTTGTTTTTTAAGATGCAGTCATAGGTATATAAATACTGACCATGACTAGACTTACCGCAAGAGAAATAAATTCAATTTTACTAATAGGGATGTTAACTTTCTTTTTTCTGACTTACAAAATGTAGGTTGTCCATGAATTATTCACTTATTTTTATAACACGCTGCAGTTTGGATAGACTCACCTCTGAGGATTACTTGAGTATTTCATACTTTCAGGACAATATTTAGTTCTTAAGTAAATATTTTAATTACCAGATGACAAACACTTTATTTTGAGTTTTAAGATTACATATTCAGCATTTATAGAGGAAGCCTTAATTAAAATCACCCTAGAGACAACTGTAAAGTACAGAAATAATTACAGTAGCGCTTAGAATGGGATAACCACAAATAAAAGTATTTTTTATGATCCCAGTGCAGAAATTCTTCATAAAGACCCTCTACCCAGCAATCCAGACTTCAAGTGAAGGAGTCTTTCGCACGTCTTTAGCTGTCTGAAAGTTAGTTGCGTGTAAATTGGTTGTCTAGGCTCCCTCTGTAGTTGATGGCATGAGAGAGGAAATAGCAGTGGGCAAGCCAGCGTAGTCATTTATCTTCTTGAGGTGCCTGCCTTTCTCCATTCACCATAAAAAGAGCATACAGGATTAGTTTAGACTTGAACACTTTACCTTTAGACAGTTGAAGCTAGCTCAGATGAATTGTAACCTACGAGTCCTAAACTTCTGGTTCTCTTTAAGATTAGTGTCCTCCTGGAACTGTTGGCATATTCCTTTCTTTGAGAAATGGGTATTATGCCACCAGAATCTAAAACTAGAGTTCAGTTTGCACAGCTATAGGCGTTTGAGCCTGGAGTGAGTTCCGTCTGTTGGAATTGCTTCCCAGTATATAATTCTTGTGGATCCTGTCCTGGGAGTCTGTGACAGCAGTGATTGCGAGCCAGTGCCCAGTGGACTGACAAAAAGGCTGACGTTAATCAATGTAATAGGAGTGCATTGAACTGACAGGGCACAGAGGCAAAAGACCCACATTTCCCCTGTTATGTGCCCATGGTCATCCTTGGCATAGCAGTGGGATTTTTCTTCTGGAGTAACATTTTGTGTTTGGTGCTAATGTCTAAAATCATAGCGTATGTTAATGAAGTAAGTATGAGTATCAGTTAGCTCATAATGTGCTCAGATTGACACATGTAAGGTTTTAGTGTGCACAAAGTGAGTATGAGAGTCCTCGACTGGAAGAATTTGTAGTCTAAATATTCAGTACTGACAAGCAGTACAAGGAGAAAGAGGCAGGAAGATGTGAAGTAGTTTGCACAAGAAGATGCACTTAGTTGGTATTCGAAATGTCTTCACTCTGAAAGCTGTAACCTGCGCAAGGTGCCTGTCAATGTACATCTGGCTCCCTCCTGTGCCACATATTGCTGGAAAAAGTAATTAACCTCAGATTCCCACTAAGACTGCAGACTGGATGTAATACTTGTTTCACAAGGTACTATATGTCCCAGTGGGAAAAATGTGGACAAAACCTGTAAATTAAATGTAGTAGGCATTGGGTGCCTGATTTCCTGAGTCTCTGTGAAAATCATAGCTTGGTTTCCTGAGTGAAATGACAGAACACAAATAAGGGACTGAGTGTAAAAGGGGCTTTAAAATTCTTTGTTACTGCAACCCTATTAACTTGGTTCTTTCCTGGTGAGATGTTTGCCTTTTACGGTGCGTGCATAGATGCACTCCTGTCATCAAAATATAGTCCTTTTTTCCCCCCAGGAATTCAGATGGTTGGTATTTTCTGTTGAGGAGTTAGTGAAGAGTAATGGTAGGAAAAAGCCCTGCATAATTTGTGGGGCAGGAGTGGAAGGAACAAACTAAATGTGTGTACACCTCCTGATATCTCGTTGTGTTTTGTTCAATTTTTTGACTAATTCTTTCCAGTTCAGAGCCAGGACTTCTGTGAACTGACATGAGGGCATTTTGGATGATGGATTGTGTCATTTCAGACCAGTGGGAGAGTATAGACCTGAGTCAGATCATGCAGCTGGCCTGATTTATGTTCTGCTGTTTGGCTGAATTAGCCTCCCTCTTCTGGAAAGCCCAGGCAGTAGTTCACAGAAGGGAGAAGGAAGCTTTCATTTAATACAGTTTAGATTGGGTGTGGGGATGCCCAAATTGTGTGGAACATGCGTGAGCTTCCATGCAAACATGCGTGAGTGTGGCACTATTTTTACTGGTGAAGAAACAAATTTACCAGCAGCCTCTTCTGGCACGTGGCTGTAGCAGAGCTTGGAGGGATGGCAAAGCCCTCATTTGGGAGAGGCAGTGAGGCTGGGGGAGCTGCTCATCTAACACTGCCCGTGGCCCTGGACAGAGCCAGGATCTGCTGCCTCACATGGAACAAGTCTTTTCCTGTGATGGTAACAAAGCAAACATTTGAGATCGCTTAGTTCAGGAGATCTCGGGAGTCATGAGCTAAAATGCTGCTCATATGTATGTGCATGTCTGAGCACTTGCTTTTGGGAGTAAGGCAATTATCATTCTTTAATTCTAAAACTGGGACCTTCAGAGGTTACTTTTGGCAGAACACGAGGCACAATCCACATCTCCTGTGCAGCTGACTCCGGTGGTGTTGCTTTTAAATGTGCGTGCGCATCGGTGTTTCCGTAATGTACTTATCTGAGCTGTCTATAATCACTGGACTCCATTTCCTTTTCAGGGCTAGAATAGAATAAGATCACTAATGTTGTACTGCAGTTTAGCAGTGAGGTAAACTGCTTGTAAATCGTTGATGCCATCTTTTATTGCATTTAATATTTCAGGGAGAATAACAGTCTGTTCTTCAGTACAAATGTTAGAAAAAGGCTCTATGGATCTGAGAAGGCCCAGAATGAAACCTCTGTTTCTCCAACTTCTCTCTTTTTTTCTTTTTTTTTTTAATAGCTTATGCAGTTTTCAGTGTTAATAAATAGACTTAAAAACACAATTATAACTATTTTGAACTGCTGTTGATGAGATAATAAAAGAACAGAGGGAATTCTCAGGACAACTGTTTGTCCCATGTTTCTACTTCTACAATTCTGAAAGTTTGAATGTGAAAAGGGTTGGTTAGGCTAACAGACTAGAAATCTGTAATTGAAATAATCCATGGTAGAAGTAGGTGAATCATCATGCTTACTCCAGGCCTTTGCAGTTGCTGTGCTGCTCAAATTTCTAGCCTTATACATAGGAATAACTTTCCAGGCAACAATACGATGCAATGTAAGGTCATAGTAAATGTGATGCATACAAAACACAAGAGTCAAGTGACCGTTGCTTGTTTAGTGGAGATTTTTTAAAAATATTTTTCATTGCACATATGAAGGTCCTACATTTTAGATGAAAATACTTAAAGTAAACATAAATATGTTATAATGTAGGATAGGTTTTTGTGTTTTATGACATTACCTGGTATGTAACGAACTAGTTAGTTGTTCAGAATGTACCTAACATTGCTCTATCTGAAAGCTTGTGATACTTACCCCTAGGTAAAGGTCTTGAAAGGTGGTATACTTCTTGAGGAGCTGTGGCCTCACTAATGTGAGAGTTCTGCTGCAAAGCTGAAATGGAGCTGTCATGCTTTCGGATTATGCAGCAAGAGGCTGACTTAGGGTCCTGTCATATCTTGGTTAATTGTTAATCATCTTGTAGTGAGTTATATTTATTTACGGTTATCACTGAAGTTATTGAGAGTTTGCCTAAGTAGGAAGCAATGACCTAGACTTGAGCTGACAAATGGCTAATGGTAGCAGTATACTTAAGGAAATAAACTTGTAACTTAAGACCATCCTTGTTTTATACTGATGAATGAATGATTCTGAAGGTTGGTGTACCAACCTGGAAGTTTCTGAAGTTCTGTCTTGCCAGTGAAGCTCTTCAGTTCCTTGAAACAGCTGCCTAACTGGTGCATGCTTAGGGCCAAGTGAAATCTGTCCAGATGTGGTGGAACTGGTGTACTTGTTAACATGATTGCTCTTCTCCAGTTCCATCCTTCTTATTTGTGCTGAGCAGCATATGGAGTCTTGAAGCTTTATAGACCCCTTAGCTATTTTTCTGCTGTGAAATGTGAAAAATAGTTGGGGAAAAAAATGGAGTGGCTCAGCTGCTGCTTCATGTCAGTAAAAGGGGACTGAATTCTGTCCTTTCACTGCTGCATCCCATGTAGTATAATTATGCAACCTGCGTATTAGGACTAGAATTTACTTAATGTCATGGTGCATCTCTGATGAAGAATTAACATAAAATAATTGGGCATTTTTCTTGCTTGGTGTTCTTGTGCCTTTTTTGCCATGCATTCTACAGTTTAGGTTTTTTTTCTGTTCTTTCAACTATTTGGAACAGTTGGGAAGAGGAGCATCAAGATTTCCATCTCTCCTTCCCCTCTTAATGTAGGTTGTCAGCTCCTTACAGAGACAAGGTTGAGAATATGAATTTTAAAGGCTTTAGGAAATAGAACACAAATAATTAATGCACACTTAGTTCTATTTTAATCATATTTTTAAGCCAGTCTAATGATGATTAGGGATGTGACTTGATATTTTGTTGTTTTGATTACTTCTGTTGGTAAATATTACATATAAAATGTGCTGGAAATGGTTAAATAGTTAAAACTAAAACTTTTACAATTTTCTTCATGCTTTGGAATAGCTTAAAAATATTAGATGTAAGAACACAAGAGCAGAAAATGCAATAGAACACCTTGTACCTGATGCTTCTTGCTTGCAGTACTCTGACCAGAGCTGCAGTGGCTTTGAGGTCTTTGAATTTGCTGAGGGAAGGAGGAAAGAAGAGAGGAGGGAGGTATGGATGAACCTAACGGTCTGAACGTAACTGGCTGTGTGGTGCTATACGAGATGCTTTGCTTTTTTTTTTTTTCAGGAGGTCTTGACGATACTTTAGTCATTAAAATACCAAGCAACTTCCATCTTTATTTTGAGAAGATACAGCAGTCACTTCAAATATATAATTTCTGTCACAAGATTTATAGCTAAGGAAATCTTCCTTATTGGGAAGATATTCTAATGCAACACCTTCGGAAGGATATATCTTTTTTTACAGAAGTCAGATGAGTCACCTCAGTCAGACAGTAGGTTTTGAAAGAAAGATAAGACAGAAAATAAGTGTCATATTTCAAAATATGCTGAAAAATTACACTGAATATATAGGGGAAAATGTATTGTTATGTGTTTCATAAAAGATAAGTGAGATTCAGGGCGGCAGTTCAGAGCCTTCTTAAATCAAGAAGTCAGCGTGAGTCAATCTGTTCTCTTTTTTACTTTTTTTAATATACATACTTTTTTTCTTTGTAGCATTACAGTAAACAATTACATTTCTGTAGCTGTATGTTTTTAGATGTGCAGGAAGAATAGAAACATAACAGCATAGCTGACAATAAGATCTTGTTTAAAAGGTAACTATGAAAAGGCAATATTTACGGGTTTACTTCTGATTTTGTTGGGGAATAAGGTAGTAGCATACTGTGGCTGTTCACATGCACTCTGGGCTCAAATCTTTATATCTGAGTACTCCCAAATGTGAAATATGCCTGAGCTTAAAGACATTAAATCAATTCTGTGTTTAACAGAGTCACAAATCCTCTCTGTTATGCAGCCTTTTTCATAGACTGAAAGAGTACAGAAGTGAAAAAAAATGGATCCTGTCATGTTTCATAAAGCAGTTTTGCCACATATTTCAAAAAGTAAATACCAGTTAGCATTGCTTGTACTGCAGTGCCACCCAGGTCATTTCTGGTAGTCCAGAAATAGCAGCCACAGATGAAAATGTAAAAAGATGAAATCCTTCATCCCAGGAGAGACCTGCCCTTGGCAGTGAGTATTACAATCTCTTCACTTGGTCTGCAATGGAACTGCTCGTTTGCGTTAACCGAAATGTTCAGAGCATGGACTAGCTTTTACGATATTAGTAGCTGTGATAAAGTGATTAAGATTTCATGTTTTGCTGAATTTATTACAACTGATGCAGATAGCTGGAAGGCCAGACATATTCTTATAACCTGAATGGAATTAGTTATGCCAAATGAAAACCGTTAGGGCTGACATTGCTGCATATGGGGAAATCCAGTGATGTCCACAGGCATATTTTGTGCAGTGGAAATATAGCTAAGCTCATTGTTGAAAGATCACACAAAAAATAAAAAAGACTGTATTTAGAAGAATGTTGCTCAGGTTGTGGATTTGAACCAGCAGCAATTAGGATATTCAGCTTTTGAAGCTTCCCATGCAGGTTCCACTATGTTCACTTAAATGCGTAGTCTTTGTGTGTGCCAAAGGTGTGTGTGCTGTTTTTCCCTTGGTTCTATCCTTTCACAGACTGGTGGGGTTTGCTTAAAACTGGCTGTTTAATATCATGTTTTGCCCTCAGTATTCATCATGCAGACCCACATGTCTCCTAATGCACATTATCTGGCTTTTGCACTGAGGGTAGAAGGATTAATTTCCTCTTCAGTTTTTTCTGTCTGGCCTTTCACTCTTGTGTCTGAGTTTTTCACTGAAGTGAATAAATTAATTTTCACAATGCTCCTATAGAATGGGAGCCAACTGTTCTTTTTTTATAGATGAGGAACAGAGGCACATAGGACTTAAGGGCCAAATTTGGAGTTTATAAGGCCCATTTGTCTCTATGTAGCATATATGTGGTATTCAAAGCACACCCTCCATTAACTCATATATTGTTCTATCAGCTGCACTGGTGTCTCTGTGCCCATCAAATCAGCTCAAGTGATCTCTATCCCGTGAGCTAATGGATTAACTGATAGCAGCTGGAGGCTGTCTTTCTCAATATTGAGCTGGACTAGAAAGGAAAGAGAGATTGCTGATGGGTTTCACATTTATTTGCAGACGGTAGTGAAGGAAGGTTCTGGTATCCTGAGTACCTTTTCAGGCCTTTGGCCTCTGCTGTGGCAGGAGTACATAAATGCTTCTATTCTTCCCCCAGCTGTGGCCACTTTAGCCTGATCCCATCGATTCTGTTGTTTCAGACCTCTCCAGGCAGTTGTTTCCTGTTGTTTTTTCCAGCTAGGTAGTGTCTGCTCCTCAACCTCTTGTCCTAGGTCCATTTTCTTTACAACTCTTGGTCTCATTTCTATGAACCTCCTCTCCTCTCTCTAGTTTCTTTACCTAGCTAGATCCAGCTCAACATCTGGTCTGTCTGTTCTCTCAGCCCATTCCTGTTTGCACCCCACTGCTCTCAGCCAGTATCTTCACGGGTTCATAATTCCAGTTTCTGCGTTTTCTGAATTAGCTTGCCTACCCTTTCTTTTCTTCTGTTCCCCTTCTCTCTTTTCCCTTTCTGCTTTTGCAGCTGGTTTTTGAGGGGAGTTCAAGGCTTCCTTGGTTCCCTTTCCTAAACAATCTCACTTTCCTACACCCAGGCTTCCTTTTTCCAGTGCAGCCTGTCATCCCAATTTTCATTCAATAGCTCTTTGACTTTCCCATTTTTCTTGATTGTATTACAAGAATGCATGAGAGCTTTTAAAATATATATATACGCAGTCATGTAATGATATTAGATAGCTTCTTCCTTTCAGCTCCTGGAATGGTAGATGTATAATAGAAATAGGCCCAACATAACATTGCAGAAATCCAGCTGGAGTGAGAGCTGATCCCAGTCTACGCTGGATCGTACCTGGTGTCTGGAATCTGTAAGCAGTTTAGTTACTAGCATCCAGAAAGTCTGATGAACATGTGTGAACTGTTGTTTTTCAAAGACTGATTTGACCAAATTGATTTGTCAGTAGAATCTTCCAGATTTGGTTAACGTTTCTAGTAGTAACACTGGAAGGCATGAGATCAGGCTTCACTGTGTATTGCTTGGCAAGACATCAGGAAGAAAACTTTTTTCACCTCTTACTTATTTGAACTACAATATGGTAAGCATAAATACTGCCTTCCTTGAACCATCAGCTTCAATGCCTATGGTAGTTAGTATTAATTACTACTGAAAGTAGTATAGTAGATGTTTTTTCATTTTATATATATGTACTGAAGTAAGTTGGGAGGGATTTCTGAAGAGAAGTGATGTCTTACATAACGTAAAAAAAAATATAAAATATCTTGACCATACTAACAAAATAGAAATGGCCTGTGGCACTGAACCTGTAAGTGCCTTTAGGTTGCAGACAAGCAAGCATGAAGGCAGAAGGATCACAATAAAGAATATGTCTTGTCAGTAGATGGGCAAATGCAAGGGACAAAATAAGTCATTATTTTTGTAACCACAGGAGAAGTAGAAGCTACAAATAACCAACGCAATGAAATTCTGTTACCTTTTTGTTTTCTCATTAGGTACATTGAAGAAAGTCCATCTCTGAGACGCATGACTATGATGAGGGAAAAGGGAAGGCGACAGGCCATTAGAGGCCCAGCATTCATGTTCAACAACAGGGGCACCAGTCTTACGGCTGAAGAAGAGCGCTTTCTAGATGCAGCAGAGTATGGGAACATACCTGTGGTGCGCAAAATGCTGGAGGAGTCAAAAACACTGAATGTCAACTGTGTTGACTACATGGGCCAAAACGCCTTGCAGCTTGCTGTAGGGAATGAACATTTGGAAGTGACAGAACTTCTGTTAAAAAAAGAGAACTTGGCACGGATTGGAGATGCCCTGCTGCTCGCAATCAGCAAGGGCTACATTAGGATAGTGGAAGCAATTTTGAATCATCCTGGGTTTTCAGTAAATAAGCGACTGACTCTGAGCCCTTGTGAGCAGGAGCTCCAGGATGATGATTTTTATTCCTATGACGAAGACGGTACCCGCTTTTCTCCAGATATCACTCCCATAATTTTAGCTGCCCACTGCCAAAAATACGAAGTTGTGCACATGCTGTTGATGAAAGGAGCAAGGATAGAAAGACCTCATGATTATTTCTGCAAATGTAATGACTGTACAGAGAAGCAAAAGCATGATTCTTTCAGTCACTCTAGGTCAAGAATAAATGCATACAAAGGACTGGCTAGTCCGGCTTATCTGTCCCTCTCCAGCGAAGATCCAGTACTCACTGCTCTAGAACTCAGCAATGAACTTGCCAAGTTGGCCAACATTGAAAAAGAATTCAAGGTAATGGTGTTTTCGTGTTTCTCTCTTTGTTATTGTTTTAAAGTTGCAGCTACTTCATGACGTCCTTAGATGCTTGAAATTATTTCCCGTGTCTTTACTTTTTCAGTTGCAAATGCTTTCATGATATTTATTGTCTCTCTTCTTGATTTTGAGTTTTCAATACATAAGCCTTTAAAAAAGAAATTTTAATGAAATGAAATTGCTTTTGCACCTAGTGTGTACGGAGAAAATTGGAAAAAGGGACAGTGTGTATTCTGATAATCTTGCAGCAGATGGGAAACAATTTTGGTTGCTGTAGCACACAAAGATCGTTTTTAGTTACAAATACTGAGTAGTACAAGTGCAGAAAGCAGAAACGTTATGCTTTTCTTGAGCAGCATTGACCTTATTCCCTCTTCTTTATTTGTACTAGTTTTGAATGATGTCTCCAAATTGTTAAGAATACAGAAAGTGGGTTTTTTTGATGCATCTTTTAGAAATGTCACTTGTTCAAAACCAGCTGTTAGACTGATTACAGATATAGGTTCTGTTATCTGTTTTTGAGCTGTATCTGGTTTAGTATGTTAGTGCCCTGATTTTTGTGTATTTCAGCTTCTCCATCAGACAATTAATGACTTAGTTAACTGTTGCCCAGTGCATTTTTTTTTAATGATTTTGCAGTTCTGTTGAATACCTTGAAAAGTACAGTAATACCCACCTTCCCCCTTGCCCCTCCACCTCTGCCCCCCTCCCAAACCCCACAAAAAAATCAAACCCTGGTAGACTGTGTGTAAAAAGCTCGGCTTGGAGAATGACAGATTGTTCTCAGTGAGTAGTGATATTAGCAGCATTCTGTCTAGTTTTAGCAAAAAATTTACCGGTGTTCTGCAGGGTCAATATTGGGTACCACTTGTTTGTTTAATATCTTTATAAATGATCTGAGAGAAGCAAACAATGCATTAACCTTTTCAAACAACTGCAAGCATTGCTAACACTGTGGAGTACTCAGAAGAAGTACACAACAACCTGGAGAAATATAGGCAGAAATTAATAAACTGAACTTTACCAGAAGAGGAAGAAACAGTTTTAGACTCCTGAGAAAGAATAGCTCCAGATATAGCTGAGTGAGTGGAAATACAATTTTAAAATTAGGTTTCAGTGCTGAGAAGGATTCATGTATTATACCACGCACTAAATCTTAAACCTTTCCTCTCCTTCCTTTGCTGAAGGATGCCCCTCGTACCATGCTGCGTATTGTGTAATTTGGTAAATGGATTGAGTACTTCCTCAATGTATTTATTCAGGAGTACAGGAAAAATGTCAGATTTTTCTTTTTCCCCTGCTGAAAAAGTACTGAACTGGGAAAGCTCTTTGTGAACATAAAATTGAAGAATTAGAGAATTTTATCACATGCACATAGCCTGTTGGCTTGTGTGCTTCACACAATGAATTACAGGTATGTGCCTCATTTAGAGGCACCTTATAGAAGGTTAAATCTCTGATGTGTATAACTCAGTCCTGTTTATCATTGATTCCTTTTCAACTAGGCCAACAACCTGAGAGCCACAGGGTCTCCAGAATCGTGTGCTCAAGATGGAGATATATGAGTTTTCTGAATAATGCTTTGGTAGCTGTGGATAGAAACTGCTCCCCCTCCCCCCTTTTTTTCCTTTGTGACACTGCATACAGATTTTATTATCACACCTGTGTTCAGAAACACTGGTGGGCTTAGGGACTCAATTTAAGTGTTACACAACTTCCTAGGAACACAAAATACAATCTCTGCCACCAAAAGCTAAATTAAGGCAAGCTGTACCATGTTTTTGTAAGGGGAGGATGTAAATGATTAGAGCTGAATAGAAAAAAATCAATAAAAATACAAATTCATGGGAAGCTCTCATATCATAGGTACTAATACCATGAATACAAGTTTCATCAGAAAAGGAATAGCTTGAAATTTTGGAGATGAAAAAGTGATGATTTTTCATTGAACTTCTCATTTCAAACCAAAACTTAAAAAAGCTACTTCAGTTTTTAAAATATTAAATTGTCGCAGAATAAAATATTCTGGTTTTCATTTTTTCTTTTTTTTTTTTCTTTCTTTTTCTCAACTGTTTAGCCTCTATTCATTGGTATTTTGGGATACCTAAGAACACAAGAAACCCACTGTTTTCACAGATTTCACAATTTTGGATTGCACTTGCACAGCTGCTAACCTTGCCAAGTGTATAAGATAATTCAGTTTTGGCACCTACAGTAGAAATTGTTCCTGGCTTCTTGCTAGCATGGAAATTTCAGCTTCTTATCGAAATCAAAACATTCCAGTGAAAGAATTATTCTCCTGACTGACCTCAGATCTATCTCTGTTCCTTCTGATTCTTATGCATCTCAGGGTGTTATTCCTGTTTCTACCAAACCTGGCAGGAGAGTTGCTTGTTTTCCTCTGGCATCGATGGCTGGCCACCCTTCCTTGGGAGAAGGGGTAGTGGAAAAGGGAGGGAGGGAGGAGGAAGAAGAAGAGGCAAGGATTTTTTTAGCATCACCACTAAACCAAAATCAGGAAGGGCTGAAATTGCACAGCTGATGAGAAGACTCTGTATTCCGCTGGGGCTGTGGGCAGGTATGATGGGACTGCTTATGGCATGGATGTTATACAAGATGGCGCATCAAGAGCTGTGGAGGTAGATCAAGGAGAAAGCAAGCAGCACTTCTGTGTCTTACAGAAGTCCATTGTGAGAGCTTGCCACACTTGATGTAAGTCTGATTTGTAACTGTCCAGTGCTTTCTTTTCTATAGGTATATCATCTGTGTTTTGCTAATACCATGTGCTTTGTCATGTCCCAGAGGAGAAGGCTTCTAGTCTGACATTCGCATTCCATATGAGGCAGAATGACGGATAGACTTCTGCTGCACTCTCCTTTAGGATCATCACTAGAAATGCTTGAGCATTCCAATCAAATACACTCTGTAGGACGACACTGAGCAGAATAGTTTCAGGGTAAAGTAAAATGGACAAAGTAGTTCATCTCCCACAGAAAATGGACAAGTCTGTTTAAAAGGACTTTTGGTGATATTAATGATTTATTCTTAGTATCTATGGTACATTAAGACCTGTAGCATTTCCTGTGCATGCTTGCAGCAATGCACTTCCTGGATGTGGAGCACTTGTACAGAAAATGCTTTTCTAGGTGGTTTTCCCACAGAGAAAGAATATAGGGTGGACCTGTTTAAAAATGCCTGAGGGCAGAGCTTCCTAGTAAATGCTTGCTAAATTGAACCTTACATCTTTTGCATATGCAGAGTCCAGTCTGCCTCTATCACTTACGATTTACACTAATAATTTCTGATGTTCATGTGCAAACCAGAGTTTGCACAAGTGTATTAGAAATGTGGGAAGCTGGCATAGGACATTCAGTCATGACAGTCAGTTCTCCATAAATATTAAAAAAAACTTATTAATTACACTGATTTTTATTTTTTTACTTTTCCCTTCAGAAGTAAGGAGGAAGGATTCAAAGAAACCAGTGAACCCTCATTTTTCCTGGAAGGTACAAGACATGTAGCCAAAAATAGGTACTGAAAATAAGTAAAAATACATGGGGAAACTGGAACCCTAAAGATCATTTCACTCTACTTCTTTCATCCTCAAACTTCCTTACTTCCTACTCCTTTGTGAAATCCTTGTTCCAAGTTCCTGTTGCTTCTTTTGCTCTTCTTCATCTATTTTATTGTAGTTTCTTCTTCACTCTGTTTTCCCTTTTTGTTCTTTGCCTCCACTTGTCTTCTTCCCCTATTTTCTTCTATTCAGTTCCCTCTTTGGATTTCCTTTTCTCTTGTTCTCGTGTCTCCCTTCTAAGTGCTTGACTAATTGTCTTTTTTCTTTTTTTTTTTTTTTTTTAACTCTCTATCTTCATCCCTTTATTGCATTTTCTAATCCTGATAAAGCATGGCTGGCTTGTCTGAACGTGCTGGTGACTCCTCTTCAGGTCTGGAAACCAGCTAAGGGAACAGCAGAGATGATCAGTGCCTGGCTGTCAAAGCAGCAAGACATCATTTTAGTGGCCAGTAATGCAGCATATCATCCCTGTGGCCAGCGCAGGAGCTACAGTGTTTCTCTTACCTTCCTTGGTGATCCTACTCCCCATTCCAGGGGTTGACAGCAGGATTTCAGATGATGTCAAAAATTTCAGTTTGTTTTAACTGAGTCAACACTGCTACCAAATCATAAAAAAAACCCCCTTCACTCTTCCATATCTACTGCTATCACACTAAATTTCAGTCTGTTAAAGCAGTCGATTAGATTCTCTCCTGTCGGGTTTTTTGGCGTGTTTTATATGTAGTAGAGATAATTAGAAAGAAAGCAGCATTGTTGATGAAGTTCTGTGTCTAAGATGCAAAACCAGAATTCTGCTTCACTCTGTGCAATTTTAATATTTATAAGGGCTTTTATAACCAATAGACCTTCTCAGAAAGTGTTTTTAAAATGTATCAAATCTGCTGGTTTGATTCCTTTCTTTTGTTGCAAAGGACAAAACCTGTTAAGTTAGAGAAAGTTACAGAGTGGCATTCTACTGGCGTCTGTCTTTGAGTGGTTGGAGATCTCCGAGGTGTACTGCTTTGTACCTGATAGACTGGCTAGGGAAGCTCAGTCTGGAACTGTATATTGACTTTATGTAAAAAAATGTTCATTACCATAGTTGAAGAATGATGTTTTCCAATCCCCATAGCACCACAAAATACTTTGCAATACAAATATTCCCAATTTTTGTGTTTTCTTGTTCTTCTGTTTCTAGCAGACCTTGGCTGTTGTGGCTACTGTGGGTTACTTAAGTCAATTGATATTAACCCTTCTCCCTGAGAACTTTAAAACTGTTACTGCACAGTGATGGGAGAATTTTTAGCAGTCAGAACAGCTGATGGAACTTTCCTTTGGAGTCATCGTAGAAAAAAAACAGGACAAGGTAGCTAAAAAGCCCCATGATAGTCTCGGCATGCTAGCTAAATACTGTCCTGTGTAAGCAAGCTCAGTTCTCCCGGTGGAAATTGTGCTAGCTGATATCATGTCAGAACTTGGTCCATCATAACAAGGATCAAAAAGATCATCATCCGGCTTTATATAGGATAAATCCCTGTTCCCAGTTTTGCTAAAAGCTGCTACTGAAACCAGCGGAAGATGTGGACGTGCATCTAAAAGTGGAATCTGTCAGTGTTCCAAGTAAATTTACATAGTGTTATCTCAGCTGAACTAACAAAGAGTGTTCAAGCTTGATCTACGTTCAGGTCCAACTTTTAAAAGGACAGGGCCTAGATCCATAATCATTACTGCAATTATGTGCTTGATTTGCATATACAGTTCCTGTAGTTATATATGCAAACTGTCTATGTACGTGATCTCCAAACAGCCATTTAATAGGTAATACGCAACATGAATCTATGATTGCATATAATGTGTGTGAACTACTTACGCATAGTCACAATCCGTGGTGCTTACAGGAACGTGGCTGTCATAATAGAAAACAGATATATACATTTTGTTTGACTGCATGTAATTGCTCAGTATAAATTTTCTTTGGAATAGTTAAAAATCTTATGGATGAAATCAGCTGAAGACTTTTGTTCATATGCTTCATTATTTGAACAGACTGATATGTTCTTTGTTAAAATTCTAGATGAACTCACAAGGTAGTCTTTAATGTTATGAGTGAGAACATAATATGCAGAGTTGGACAGGCTGAAATCCAACCATTGATGCGTGCCAGAGTCCTCTGAAACTGCTCGTGAGACACAGTTCTGCAATTCCAGTGGTCATCAGTTGTCCATTATGTACCGGTATCAGCTGCGTTATCTATGAAATGCAGAATACAGGTTGATATCTTTGATGTTACAAAGATGTCCACGTAACCATTTATTTTTTTGAGCGTGCTATCATTTAAGATGATTTAGCTAATAAAACCAACTGAGTTAGGTTGTGAATTAATTGAAGAAGCACTTTTTTGATCGAGGAAGCTGAGTCCCTTTATTATGACAAAAAATAGGCCAAGAACCCCACTGTGTAAGCTGGGCTTTTGGTGCCTTACTGTTTGGTGTTCCCCTAAAGATTAGCTTTGTGTTAAAGAATTGGCAACTTCCACAGTATGTAGCAGGGCTTTTCAAACATGGATACTCCACACAGGGTGTTCTGGTAGCCTTGTTTAGGATATGGAAGAGATGAGTGACCTGGTGGCTTCATTTGCGTCTTCTCAAGAGTAAGCGGAGGTGTATGTGGATGACCGAGACCAGATTTTGGTTTGTGCTATTCACACAACACTCTAGAGCTAGAAGATTGATTGAGAATTGGGTCCCATGGTTATAATGTGGTTAGCGTTTGTCTGTTTAATTCTGTAAAGCAATCAAATAGACTGAGATAAACTTGATTTGCTAATACATAAGTAAGTAAAGACCTGGAGAGGGAAATCTGACAAGTTTTCCTAGCATAAGATTCAAAGCCCGAGTTAGATATTAACAACACACATACTGTTTTTCAGTCCTTGTAACAGCATTTGTAAGTAAAGTAGCCTGTACTTAATCCTTAAATTTGACAGAATAAGATTTCATCCATCATATCTTTAATCTGATCTGACAATAAGCATAACTTTTATAAGCAAGAACTTTTGTTATCAAGAAACATGTAGCACTGTTAATTTTTCAGTAGAAGCATGAGTAACTCTTGTGTAGTAGGCAAATAGCCCATACAAAGCAGTCTGTCCTTCAGGAACCAGCCAGGCTATTCACAGAGTGGATGGATGTATTTTTTGGGATGCCAGTTAATACAGAGTGAGCTGTGAGGGCAGGAGCTTTGCACCCTCTGCCAGGATCAGTCCAGGGCTCTAACACACTTGTGGGGATGAGTCTGCGCTCACGAGAGAGCAGCAAAATGAAAGTCTGTAGTCTATTGAAACAGCAGTCTTCGTGTGACACTACTGTGACTATAGCAGAAATTTACTTGAATGTTTACATTTTATGAATGTGATACTAGGCTGTACTTGTGTACTTGCATGTGTGAGAGACTTGGTTATAGCTTAAACACAAAGAAACAGATTTTCCTGAGTTTCATATTGGAAGTTGTTAAGAAGTCACTTCTTGGTAGTGTAACTTTCAGTATTACATTTCTGTGTTCTTTTAAAAAAGAAGAGAATAGTTAAATGGTAAAGAAAATGGAATGAAACTTTAGCAAGAGTAACTATTGTTATTTCCAAACTATTAGAAGTCCTCTATTTCTCCTTCTCCTTCTTCACAGTTAGCAAAGGAATGAGAAAAGACGTTGTATGTGAAGCCACTCCCCGCAACTGGACAGATGATGTTCATGCATGCAAGGACAAAATTTGGGTTGTGATGTGTCATAAAGCACTTGAATAATACAAAACCCTCTAAACTAAACTTTATTAAACCTTAATGAGATGTCACCTTTGAGCACAGGACAGATAGAAATAATACTGAAAAAATACTTTTTCTTATAAAGTTACAAGTGCCTGCAAATTCAGGTGAGAAAGAATGTAGTTTCTCTTTTAGCTATATAGTACTACTGCTGAAGTCAGTGGAGGTAGGGTATCCTGCCATGCACTGCGAATAGTGGATTTACAGCTACTTTAGTGTTGAAAAAAAATTAATTACCAGTCTTATTCCTGTTGAATTAACATTATGCTGTATATGATGATTGTCGTGGTTTTTGCTCGCCATGTCAATATAATTGCCTTTCTTTAGCTGTAATGAAATGTATAATCAACTCTTGCTTGGAAATATAAGAGAGAATGTTCAGGTTCTCACAGATGCATAATAATTCTGTTGTGAAAACAATATAAACAGTGTTAAGAACATAGGACTTCAGTGGACTGAAGGCACGGTATTGTTTTCGGCTTTACTAGAGTTGTCTTAAGTCTCTACTTTGTCTTCACTGAAGAAAATCCCCATCTTCTCTTTACATTGTCTTACCTCTTTGTGCTTTGCTTAACATCCTTTACAAGCCTGACTTCTAGCAGTTTAAACTTACAATCCTTGGCCTCTATGATGAAACTTTCTTTCTTGACTAAACCATCAAGAAAGACAGCTCCCCTTTGTCTTTTTTAAGACTGGTATTCTAGCCACCATTCTGGAGTCTTCCTCTGCAAGGTTTTTATCTTTGTAGGATCTGATGTCTAATCACTTTCACATCTTTTACTTAAAAGCCTTCTCTGCGTTTGGACCTCCATGTTTATAAGTCCATTTCACTCCCTTGACTAGCTTTCTTATGAGACTTTGCCTTTGTAAAAGTCCTAAATCTCTGTTGTACATAATGCTTGCTAATCCTTTCACTGAATTTAATCACGCATCCCCGTATAATTTTTATAATTGGGTCTTCTGTACTGTTCTCCTTGGTTACCAAAAACAAATCTAAAATAACCTTAAATCCTTTTGGTTCACTGACAATTGAATTAGTTTGTCATCTGTGACCAACAGAAATAACTGAGTCCTGTTTAGGCCTATGATTAGGACCGGTTATTTCCAAGTCTGTACCTGGGATGTTAGTCTTCCATAATAACAACATTCCTAGTAGTATTTGTTTGTCTCCAGTAATGTTTCATTTTGATTCATATCTGAATCTGACCTATGGGATTGATAGCTGATTCTTGCAATTACCCTATGCAGCCTCTTTTCCCATCTTTTCCCAAAATAATTTGAAACTACTGAGAGCATGTTAGTTTCTCAATCCCATTTTAGAGATGCGAAGTTGAAAATTTAACAAAACTAGCAGTACAAGGAGGTAAAAGTTACTTAGGCAAGGGGGGGAAAAGTGAGGGATTTGGGGAAAAAATGTGAGATAAAACAAGATTACGAGGGCAGAAGCAGTAAGGAAGCATTTTTGAGAAGGCAGGAACCACAAAGTAAAAACCTGTACCCCCCAAAGTGATTTTAAAAAGGGAGTGTCTGAAAATGAACAGTAAACACACGAAAATGGAGACAGAAGACTTGGACTAGTCTTTTGATGGCCTAGTTGGGGGCGGGGGGGAGGGGCGGGAATGAAGAAAAGCTATGGAGTAATTGAAAAAGGCTATGCCTTTTTCAGTTGGGCACTGAAACACTTGCTAAAATTGGCAGGTTCAGTCAAGTTTCCTCCTCCAACTGTGGCCTTATGTGAGGAAATCAGAGGCTGCATCTCAGATAAAGAAGTCCTAGAAATGTAGCTGAGAGGACATGGACGCATAAATGAAGACCAAGGTTTCTACTGAAGTAGGTAATAGATAAGAGCTTATAGGTAACGTCACAGAGGTGGTGGAAGACATATACAAGCATAAACAAAAGTGCAAGCGAAGATTCACGTGTGCATGCTTTACAGAGTTATCTTAAAATTTTGAAATGTAGCCACAAATGTTTTGTCAGAAGAGAGAGGAGATTAGTTAGATGGAAATCTTTGCGATGTCGACACATACGAGCAGCTGAGATGTTTAAAGGTAGCACCGAAAAGATAGACGTAAGCTTGCTTATAGGGAGGCAGCAAAAAGGGTAAGGATGAAGAACGTGAAACTTGTGAGCGGCATGCCAGACGTAAGGTATGAACATAGCGAAAAGCAGTACCGCTGCACCCTAGGTGCAGTAGTTTAATAGCTGCAGGGAAAGCGTCACAGCACACGGGCATAACTCAGGACGTGGTCCCAAAGTGTGAAGGGTTAGAGGAGGCTGAGGAAAGACAGAAAGAGTAGGGACCAGCAAAAAGTAGTTGTTTTTTTCTGCATGACGCAGTAAGACTTCACAGCTATAGTCAACAAGCTACAAGACTAGAAATAGCCAATGATACCGTGCAAAATGGAAGCAGTGAGGGGGGGAAAGAAGAAATGCTTTACGAAAAGATTAGGTTCTGAAAAGAATCTGAATAGGAGGAGGGGGGAGTTGGTTTTTAATAACTGAGAAAGCAAATGTGTGCTTTATATGCTTTCAGAAGGTAACATGGGCAGAACCGTTGGGAAGGGAAAGCTGATGGAGCGAGAGCAAACGAGGGAGATTAATAGGTGGTTTTTGGGAAGAGGAATAGTTTGTGACAGATACAGACAGGGAAGTGAAGGAGAGAGGAAGAGGAAGGGAAAGGTGGACAGAGCTCTTAAAGGATTGAGGTTTACAGAAATGTCTCTCTAGCTCAGCTGTGTTGTCAGTGGAAATGTTGTCTTGTAGAGAGTGACTCAGGAGTCTAATATCTTTGAACTGTCCTTTGAAGAAGCTGGTTTCTGTGTTGCCTATGCAGGAAATTTGGGATATTTCACCCACAACACTGGTGTCCAAGTTCATGGCACAGTTGTCTATGCAGTTACTTTGTAATGCACGGTACGCATTGTTGAATGTGAGGGGTTCCAAGGATAAGTGGGAAGCAGAGAGGGGAAAAAAGGGAAACGAATACGGTATAGATCAGAGTAAAGAGTAAGCAGCCATTTTAGCAGTGTAAAAAGAGCAGAAGTATATTCATAGCCTGGGAGGCAACCCTGTAAGAATTATTTCATTAATTGTCTGCAAAGCTTTTTGCAAGGGTGAGGTTAGTATTTCAAGAGTTCTGGTCCTGGTTTGTTTGCACGATTCTTATTTGTCTGTTCAACTTCCCCTTGCTACCCATCTGATACTATGTAATGTTCCCATCCTCTGTTAAACAGCTGTCGTCGTCTTGTGTTCAAGGGGCTACCCTGTGTCAGGGAAGAAACTATTTCACTATACAAGAGCTCTGTAATGTCTGATACGCTCCTAACTTGACATGCTGTGTAAAAGTGACACTATTAATTTTTAGGAACTTGTACAGGTTCTTTTTCCTTGCCATTGACTCTTAAGCATGTTCGTCATGGGCCATTTTCTCTAACTCTTCTGTTTTCAGAATGACTATCGGAAGCTGTCTATGCAGTGCAAGGATTTTGTGGTTGGTGTTCTTGATCTCTGCCGAGACTCGGAAGAAGTGGAGGCCATACTGAATGGGGATTTGAATTCTGAGCCAGTTGAAGCTCAGAGACACAGAGCATCACTGAGCCGTGTGAAGCTGGCCATTAAGTATGAAGTCAAAAAGGTAAGTCCTCGTAGCTGGTGCTTTCAGACATTGTAATAGGAACACAGTGTCATCTCATTATTCCACAGGTGTGATGGAACGGTGGTCAGATGCATTACTGAGATATAGTGTGTATAATCAAGATTCTCACAGGGCAGAAGCTGGCGGAAGGGGACTACAGTGAAGGCATTTAGTTTAATCTACTTTCCACAGCTGAGAATAGGCAGGAGATTTTAATGACATAAATCAGCTGTGCTAGGAAGGTTGTACACAGTTGGTCAGATCGTTCTCCTGATTAAGCCAAAAGAAGACATTTCAGTGGAGCTAGATTTTCACTCAGTGAAAGTAAGGATGTGTCTTCCTGCCAGTCTGTATGATAATATCTAATCCAAACAGAAGGATGTATTGGTGAAAGTGTTGGTTTCAACCAATGAAAAGATCTGGTCTGTTCATTGTTTCTTTTTATTACCTTTGCTTTCTACCTTAAGTAACTTAATTGAGCAAGTAAATTCTGGGAAGTAAGTCTTGCAGCTTTCTACTAGTGTTCCTATCAACACATAGGTCTTTTTTGAAAAAAAGGTCTTCCTTTTACTGCTTTGAAAAAGGGAAAGAAGACATTTAAGTTGTCATTAGGTACATTATTTTTTAATTTATTTCAAAATATGACAGTAAATCAAACAGCTCATCTGCAACTGTGTGGGTTGTAGTGAGAAATTCTACATGATTTACCATGTGTATTCCTTTAAAAAATATTTTAAAATTCAGTCCTGAAAATGTATGGAATGTATTTGTGGCTAGTTAATCAGTTCATTTCAGTTCTTCATCTTTGCACCTGTATTTATCAGTGTTTTGTGAAGTGCAATGTGTTTGCAGTTGATGCCTCTCAAAGTAGTTTTAATGAACAGTTATTTTGTGAATGAATGTTATGTGTTAAAAAAATGGAGCTGTGTATCACATATTTGACATAATGCATATCCATTTATCGTAACAGTTTTCAATATATAGATATGATGTTCTCTTCGAGATCCTAGTACCCTAGCACAGAAAATAGTTAATACTGTGTACTACTGTGAGAGGACTCAAGAAATAAAGCAATGCCCATGTATTATTTACAGCTACCTATTTATATGGTTAGCATCATTTCCATTCTTAACAGCCGTTATAGTTTCATCATCTCTACAAGAAGTCTTGTGTCTTTCAGAGTAAATAACACCGTATTCTGTGGCCACCTGTTGAGCCAATCTGCCGTATAAAATGAATTGTAAGCAACCTGCCAGGAAAAATGGGAAATGTTGGTGTTTATTATGTCCCCAAAAGATGGTTAACAAAAATTGTAACACACATCCCAAACAGCAGATCATTGTTTCCAATATAGAATTGGTCTACAGCAGATAAATGCATTTTAATAACCAAAATTCAAGGTAAATATATACAAGTCTTTAATTAAAAAGAAAGGAACAAGGTAAGAATCAAAGTGCATAAGCATGTTATCGTATCTAAATAACATGAATTCTTTATGCTGTTGCATTTTAATGTCTACCAAACCTTTGCTGAGACTCGTATCTCAGCTTTCTTGCTGAAGACTCTGGTTTTCTTCTAAGAGGGAGGTTGTTGTCACTGATGAAATTCATTGCTGAGCAAAACGCCACACTGATCTGTTAACAATAACAAAAATCTGCATAGCGCAAAAAAAAGACAATTCCATGTAGCAAACTTGTTCTTTTCTCTTGCAAGAGATTAATTAGTTGTAGATAAACTCAAGGGTTTGGCTCCAATTTGTGACAAACCTACAAGACTAATGATCTTGGTGGAAGGAAATAAGCAGATGGTTCAGAGGTGCAGAGTTGTTACCATATTCATACACGTGGTGTTCCATGTAAATGGCCATTACAGAGGACATGACAAGGGTTGAGCCAGGCAATGTCTCTGCCATGGCGGTACTTTCATGCTGGGATTGGCTCCGTTGCAACTGTGGCAGATTATAGCGATATTCTGACTGTAGAACAGATTCAGATGTGGAAACTCCACACGAGATGCTTTCAGCCCTATAACTGTAGGAAGCAGATAAGGATGTGGCTTATGTTTCTTAGCTTTTAGTATTTCTAGCTGCACTTCTGGGTCAGCTACATGAAGGTCAGTTCACTGTTGCAAACAGTACAGCCAAATAGAACTGCAGGCCCATGAAATGGTTAATGAGCCGTACGCCCTCTTCAGAGGGAGGAGAGACAGGAAAAAGCATATGACAAGTGAGCAAATGTGGTCAGAAGTTCACTGCTAGGAAAATGGAGTTTTTAATTCTATTAGCAGTGGAACTCTTGCACTTAATACCCTAGGCACTGCATTAAAGAGTAGCCCATCTTGTAAACACGATATGATTTTGGAGCTAAGGTTCAGACTGAAACTGCAGCCCCAATAGTGAAGGATTAAGGGAATTAACAATCCAAGAAAAACTAGTTAGAACAAGTAGGCTTGCTCTGTATGCTGAATTGCTACAGTTGTGCTTTTAGTACTGTATCTTAACTCTGTGTTTAGATTGCCAACAAAATTTCAGATAAGTTGCTGACACTGGGCCAAGTTCTGCAGTTCTTGCTGAGATAAAAATCAGAGTGGAATTTCCAAGTGAAATCAATAAGAGTTTGAGTAAAATCACAGGATTTGATTTTCAAACACTGACGTTTCAAAGTGATAGATAAGAAAGAAGGTTCAAAATTCTCTGTGTTGTGTGTTTGTGTATCAGAACGTGCCAGGACCTGTTCCTGCTAGGTCTAAACTCAGTCATTAGGATGTTAGGAATAAATAACATTATAATCACTCTTAGTTATGCAGAAAAATATTTACATACTGATGACTTAGTTCATGGTCATGAAACTGAGTGCATCTGAAGTGTTACAATTATGCCCAGAAAAGCAGCTAAATTAAAATTGGGATTTTTTTAGTGACCAGATACTGTCCTCATGCATCTTTGTTGGTCACTGGGATTTGGACTGGATCCTAAAATATTAGATAAATGTGATAATATGATCAACATGTACCAAAAAGTAAGAAACTGTGTGGAAAGTAAGATGAGAGAAGAGAAATGCAGAAGAAACAAGATGTGATTGGTAGGTCAAATATGATGTGAATCTCCTGTTCTCAGAGGAGATGGAACTGGGCGGGAGACAGATACATGGGAGGACGTGGGGGGAACAGAAAAGGTTGCAGTGTCTGGAAATAAATCAACAAAATCAGAAGTTCAAGTATTTCAGCAGGGCTGGAGAGAAGGATGAATTTCAGAGCTTTTATGGATGGGAGAAGTGACAGGAGTTGCTCTGAGGGCTTGGAAGTGGTACATATTGTGCAGTTGCCAAAGTTAGATAAGTTGCTAAGATCTTCTCGAGAGCCCTTATACTTACTGCCAGAGAAGAATATGCCATAACCATTGGCATCTTATTTACTACCTCCTCCCTTTTCTGGAGAAAATTATAGCACAGGCAGATCTCCTCTTAGCATCAGATCAAAATGTTGATAGACCAGGAGGAATAAACTAGCACACAGCTCTGGATAAGATGCAGGAGGGCCCGTGGGCTGGTTCATAGCCCTAGGCAAGCTCCCTTAAAGCTTCTTTGCTGTTTCTTCCCATTTCCTCTGGTAATTGGAAGAATGATGTGGGTGTTTCTTCTCTCTCCTCTTCCCTACGGTTTTAAACCTGCTTTTTCAAAATGCCTTTGTAATTTGAAATAATCATTTGCTTTCATGTCTTTGGTCACAGTTAATCTGATGTGGGATTTGTCCCTTGATGTCCTGAGTTGAGAATTAAATTTATCTTAGCAAAAGAAGAGATAGGGCATATGTCAGAATGCCCAAACACACAAAAACCAGTCTCTTTTTCTCAAATGGGCCAGGTTGGCAGTTTTTATGGTGTATAAGCTTCAAAAGTGACAGCCTAATAAAAAGAAAGCAAAAAGGGTCCTGCACTTCGGTCACAACAACCCCAGGCAATGCTGCGGGCTTGGGGAGGAGTGGCTGGAAAGCTGCCTGGCAGAAAAGCATCTGGGGGGCCTGGTGGACAGCCGGCTGAACGTGAGCCAGCAGTGTGCCCAGGTAGCCAAGAAGGCCAACGGCACCTTGGCCTGTATCAAGAATAGCGTGGCCAGCAGGAGCAGGGAAGTGATCGTGCCCCTGTACTCAGCGCTGGTGAGGCCGCAGCTTGAGTGCTGCGTTCAGTTTTGGGCGCCACAGTCTAGGAGGGACTTTGAGGTGCTGGAGCGTGTCCAGAGAAGGGCAACAAAGCTGGTGAGGGGTTTGGAGAACATGTCTTATGAGGAGCAGCTGAAGGAACTGGGATTGTTTAGCCTGGAGAAGAGAAGATTGAGGGGAGACCTTACTGCTCTCTACAACTACCTGAAAGGAGGTTGTAGTGAGATGCGAGCTGGTCTCTTCTCCCAAGTAACTAGCAATAGGACAAGAGGAAACGGGTTCAAGTTGCGCCAGGGGAGGTTTAGGCTGGACATTAGGAAAAAATTTTTCACTGAAAGAGTTATCAAACATGGGAACAGGCTGCCCAGGGAGGTGGTTGAGTCACCATCCCTAGATGTGTTCAAAAGTCATGTAGATGTGGTGCTTAGAGACACGGTTTAGTGGCAGACCTGGTAGAGTAGGGTCAATGGTTGGACTGGATGATCTTAAAGGTCTTTTCCAACCTAAACGATTCTATAAAATCCTTCTATTCTATAGTTCAAGTTAACATTAATTTCTTAAAGACTTTAAAAATCTTTTTTATTTCTGTTGGCCATCCCACTATAGGTACAAACTGCGTTTAATATGTGTTAATAACAAATCATACACCAAAATACTTTGGGAGTTTTGTTTTAGAGCAAAGTAATTAAAATACGAAGATTGCTTCCCTTGTTAAAGTTCATGCAACAGCTTCATATTCCTCCTCCTAAGAGTTTTAAGGTTCCCTGTTTTTTGTTGCCAATAATATAATTTGATTTTTTTTAAGAAGTCTGCCCTATTGTACTACTGTATGCACTTTTTAATGAGATTTGGAATATAAATGGAGGTCTGCAGGCAAGACCTGGCAAACAACAGTGTGTATAGTACATTATGATCTCAACAGAGTACAAAGGATAATAAAATGGATATCCAAGGTTTACAGTAATTTGGGTTTTTTTTAAGTACAAGAAACTCAGATAAAATCTCACTCTTAATCCAACATGGATTATCAGAGTTATCAGGATTATTTTCAAATCCTTTTTGTGCAACTGCCTAGCGTTCTTTACTCTGATTTACTAGTTATTGTCAACCACCTACAAGTATATTACCAGATTTATTCAAATTGCTGTGATAACTAGGCTGTTTACCGTCGTGTTTAACTGATGTCCCACATGCTCTTGCGATGTGGCAGTGTCACAGAACGTGGTATGTATCACAGTAATAGTGATAATGATGAGGATGATAACACTGTAGAAATAAACTTACCAGAAATGTAGATATAATGGGCAAAGAACATAGGGAGCTATAGAATTCTTCTTCCCTCCCACCCCTTACGTTTTCTCAGTAGCAGCACCCAACATGGACTACACACTCCTGGTTACACGACATGATCCTGGTGGAGTGGCTGCACTGTCTCCCCTGTCCACATTGCTTCATCCTAGAGAAATACAACAGTGCTTTAAAAATAGAGCAATACATACTCAACCTTCAACAAACTCGACCAAGAGTCGCTTTTAGTAAAATAAAACTTAAAGCATATCTAAACAAAATGCAGTTATTGGCAGCATCTTGTTTTATTGTTCCATAATTAATTTGGGAATCATTCCCTTTCCCTGGGAACATACTGAAATCTTTCTGAAGCTAGGAAGGTAACATTTGCATGTATTTGCTGCATAGGAGAAAGATGGAAGTTGCCTGGTTTTTTCCAGCGGGTACTAGATCCTTAATATGTGCCGGTTTAGTATCTTAATGTTTCAATCTCTGCTCCATTTCAATTTTGGGATGCTTAAGGAAGAATTTTTGAAAGCTAAGGACCAACGAAACTTATACAAAAGGCTCAGGAGGGCAAGTTTGTATTGTAGTAACTGTGGAGAAGCTGAGCGTTAATCCTAAGCCTATTTTTCCACTTGTCTGATTGTCTCTTCACGACTAGATCCCCATAAATTCACTGGATGCCCTATTTCTGTGTCTTGATCTTTGTCTGGCTTCCTCCCCCCTATATTAAAGCACTTGGTTACCAAAGTCCTTGATGATGTCTTGGCTCTGCTTAGTTAAAGGTCAGTTGAAATTTTGCCATTGACTTCAGCGGGCATCAGCGTTTGGTCAAAGAAGGTGAGTATATTCAGAAATCGTCTTTCATATGTCCGTGTCTGGGTACAAGAAAAGTAAGTACCAAAATTTGGATGTGAGGTTGAACATTCCAAAAATGGCCTGGTGCTCAATGAATTGAAATGCAGTGGTAGCTGTGTGTTCTTAGACTACTGACAATCATGGCATTCTTGTTTGAATGCCTGAATATTATCTTATAAAACTAAGTGCTCAAATTTGAAAACGCCAACTTCTGGTCATTTTATCAGAGACTATATTTATTCAGATATTTGTACACATCTACTCTTGTAGTTTCCTCTATTATGTTTAATACCTTTTAGAATACCTTTTAGTCCTGCTATAGAAATAAATGAGCAAATGCTTAATATTGATAAATAATAATCAAAACTAATCAGCAAAGATAAAAGGAACACCTCATAAAATAATTCATTAAAAATAAAATTGTCTTGCTCAGAAATCACTGAAATGTTTATATTTTTAGTTAAAGTATACACCTCAGATCTTATTTGAGCCTTCTGCAGTGTGTCGGTAAGCTGTTAACAACTCATTAAAACACAAATAATAGCATAAGGCTGTATAGTGATAACAATGTACATTCAGAGTCCTTTAAAATCTTAAAATAGTGAAAAAGGAAAAGTTATTGTTGAAAACTGTCAAATTTGAGGGTTTAATATTTTTCAGCTGAGATAGTATCAAAGGCATGAACTTAGAGAAAATACAAAGCTGTACAGCAAAATACAATCTATTACAGAGTCCTTAGAGCATCATCAAAGCCATAAGGTCATCTTTTTATCTGCTTCACAAAATGGAATTTCCTTGTATTACTGCATGCTAAATTTTATTTTCCGCAAAACATAGCCACTTACTATGAAAACATGTTTTCTGATTATTTTTTCAAATCCCAAGTACATCTAAGTAGAGGTGATAGCCAGCACCATTGATGGTAGTAAGAGAGAAGAAACCCTTTTAATATTCATCTCTATGTGTTCTGGTGAGGTTTAAAATTCTGTGCTGTACTCTTGCTTCATTTGTTTCTTGCCTCAGTAAGTTTTAGACTGAAAATGCGTAGACAGTTTAGGAGGTATTTGGAGCCTTTGTCAAAGAACCAAATCAAATGGCAATGATGTTTGAGGAGGTCTGTGAAGAGCATGTGCAGGAAGGGGATAAGCTCACGGTGAGTTATGGTCAGACCAGAATTTTCAGTCTCTGCAGGAATTCTGCATGTACCTTCGATCAGCTTGATTTGCTGAGAAATTGTTGGAAGTTAGGACTAAAGGTCAACTCTGACAGGATCCAGTGGGTATGCGAAGCTGTTCTATTAATGCATAAAAGGCTTTTGTCAGCAGTGGCTGTCCACATGTGCAACCTTGTCCCCAAAGTGCTGCTTTAAATCAGGTCAGCAGGTTCTTCTTTATTTATTAACCCTTATTTTAAAGGAAAGGAGAAAAAACATGGTTCTGAAGGTCTAAATTAACACAGATATTTAAGGTGATCGTGATCATGTATGTATGTCTTACAAATTATAATATTTCTTGGGTTTTCTCTCTCTTTTTTTTTTTTTTTTTCCTACAGTTTGTGGCTCATCCAAACTGTCAGCAACAGCTACTGACTATCTGGTATGAAAATCTCTCAGGATTACGGGAACAGACCATAGCTATCAAGTGTCTGGTTGTGCTGGTTGTGGCATTGGGCCTTCCATTTCTAGCCATTGGTTATTGGATTGCACCATGTAGCAGGGTACTGAATTTCATAAATTACGTATCTTGTACTATTCTGGGAGCTGTTTTTCAGTTTCTGGCATTCAAAGTGCAATATTGTACCTCTAATTCTGCTGCTTCCAAAGTTCGACTAATGAATGATATTTTTAGTAATCTCTAGTCTTGAGCCAAAATACACTATTTGTTTTATTTGGACTGTAAAGAGGGGACCACAGTGATGAAGCATGACCATAAATTGTTGTTAAGTTTAAAGAAAGGAGAAAAAAAAAAAAACCTTCTCTGAGAGGTTTTTTCTAATTTCCGTACATTGTGCTCACCTCACAATCTCTGCTATGTAATTGTATTTGTATTAGTAACATGAATTTTTTGAAAGTCACCACTCAGGTTCTGTATTAGGTCTCCTCTGATGGCATCTTAAGATCTGATGCTGTTCCCATTTAAACCATTAGGAGGACATCTGTTCACTTCACTGATGCAGAACTTAATCTTAAGTAAAGTATTTGTTATACCTGCCATAGGAGCTCTGTTTACCAGGTGAACCATAGAGCAGAAATTAAATTAAATGCAGTATTCCAACCATGCGGTAGGGTATATTTGTAAAAGAGTGCAACTGTGAGCTCTTACCTCTTTAACATTATATGAAAATATATGGGTGCTTCCAGCTTTCCTGATGATCTCACAATGAAAATAACAGCAGTGTCTTCGAAATCCTTATAGTCTATAGCATGTGAATTGTCTGCAAATGAAGCACATTGATAGATCATTGGCAAATCAGAAGAAGGAGTATTTCTCTGTTACATTAACTTTTAAAAAAAAAATTTAAGTAAATTTACATCTGTGCTGAATGTGGTCTTTCAATTTTATTTCCTTAACAAGTGTACAGCGGAGAACTGTGTTTCATTCGTTTATATTTTGCTCTTGTAGTTCACCTCAAAAAGGGTAAGATTTTGCTAATCTCCTGCGTATTTTAAGGGAACCTGATGTTTTCTATGGCTTAAATATTTACTTTAAAGATAAATCTTTATGAAAATAGTATAATTGTTACTCTCATTATTCTCTGAAATGTCACTTTCCTTGAATATCTGTTATAAAGATATTCCTCAGTCGCAGGTCCATATCATAGAAACTTATTAATATATTTTAGCTGGTGTCTAAGATGGAAAAATGACATTTGTCCTTGAGCTTTAATTCCCAGTACCAGAAACACCTGATGTTTTTCCTAGCGCTCATGTCAAATAAAAGTACTGTACATTCAGATCAGTTGTTTGATATTGTAATTTCAAAATGCTTTCTAAAGGTCAGGAGCAGGAAGGGAACCCGAGATTGTTTGCACAGGTAGTAAATGCTATTTAGTGTTGCTGCTCTGCTTAGTTCATAGTAGCTGACCCCAGTTTCAGGAAAACCATTCCTTGTAATAAGAAAGCTACTTCCCATTCCCCGTCTGCTGAACTTGTGTTTTTCTTCTTATATGAGACTGCTGATAATGGAGCTTTTCACAGGGGATTTTGGAATATTGCATAATATTAGTGATTTCTGTGATAGTTTATTGCATTAGAACTTTATATTAACATCAATAAAGGTTGGGCATTATGTGTGGAGCAGTATATTGTTCTATTGTACTGAAGGAGACGGGAGACCTTTGGCCTTAAGAGGTGTGAAGCAACTAAGACGAAGTCTGTCTAGCATCTACCTTGTCACACCTTGTGCAGAGCTGGGACAAGCATTGTCCCGCTCAGGCCACAGAAAGGAGGTGTCTTCCAAAGGTACTACATGTGCGTTCCCCTCAAGAGGTCTCCAAAGAGCACTGTTAAGGAATCTCAGTGCCATCTCTGTGCTTGAGCCATTGCTGTCTGTGGGGCTACCTCACTGATACCTGCATTTTTTGAGTATGGGGAGGGGAGCTGCAGCAGCACTGGCCACACGAGACCTTCACTGCCTAAATAAAGGATACTGGCAGTATTGCCCTCAGAGGAGTGGGCTTATAGCTTGGTGCTTCTGATGCTGGTTTGCAGCATAAGGCTAGTACTGATGGGATCACAGACTTCTTTCTCATACAGCAAGTAACAGTGACAGACCCATTGCTCTTTCCAGTGTGGTCTTCTGGAGGGAGCCAGTTCTCTCTTCTGGTGCAGACTGCCTCTGCTGTTGCTGTTTTGTCTTTCGACCAGGTGCCAACGTAAACAAAATCAGCTGAATTTATTTGAAAATAGTATTATTTCTGATCTTGTCCTTCTTAGTCCATTGTGATGGAACAGTCATTATTTTTGTAGACGCAGGTTATTTATCTGGGACTTTTTGCTCTGAACATATATTCTGTGGGTGGAATACAGTAGCCAGAGATGAGAAGATGAGTCTGTAATTTTTCCCAGAGCTATAGTCATAGACAAGTTAGTAGTACGCTCTTGTTGGTAGGGAAAGCATATTTTATTTTATTTTATTTTTTCCATGGACTTGCTTCCGCCCCGCATTGGTATCTGTGGGCGTTAGATCAAACTCTTTGTAGTCACAGCCATTGTACATTTGTAATTCCTTGGAGTGTTTCCCCTTGAACATTGCCATCTAGAGTTTATGGAATAACATGAACACTCACTAACAGGACAACATATTCCATAAGGCTGCCTTTGGGAGAATTTTGTCTGAAATGGAGAACCATCACAGTTCAGTGCACTTGGAAAAGTATCCTTTAAAAAATTAGTTTTCAGACTGTCCTGAGTTCTGAGTGTCCATTTATGCTTCTGGAATGCCTGATGAAGAGTTTGTTTCTTTGAGAAAACTGAGTGACTGCTTTCGTTCTGCCTTTGCAGCTTGGAAGAATTCTTCGAAGCCCATTTATGAAATTTGTGGCACATGCAGCATCCTTCATTATTTTCCTAGGCCTGCTGGTGTTCAATGCTTCAGACAGATTTGAAGGTATAACAACGCTACCGAATGTCACTGTTACTGATTACCCTAAGCAGATCTTTAGGGTGAAGACTACCCAGTTCACCTGGACAGAAATGCTGATCATGGTGTGGGTACTTGGTAGGTATATCGCCCCTTCATCTTTTTGTCAACTGTTTTCCTGCAGATACAAATTCTAAAAGGAGAGATGCCCAGGTCCCAAACATTTGCTCCAGCTGCTGCATGGTTAAAATAAACCCTCAGGGCAGATAACAGTGCATTAGGACTGGTGAGAGCAGCGGAGCATCTCTGTGCTGCCCCCTCTTGCAGCATGGGGTGAAATTTTGTTTGCTGATTTGCCCCACTGTTCGGTGATTCTGGCATTTGTAGCAGGAGCACAGGTTTGCTGAAGAGAACACCACAGAAATTATACTTTACTGAAGTGGTTTTCTTAGATAATGTCAGGAGGTCTACACTGCTGTACATGCCAGGAGGACAGGAGTTCCCACTGCTTGGTGTTGATGTGCTAGCACATCAGTGCTTTTGCGGCATTGCTGCCTAGGTGGCATTTGGGGAAATCACAGTTTCTACCAGTGTCAAGGGGCTAATGAGTCAGTTCTCATTACTCGTGTTTTTTCACAAAAACTGATCAGCTGTCATCCTGTTTGAAACTCTGTGTGGCAGAAAATGCTGTTTCCTTAGCATTTCATCAAAGTCAGGTGCTTTACGTAGCAAAATGTCAGTTAGCCACATGATAATGTAGCATTCTCAGCTTTTACAGGCTGCGGAAGAGAAAGGAGGTGTTACTGTGGCTGCTACATGAAGGTGCCTCGCTCTGCCTTTTGAATCACCTTTATCTCCCAGTTTAAGCATTGCTTTATCTTAAACTATGTTAGGATAGGGAGATGTATGCTGCCTTTTGGTAGTCCCAGCATATACTTGTGGGGAGCAGCCTCATTATTCAGCAGAAGGCAAGGACTGAGATTTTGGTGGTCTTTAGGACTCAGTCACTGTGAGAAATTTCTTGGGCACTTAGAGACAACCAGCTTCAAGCCAATCCAGTGTGTGGCTGCCGTGTGTATGCTTGGGATGGCAGCGGTACCCCTCTGAATTACCCAGCCAGGGAAACAAGAAAAATAGTTTTGGGGTTGTAGTTTTGTTGCTTTGTGGTTTGGTTTTTCCCTAAGAAACTTTTTTGAAGTAAGAAAATGTCTTGATTCCCAACAACTACATCTCAAGGTTATGATGAGGCTGTGATCTGGATTAATTCCACATAAATTAATTCCTGAGCAGAAGCTTGAGTAAGAAAACTGAATTACACATAGACGAATACCACTTTCTATGCTGAAAAGCATCTGTAAAGTGGAGAACTAGTAGTATAATTGTGCCATTTATATTTGGCCATCTGTGTAGTTGGGTAGTTGTCCTCCTCTGTAAAAATTAATTCTTCAGATTCAGAAGTGTTTTATGAATGTAAATGTTAAGCAAAAGAGAGGAGTTCTTCCACGTTTAACATTTTTCCTTCTTTAGAAATACAACATACTGTTATGTTGTTAGGCCATAATACTTTCACTGCAAAGTTGTGGCTCTACGCAACCGTATGTGGAGATGTCGTGAGTGTTTTGAGCTTCATCCCCATATATCAATTAATACCTTGCCATTTGATCAACCCTGTTGAAACCAAGAGAGCCTTACTCGAGGTGTATGATGACTCGGTGACACTGTAAATAAGTGCATTTTTGCTCCACTGGTACCACCTGGTTTCACGAAATGGGAGAATGCCGAGAGTTTAAATGAAAAGAGTTTGGCCAACGCTGCTATGTTTTTTTTCATGTCTTGTTGCAGGTATGATGTGGTCAGAATGCAAAGAGCTGTGGCTGGAAGGACCCAGGGAATATATCTTGCAGTTATGGAATGTTTTGGATTTTGGGATGCTGTCCATTTTCATTGCGGCTTTCACAGCGAGGCTTCTGGCATTCCTGCAGGCCACAAAAGCACAACAATATGTGGACAACTACATTGAGGAGAATGACCTCTCTGAGGTCACACTTCCTCCAGAAATAGAGTATTTTACTTATGGTGAGTATAACTTTTCTGCAACACACACCTGAACATAGAAAAACTGGTAGGACGCACTAGCATTTCAAAGCCTTAAATTGAATATTTGCATGTGTTTGTATTCATAGCATTGTCTAACCATTTCTGCCTCAGTATTTTTGTTTCTTTGTGTTACGATTTGAGAAATCCACAACAACTTATTGTCATTTAGACAATTATTTTATCACCCGATGACCCCTCCCCACCCGGGAAGGGGGAATCGGGAAGAAAACCAGGAAACTCGGGGGCTGAAATATAAACAGATTTAATAGAATAAGACTAAGTACTTAACAGTAATAACACTAAAGAACCAATATTGATCCCGATACTAAAAATATATAAGGATTATGCTCAGCCAAATATATCCGTAGGAAGCTGTGCGCTCCCAGCAGTGGACAGCAAATGTCAGATACTGCGAGTGCTACGGCTTTGGGAGGAAGGGAAGGGCTCAGGGATCCGGCACTGGGGCAAGGAGTTCTCTGGATCGCTGCCATCAAGGGAGAGCTCCCCTCCTCAGCAAACTTTCTAATCTATATTGAATGTGACGTTCATGGTATGAAATAATCCTGTTGGCCAGCCTGGGGCAAGTGCCCAGGTCTCACTCCTCCTCATCCCTGCACCTGGCAAGCTTAAACATACTGAGACCTTGAAACCCACACACCATAGCTGGCTATAAAGTAACTATTTCGACGAATTTGGACACTAGAGTCTTCTAAAAGTGCAGTTTTCCCAGGCATTAGAAGAGAAATTAGTCCTGTGTCGCTCAAACCAGGATACTATGCTATTTAAGCAATAGTTGTTATGATGTTAATTTGACAAATAAGTTTGCCAGTATATTAAAACCAAACAGTAGGCATGAGGACAAAATCAGTTCAAATGTAGCTGTCCATAATTTTATTGTAACTGCTTATCCTAGAGCTAAAGTTGAGCCTCTTGATTTTAAACATTTGCAAGCTATATTTTATTCTTGGCTTGGTGCACAACAGATAAAATTTTGATGTAAATTTTTTTTTATTTCGTTCATTTTTTTGATACAGTTACTCATAAAGATCAGCATTTCCTGCTGAAGGAAGGATGCTGGCCCCGTAAAGATCTGCTCAAATAGAATAAAAGTACTAAATAGTCATTGCAGTGCAGAAATTGTAATTAGAGGTGTGATGAATCTCTATTTACAACTCCAGCAAAGGCTGTATTTGCTGCTGATGGTGTATTTTAGCATATGCTTTATGAACATCTATATATTATAATAGCGGACTTGGTTTTGTTATTTACATGGATTGCTATAGAATCATAGAGTCATCTAGGTTGGAAGGGACCTTTAAGATCATCGAGTCCAGCCATCAACCTAACACTGCCAAAACCACTACTAAACCATGTCCCTAAGCACCATGTCTACCCATCTTTTAAGAGCAATAAGGTCAATCTAAATTTGTACGTATGTAAATATACATTTAGAAACACATGATATTTTGATATGAAACACATTTTAATTTGGTGTTATTTTGCTAAGATGGTGCATTAGTTCACATAATAAACAGTTTATGAATTTATATATAACTTAATTGGTTTTGTGCATATTGCCTGGAAAAACCATGATGCTACTTCCATTGAGGTAAATGGCAAAAATCTTCGTGATTTCAATGGGAACTAGGTTATATCCTACTAACAAAGGCAAAAACTTAGTGTGACTAACAAATGAAATTGTTCATCAACCAACACAGTTAACTTCCCATCAATAAAACGCAAAATATGAATAAATTTCTGGCTTTAGTATAGTCCTTATTAAGATAGCTAATAATACAGTCATGTTAAGAAAAGCAATAAGGAATTCTTTATTGTTCTATAGTTCAGGTTAAAATGCAAACTGTAGAAGAAAATGTCATGTTTCTTCAAGTACAGTTTTTCTTCTAGCAAAAGGTAATGTAAGTTATATTCATCATTTGTGACTTAAAGGAAATTGGAATAGAGTAGCAACTGCTAGACTCCTCAAGTATTTGTCTCAACTAAATTGAGACATGTTCATGGAAAAAATCCTATCAAGATTTATTTTTAAACATTGTGATAAATGACTAACTCCTTATATCTACCCCGGTATTTCATATCTTCCAGCTAGAGATAAATGGCTGCCATCTGATCCTCAGATAATATCTGAAGGCCTCTATGCAATTGCTGTCGTTCTTAGCTTTTCTCGGATTGCATATATCCTGCCTGCAAATGAGAGTTTTGGGCCCTTGCAGATTTCACTTGGAAGGACTGTTAAGGACATCTTCAAGTTTATGGTCCTTTTTATTATGGTATTTCTTGCATTTATGATTGGAATGTTCATACTGTATTCCTACTACCTTGGAGCTAAACTCAACCCAGCCTTTACAACGTAAGTATGAAGTTACGTTTAAGTAAAAAGTCGATATGAAACTTTTAGTTTTTCACTAAGGTATGCTGTCTCCTAGCCCTAAAATAAAACTGAAGACAGTTGAAGTTGGTGAGAAAGCGGGTATCTCAGAACCTGAGAAAGCCAAATACAAAAGACCAATTCTTTCCTACTTGTATAATGGAAGGTTTTATTGCAGTCTAAAATAATCTTACCTGTATATTATGTTAATCACACAGACTTGTGGACAACCAATTGCAAGAAAATATTACTGATTTCTTCTTAACATTTTCTCAAAGCAACCAGGAAATTGATACACAAAGAGATTTAGCCTAGATGTCAATAATAGGCCTCCAAATTATTTTAATTTGTCAAGAAACAGAGATAGCGATTCTGTAGATGGCATGTTTCTCTCTTAGACCAGTACTGAAACCAATCTATAAACTGCATTGGACTCTTTTGGATCCAGGTTTACAATCTACATGATAACTGCTTATTATGAGTCACATGAGTACAGAATAATGGTAGTTGCAAGTCTCTGTTCATGCAATGAGATTGCTATGATCTCCAAAGTTTTTTTGTTTGCTGCCTTTTTTTTTTTTTTTTGCTTCCTGAAACAAGGTGATGATGGAAGTGATAAATATTTAGGAAATTCCAAACCAGAAGAATTCTACAGGATGTTGAAATTCAGAACTCTTCCTTTTCTCCCATCTTTCTACAGGAGACATGACTTCCATAAAAACTGACATATTTTCATGTAGTTGATTTCATGACTTCTTAATTACAGCCTGATTTTTGCGCTTATTCTTACTCAGTCTTTTCTTCAGATAATTAGTGAAATATAATGATACTTTTTTTACAGTATTTGATATCAGGTGTCTAGTATGCATATTATTTGAATGCTTATTAATAGTCATTGCTTAAAGAGAGGTGTTATTTTACTAGGCTGTACATCCATTCATATATTATTTGTATTTAAAAATCATTTATCAGTGTTAGGCAATTTAATATTGAGATCTCTTAAGCTTGCTTTCATTAGCCCACCTCTCTGAGGCAGGATAGAACTTTGCAGTGAGCTGTGTCCTGACTGCATGACAAGTCAACCTGGAGCAATGCTTCCTGAGTGGAAAGAGGAATGGCAGCATGAGGAGGAGAGCTTGAAGAGGATCCACTCTCAGAGGCCCTGAAGGCTTGAAAAGCTGCCTGGAAGCTATCCGAGAGCGCTTGGCAGCTCAGTTCCTGAGGAATTGCCCTGACCATGGGATGGAGACAAACATAGAGGCACTGGGTCCTGGACCCAGAGCCTTAAGGGTATCTAGGTGCCTGCCTCCTGTTGAAGTGCCTGGCTCCTACTGATTTCAACAAGCCTTGAACAAATCCCATGAAATCTGTTTGGTTTGTCAGTTTTGTTACTGAACCTGTTGCTGCCCACTTCTGAGTGCGCTCTTCCTAATGCAAGGGTTAATCAGAAGTTCTGGAAAGGAGTGCAGCATTTTCCTTCCCATCAGCCCCAGCTTTAGCTTTATTAGGACAGGGAAGGTCTGCTCCCTGCATAGTTAGACTGGAGAATAATGAGATGAGGATATCCTTCATCTCAAAGCCTGGAAATACTATACCTTTCTGATTCCTGGACTGTTATTTTGCATGTATTGTTACAACTGTATTCTCTATGATGGATACATGGAGCACTGTGGAGAAATGGAACATACTGTGAAAACTATTTTCTTGCATGTTTGTTGTTTTGATCAGTGCTCTGCGAACCTGGTTTACAGAGAAATTACTTGAGATAGTTTATCACTTACTTGTAAGCACAACCTATACATTTATATATGTAGTTAGTCATAATGCCTATTTTTTTTTTTTTTTTCCTACAGTGTGGAAGAAAGTTTCAAGACCTTATTTTGGTCAATATTTGGCTTGTCTGAAGTAACCTCTGTTGTCCTCAAATATGATCATAAGTTCATAGAGAACATTGGTTATGTTCTTTATGGCATATACAATGTAACGATGGTGGTAGTTCTGCTCAACATGCTGATTGCTATGATCAACAGTTCATATCAAGAAATTGAGGTGGGCTCTGTTCTCCAGTTGTTCCCTTTTGTTATGTTGAAAAAGGGCAGAATTATTAGGAATTATTTCAATGAGCACATTTTGCTATGCAAAAGTACAGTGAAGAGATTACCTCAGTAAAGGAGATCACAAAAAATACCATGTTCCTAGGACTGACTTTATCTAACAATGCCAGCCAAGCTGCAGAACCTTACAGCATCCAAACAAGTAGTTCATCATGTGCCACGTATTACACATCTAAGGAGATGTCATCCATCCAGAAATCTTAAAATCTAAAGCAATATTCAAATGAAGACTGCTGTGAAGTAGAAAACAAAGCTGCTGGGCGTAACATTTTAGACATGGGTGGCTCATTCCCAGTTTCCTTAGGATGCTTATTGCATGTTTCCTTAACGTAGTGTGCTTGAGTCTTTGCTAGATCACTAGGATATGGATTAAATGTATTTTGATGTGTTCTTTAATGGAAATCTGGGTTTTAGTTCCAATCTGCAAACCTTTTAGCTAAATTTGCAGCAGTTAGACACTTATGCACAGCAGGGATACACGGACATACTTTTTTACATTTATATGCTTCTGTACATGGAGTATGATACAGGTGCTTATCATCAAGATTGTTGTGACTGAGTCACACTTCTCAATGCTTACATGCTTTGTTTGTAATATGTGGGTTTTTTCCACTTTAGGTACAATATTAAAACTTGATTCTAGGTTTACTGAGCTTTGCCATATGACCTGAAAACACAGTGGCAGTATTTCTCCAAATCCGCCAAATGGCTCAATTGAATGAATACTTGAATTTCACACAAAAATATTGGCTGCATTGCTTTATTAAAAGAGATATATTTTATTTGAATTTCATTATGATGGCAAAGTATCTTCGTTTTTAAAGATAATTAGATTATTTAGCATCCAACTCCAATAAAAAATTCAGATAATTTAAAGTAGAGAAGATAATTGGGTTTTAAAAATAAATCCCAAGTTGCTGAAATGAAAGTAAAGGTATATTTATAGTGCTAGTTTTCCAGACCATGAGTTCTAATATTATTCAAAGAGTACTATATTCACATAGACGTGGGCACAGACCTATGCTAGCAGGAAAAAATAAGATTATCTAAGACATAATGTACAAATGGATATGTCATTTCCAGTATTTTCAGTGACTTCTGGGAAATGTCAGGGAATTCAGCAGGAGAAAACTAGTTATAATAAAAAAACTTTTCACCTTTGGAGTAAACCAAGTCCAACCTTGGAATACTTCAGAAGGAATGTATTAGAACAAAATCAGTTTGTCAGTTTTTAACACGATTTCTTCACAACAACAAAGTTTCTATTTTCTGTGCTCCATTATAGATCAGGGTTACTTTTCATGGTTATGTAAAAAGCTCTGAGTATTACCATTTTTAACCATGTCTGCCTTGAAGCTAATGCCTCATCACTTGTGTGAGTACCAAATTCATGTGACCACTTTAATGAGAAAAACAAGACTTTAAAAAAATGAAAGAAGTTCCACTTGAAATAGCAAGGAGTTTATATGTTGGCTTTCACTCAGTGCAAAAATAACACTTGTTTAAATGGTTCACATGCTTTAACTAAGTATTGTCAATGAGCTGTTGTCATGAAGAGACAACTGAAATGTAGTTAAAATAGACTTGATAAAGTGATTGCATTTTTGCAGAAGTACTGGGAGCCTTACTAGCAAGCAAATAACGTTTCATTTAAAGCCAGAAAGGGTCAATATTTAAAAGAAGTTTCATTTGGAAGAAGTTTCGCATTTCATAAAAACAAAGCACGTACCTGTTTTTGTATCTTAACACAGGATGACAGTGATGTAGAGTGGAAGTTTGCTCGTTCTAAACTTTGGTTATCATATTTTGATGATGGAAAAACATTACCTCCACCGTTCAGTCTTGTACCAAGCCCCAAATCTTTTTTCTATTTCATCATGAGGATTGTTAACTTTTCTAAGTGCAGGAGGAGACGGCTACAGAAGGACATTGAAATGGGAATGGGAAATTCTAAATCTAGGGTAGGTACTGAAATGTTTTCATTGCAGTGAAGAGTTGTGTGTCCATTCCAGCATTCTGCTTTTCTTTAAGTTCTAGGGTATAATCCGTGCTTCTGATGATAGTTCAGTAATTAGTCAAGCCTTTATATTCATAGAACTGTATTTCAGACTGCCTAAATGTACTGCATAAAACCAAAAAATAGCTATAAATTTTCTTAGGATAACAAGGTCCAATGACTGAAAAAAACACAAAACAAAAATAACTGAGTATTCAAAGACGCAAATAATTCTCACAAGGAGTGACCTAAATATTGAATAAAGATGCTTTCAGCCTCCATTAGAAATACTTTTAGTTCAGGGTAAAAAAAAAAAGGGGGGGGGG
>VYXH01004076.1:48103-69861 GCA_013397275.1 Burhinus bistriatus
CGGCCGGGGCCGGCGGCCGCGGCCGTGGGCCCGCGGGGCGAGGCGGCCGGCCGGTGAGGGGGGGAGCCGGCCGGTGGCCTCAGAGCGAGAAGCCCGATGGAAGGTCCCGGTGCTCTGGACGGTGGGGCCGCGTCGGGAAGCGCCTCTCGGTGGGGCCGGCCAGGCCTCTCTGTAGAGCCGCCTCAGCCGGGCCAGGAGCCCCCCCCTCCCTAGGCACACAGGCGGGCTACCGGGCCCGGCTAACGAGCCTGTCTTCCCACAGGTGGGAGTGACGGCTCAGAAGACGATGAGGCTTCTTCCCGCCTCGGGGCGAAAGGCGACGCAGAAGGTAGCGGCTGTGGGCGGTGCCTCACGGGGAGGAACTTCGGCACCGCACCGGTGGAACGCTGTGGAAAACTGTTGAAAAAAATTGGGGGGGGGAAGGGGGAGAAGTCTGAAATTGTAGGTGGAAAACTTTCAGAACCAGTAAGGAATTTTCAAAACTTAAGGCATTGCTGAAAACCGCAAGGAAGGTCTCGCGTGTTTCTCTACTTCTGGTTTGCTAACACTTAGGATTCAAATTTTTTTTTTTTTTTTTTTCATTTTTCCTTAATACAGCTTCAAGCTAAGGGAACTCAGTTAGGAAAACACAATAGACATAACAGTGCATTTTTTGTTTTAATAATAAATTCTCGATACAAAAATACAGCTATTCCCAAATAAGCTTTTCTGGAGCGTTCCACGTGATGGTTGCTGATGTTTACAAGTAGAAGCAGAAAAAGGATTGTAAATGCTATCACTTAAATTGCTGTTCTTAGGCTTCAGTGTCCTATCTATAGCAGTTTGTCTAGCTTTTCTACATACAGCTATGTAAATCAAGTACTGTAGAATTTAAAGTATTCAAATACAGGAAAATAGGATTAATGTAGGAAAAGCATTATTTAAAAATGCATGTAATAAAAAATGACCATGTATTATACTTTTGAAGGTGGTTGTTGGAGATCAGGATGGGGTCATTACATGTTTTGGCATAAAAAAAGGGGAAGCTGTGGTAAGTGGATATGTTCTATTTTAAAATTTTGTTTTTTAAATATTCTTCCTAATGAACTTTGAAAGTCTGTTGTTACTGACGTGGGAAATAAGATACTTGTGGAAGGTGTCGAGGTAGAGCTGTGGACTGATACCTAGCTGTGATGAGGTCATGCTGATTTCGTACCTGGACAAGCACATGGTCCTCCACAGTTGTAGAGTCAGACACTAGTTTATATCATCGCAAAAAAGTCAATTTAACACCTTTTGCTCTGCAGTTCAGTTAGGCTAAGCCTGTACACACACTCGGTTACTGTGACGGGACAAAAACCTGCAGTGATTCACTAAGTCAATCATCTTAGGCGGTTTTGGCAAACTGATTGCTTTTTATGAGCCTAGACTTATGCCTAGCTTAATAAAAATTTATCATTTTATTTTTTTTCCCCTTGAGGAATCATAGAATCACACAATCATAGAATGGTTGAGGTTGGAAGGGACCTTAAAGATCATTTAGTTCCAACCCCCCTGCCATGGGCAAGGACACCTCCCACTAGACCAGATTGCTCAAAGCCTCATCCAACCTGGCCTTGAACACTTCCAGGGACGGGGCCTCCACAGCTTCCCTGAAGTTCATAGCCAGCTCGTAAGGACTCTATAGCAATACAAAGAATTCTGTGTAGTCTTCTGGAATAAGAATGCAACATGTAAAAGGGAGCGAGTGTGTGTGTGTGTTATTCTTTTAAAACAAACAAAAACTTAGAGCTACCGGCAGTGCTGAAACGTTCCTATGGATGAATAACAATGAAATAAGAAAGTCTTAGTTTATTATATTTTACAGCTTTTTATATTTATTGACTTATAAAATGCTGGATTTCTTTGTGATTCTGAAGACAAATATACAGATTATTTTTGTCTGCATATAATCCATAGCATCTTAGTTTTGCCAGAAATTGTAAAGCAAATTTATTAGCTTTTATGTAGAAAGATTACTGTAAATACGATATTGTGATGATGAAAATTGCTTTTCTGTTTACAGCCAGTGTTCAAGACGCTACCAGGCCAAAAAATTGCAAGATTGGAGTTGGGAGGAGCTCTTAATACACCACAGGAGAAAATTTTTGTGGCTACAGGATCTGAAGTTAGAGGTTTCACAAAAAGAGGGAAGCAGTTTCTTTCATTTGAAACTAACCTCACTGAAAGCATCAAAGCTATGTATGTATGATATTTTGCATTTTTTCATAGCCATAGCAGTTTGTTAGTTTATGATCTTATGAAATAATCTTTTACCGTATTGTGTGCTTGTAAGTAACGCTAAGTGCCAGTCCAGCTTTAGCTTGTGCCATGGCGTGTAGGAAGGAACTTAGAAAACAATGGTGAAGTTTAGAAAGTGTAGGGGGGCTTGAGAGGCGTCTGGAGGCACTCACATCAGTGCAAGTGCAGGTGAGCAAAGCTGGGGTTACTGCCGTGGTGTATCACGTGCATATACCCTTCCTGTAGCAGAACGGGAACACACTTTTTATTTTTCTTTTTGGATTGTGATGTAAGATGCTGCCATATATAAACTGGCTTGAGAAGAATTAATATTGTGAAATTATATTAATGAAATGTCTATAAAGATATTCTTAGGATTTATGTGAAGACAAAATAGGAAATTTGAGAGCTATAGAAATCATACAGTTTTAGCATTCATACAAAACTTTTTTTTTTTTAATAGCTGGACCAGCTTGCAGGGCTCACTAATGCCTTGAATCTGCAAGCGGCAGTGTATGTGTATAGCAGGGCTAAAAGGCTATCACTGCAGCTATACTGGGAAAATGCTACAGGAAGTGTTTTCTTTTTCTCAGGCATATTTCAGGAGCAGATCTCTTTCTTTGTGCGAGCTATATCTATAACCATTACTGTGACTGCAAAGACCAGCACTACTACCTGTCGGGAGATAAAATCAATGATGTTCTCTGCCTTCCGGTAGATAAAGTGAATTGCATTACGCCGGTACTTGCATGTCAGGATAGAGTCCTCAGAGTTTTACAGGTTAAAATACTTGCTTGTTTATGTTTTATGTACTGATGCCATACAACTGGACTAATCCCTGAGGGAATCAGCGTATCAGCATGGCTTAAACATCATAAGGATAAGCATATTGTATCTTACTTGGCAGCATTACTGTCTATAATGCTGGTACATTAATTTTTTTTTAAAGGAAAATCATGATTGTAAACTTGCAAAATGAGGATTAATAAAACTACTATAAATAGGCTTTGGTATTCGTAGGTGGAAGTAGATAACAAATTAGTCCCTTGTAACTAAAAGTGCTCACACAAGGGAATTAAATGTGTAAGTCTTTATCAGTTTGGAAATTCTTGCTCTCACAAATTACTCTTGCAACACATTTGAGTAATATTAAATGGTTTAACATTTATTTGCCAGACAAATTTGCAGATTATTTTTAATAATAACACATTTCAAGAGTCCTGTGTTTTATTTATATAAACTTCACGCTGTTTTGGCTTAGAAGTGGTTCTCCCATGGGTATTGGGAGTTTGTATAAGTGAAGCATATCCATTACTATAAAAATAATTTTGCTTGTGGGGTTTTGGTTTGATTTGGTTTGTGGTGGGTGTTTTGTGGGGATTTTTTGGTTTGGTTGGTGTGGTTTTGTTTGGTGTTTTGTTTTTTTGGGTTGTTTGTTTTGTTGTTTTTTTTTTTTTTTTTTTAAAACTCTTTCAAGATAGTTCTCTTTGTTTTTAGGGATCTGATTTACTGTATGAAGTAGAAATTCCGGGACCACCTACTGTTCTTGCTCTAAACAATGGAAATGGGGGTAACAAGATTTTGAATATACACATAACTAAATAATGTTATTTTACTATATTTTTAAGATTTTATTGCTTGTATTTGTTAATTACATTTTGCCTTGATTTTTAAGCTGATGTTAAAAATGCGGCAGAAAACTGACTGTGAAGTAATTTCTTACACACAAGTATATGCACACACATATGACTGTTTTAGTTCTAAATTATATTCACGTTTAATTGAAAGCGTCTTACAAGAGCAGTGAGATATAGGGTGGTCTCATTGTGTAAATACGAACTGGACTTCTTGGGGCCTTTTCAAAGTTCTGGGTTTATGTTTCTCTTGCACATGGATTTCCATAACTAGAATCACTAGTTGCATCTACCCCTGGATGGATGAGAATTTTGAGTAGAGTGCACATAAACTGAAACTGTGGAAGGATCAAGCTTAAAATAGTTTGATCATCCTTCTTGCTAATCTGTTCTAACCTAATAGAAATCGCTTTAGTGTGTTAATCTGGGGCTTAATTTAGTTTCAGTTAGATTGTGTGGCAACGACATTCAGAGCTAGTTTGGAAAAGTAGTTCTTGCTCGCTTAAGTCAGCACAACATTCACTGTTGGATGTGTGTTCTGAATGAATCTCTTTGTTTCTCTTCTGTAAAGGCAATTTAATAGCCTATCTTTGCCAAAGTTTAAGGTATTGGATTATGAATGGTTTGTAGGCAGAACTCCAGTGCAGGGGGGCATTCGTACACAGAAGACTGTTAGCCATGAAGAAATTGTCAGAATGGGTGCAGTTTTCCTGTATTTGTTTATGTTTTTAAAGTCTGACATCTGTTAGACAGCACTGATGTTAGTATTTTCTTTTGCCCTTCGGCTGTAGAGTGTAACTACACAATACTTTCAAATTTTTTTAAATTGGAGCACTTGATTTTATCTATTCTAAATTCAGTTTATGTGTTCAGGTGATTCTGGAGAAGAAATTGTGTATGGAACTTCTGATGGTAAACTGGGTCTTATCCAGATTACTGGTTCCCAACCTATACCTAAGTGGGAAATTGGAAATGAAAAAAAGAGAGGAGGTATGTGTCTCAATCTCCCACTCTTTAGCTTTCCAGCATATCTAAGGCTTTATTGCAAGTATAATAATCAGGAAATCTTATTCATAGATACTTTGGAGGCATTATGTCAATATGCAATATCAATGTGAGTAAGCTCTCTTTCGTTCTCCTGATTTTCTTATAAATAATTCTAATCAGTTTGTCTTTCTTTGGGTTTTCTGTTCATATTATTTCCAGTACTTCAGTAAACTTTTTTTTTTACAGTATTTTTAAAGTGACGTTTGTAAGATGGTATTGATTCATGTATGATTGCTTGAGGCTTTTACCGTTTTGGTGACTACTTCCAAGTGCAAATATACCTGCCAGATTTTTCAGATGTTCAGTGGTCTTCACAGGAAGTGTTAACATCTTCCCTGCAAGACTGGGTGTTTTTTTTCTTCTTTTTTTTTTAGAAAAAAGACATTATAAGGGTTTTTGTCTGAAGATGGAATAAGGCTTTCATTAAAGCTCCACAATGAGACTTAACTGATAAGAGCAAAGTACGACAGTTTCCCTGTTTTAGCCTTGGTATGCTGCTTCTGTAGCATCTGTTAGCCCACACTCCTTTGTAAAGGAGAAGACCAGGAATAGAATATGGTTTTTTTTTTTTTTTTAATTTAATGATCTCATAAAAGCTATTGCTAGATTATTTTCTTAAAATGCTTCCTAGTATGTCCTTACTCTCCATATGAAATATGAAGGAGTCATAAAAGTTAAAATCCATCTCATTTTTCATATTAATTCTTATACAAACTTTCTCACTGCTTTTTCCTTCTTCCAGACCTTCACTCTCTTTCCTGTCCAAACATGATGAATTGCCAAAGGCCGGTTCCACATGCGCTAGTAGTACGTTTGTCCACTGGTGTGTCAGGTGGCAGTACCTAGTCCAGGTCTGGCACAAGTCAGAACCCTCTCTCTGTCACCTTAGCCAGAATTCATGGTCATCCATTTACCAATAGCTTTAAGTCAACTAGAGGAAACAAAGAATGCTTGCTTCTTCAACTGGCAAAGTTATAGTAGTGTGGACAGACAAATAGTTCATCTGAGGAAATGTTTGACAAGGGAGGGTTAAACTCCTCAAAAGTAAGCTGTTTGAACATCAGAAAGCATCTGTGTGCAGTGCTTTTCACCAAGGGAACTGTAGTGGTTTTGATTTGGAATTGGTTGCTGTAAAACCCCCTGTACTGTCTTGAACCTCGGGCACACGAGAGAGACTTCAGCCCTCTAGTGGACTCATCCGAAAATGGCATTAATAAAACCTTAAAAGCCGACCAAGAATCTCGTTCTGTGTAATTGAATGTGGCCTGTGTATCATTGTGTCATAAACGAATAAAGATGAAGTGAAAGGTTTTGTTTTATTTTTCATTAGGTATCTTGTGTATTGATAGTTTTGACATTCTGGGAGATGGAGTTAAAGAATTACTCGTTGGACGAGATGATGGAATGCTAGAAATCTATAACTTTGAGAGCGTAGATGATCCTGTCCTTCGATACGATCATGTAAGTCCACATTCATTATACTCTTCTTTGCTGGAAAAATGAATTTAAAAAAACCCCACCTATATTTAAAAACTTAAAGTATATACAAGATTATTACTACTGAAATGTGGGGTTTGTTTTTAATTTGAGCTCTGTAATGATGACAATATGAACTTCAAAGCAATATCCTAATATTTAAGAATGAGAAAGTGAAATAGTCCTGATTTGAGCAAAAATGAAAATAGCGTAGAGGGTGTGTTAAAGCTCTGACTCTGTTGGCTACTGAAGTCTCTCCTGGGTGAAACCTAATCCAGCGCTTCTCTCTCAGTGAAAAAACAACTCATGTTGTGTATAGTCTGTGTTTTACGTGTAAGATAATAAATGTAAGCTGCCAGGACTTCACTGAGCATAATTACTTTGGTTATCAATTGTTTAAAATGGTAGATTTGATCCATAGTGACTGTTTCAGCCTTCAGTCAGGTTGGTAATTCCTGCTGGAAAAATATTGTCCATCAGTGTTTTGCTTTAAACTGCTTTTTAGTGTCTTTGTTGTGCAGAGTACAATTGGAATGCGTTTGTTAAAACGCCCCGATTTAGCTGCTATAGTCATCAGCTGGCATACTCTTTTGTAGGTCTAGATATTGTGCATGTATGTAGGTATTTTGTGATGTAGATAGAAGGAGGAGCACAACCCTTAAAACCCCCACAAAACCCCCAAACTTCTAAAATGAGTGCAGTGACATTTCCCTCTGTTTGAATGTGTTTATTTGAAGGCTTTATCAGAGAGCATTGCATCAATCCAGGGTGGCTGTGTAGGAAAAGATGGGTATGATGAAATTTTAGCATCCACATACTCAGGTAAGCTTCATATCATTTACTCAATAAATGTTGCATGTGGTGATGTGATAAAAATGAAGCGGGCTATGTTGTTAAAGCCGTTCACATCTCTTAACATTTGTGTTCTGATTCGAACCAGCATAATGTTTTGTTGAAAAAATCTCTTCTAATTTAATATTTACACTTCAAAAAATGTTTCCTACACTTAAGCTATGTTTTTATATTTTAAGGCATTCGTAATATGTTCTGCTGTGTAACACAGTGGCTGGTTTTTCTCTGGTGTAGACTGCTGCCTAACTGTGATGAAATAATGAATATGTTACGTCCGAAGGAATTATTTATGATTTTTTGGTATTGAAAATATTGATAGACTTGCATATCTTTTCTTTGTTTTCCTGTCACTTTACATAATTTCCTTCCTTTTCAGCTTCACAGAGCTTTAAATGGGGTTAATTTTGCTTTTAGTAGAAAATAAAGCTTCCCCACATGAGGTGTCTCAGCAGCCGCTTTGTAGGATTTGAGCTATTGGGCTGTCACAGGGGCTGTGATGAACCTGCTGCATGTGTTAACTGCTGGGAGCTAAAATACTGCTTATTCTCTATCTTTGGTTATCTTCAGTGCTAAAAAATTAGCCTACTGAAGCCTCTCGTATTCAAAGAAGTCATGTATTTCAGCAAGATATGATTCTCAGTCAGTTATTGAGAAGTAATGGTGTTCACGTACCTCTTTTAAATACTCTTTGGATGATTAAAAGACTCATATACCTCACCTCGTATGAATTCTTTTGGCCACAGTATTGTTGCAGCCTATCATACCAAAGTCCTTTGTGGCTTCTTTTAGTGCCTGTGGAAATGTTATAAAGATCCATGAATCATAGAGGAAAGAAAAAAGCGAAAGCCCATGTTCACCTGTGGGTTTTCAAAGGTAAACTCTGGTAGGACCTGCAGTAGACTGAGTTTGGCAGATTTTGGCAGATGAGGAAAAGCAGTGCTTAGAGCAGTAAAAGTTACTTTTGAAGCCTGGCAGCGTTCATGCTCCATTATTGGGCTTTTTTGGTTCTTGGAGTAGACAGCTAAGGAACATGGAAGATTGTGGACATGTCAACTTTTATGGTGCATTTTATAATAACGCTGTCTTGCTGTTTGCATGCATTAGATGAGGTAACTAGAGCTCTGAACGCCCATTCAAGTCTGCGTATCATACTGGAGATGTCAGGATATAATCAACAAGTATTTGCTTCTATAAGTAAATGTAATTAAGTAAACAAAAAGGTGATTTTTTTTTTTTTTTCACTTCAGCTGGCAGCGTTCAATCTCAAAACACACTGTGCAACATACAGTTTGCTATAAACACATTGCACAGGGTTTTTTTTGTTTTGTTTTCAACTGTAGTACTGCCAATTATTCAAGGTTTTGCCAGAGAAACAGAGGTGGCAAAAAAATCTAAGGGGATCTATTGCTCGAAGTACGTAATGAAAAAGAATAAGTAATATTTTCCAATCTGTAAGTTAAGAACAAAACCCATAAAAAATCATGCTCAGTGTCTAGATTAATCCTGCAAAGGATTAAATTAAAGTCTCTATTCTCTCTACCCAGCATCTAGAACAAACATCGCTCCACACATACAAAGCTGAGTGTAGACTTTTCTTTATAGCTTACAAGGAATATAAACTTCATATATTGGTTTAGGCTGGCTGACAGGACTGACTACAGAACCTGTCCATAGAGAAGGTGGATCAGGTGAAGAACTAAAATTAAGTCAAGAAATGCAGAGCAAGATTTCATCCTTAAGGTAATTGCACTGGAAAGAAATTTAAATGGAAGAATTGAAATGTTAAAAGCTGAAATGTCATCTTTCCTTCCTATCTCACTGGGTTTTCTGTATTGTTAATGTATCTAGAAATAGATTTAAGTCTTTTCAAAGTAGAAATGCATAGCAGCCTCATTTCACACTCTCTTTCGGTATTGCCTTCACGTGATGGTGTCTTAATGCCTTCTTCCTCAGTATCAGCAAGATAAGATTCCCTTCTTCCATGCTGCTTATAGCTTCTCAATGATGGGAGGAAAGTAGTCACTAGCATATAATTCAAAATGTATTGTACTCTTGAAGGGAAAAAAGTTGTCCTTTCCTGTGAGTCATTGAAATGTCTTTTGGCAAGGTACAGTAGAATCTACGTTTTCATGTGATAGAGTTGATATTTTATCTTTGTTTTGTATGTGGAAAGGGGAGTCACAAGTCACTTCTGGTTGGAAAGTTGTGGACAGAAAAACATGATTGCCTTGCAAGCTTAATCTACTTAATTTCTAGGGTAGCTTTTATGGTTTTTTTTAAGACATTGTATGTGGTTTCCTTTATCTAGGAATGAATTGGAACACTTACAGATGAAAGTACTTCAGGAACGTGAAAAATACCAGCAGTCTTCTCAATCCAGTACTGCTGTTTCAACAGTACCTGCATTTAGTGTGAATGATAAGTTTACATTAAATAAGGATGACGCTAGCTACAGCCTCATCTTGGAGGTGCAGACAGCTATAGATAATGTCCTGGTACAGGTGAGTGTTGTTTTGTTCTTGTTGGCTTTCTTGGTGTGTAAATAAAACATTCAGAGACTTTCTAGTTTAAAAAGCCGAGTTATAGTATCTTAAGTATATAGATTTTTAGATGTCTGAATTGTTATAGGAGGGAATTGAAGTGTATGGCCTTGCAGTGTTGAAGTAAGTGTTGTAAATGCTTGATAGGGGACAAATAGAACTTAAACCTTTATTGAACAGAGTAACATTACACTAACTACCAAAATAGACCAAGATGCCTGCGGTACTAGCAGGTGTCTATGTAACTTTTGTGCCTGCTTTTGCATGTCCCTCTTTATTTGAACAGCAGCTAACTGACTAAATCTTAAACGAGGTGCAGATTCTCACTCACCAGTTAAGTACCCTCTGTAGTGGAAAATTAATTTTAGAATGATGTGGGCCACCTGTGCGCTTTCAGTGTGGAAGAGCATCTGATTTGTGTGCAATTGGTGATAAATACTCCTGCCAAGTAGAGCAGCCTTAATTAGTTATTCCTCTAACTGCATCAGCTGAAATTAATGTTCTCTTTGGTAGTCAGAAAGAGTAGTGGTACTGAATTACCTTCATTTAGGATATGCATGGGGAGAAAAATTTGACAAGGAGGAATTTGTGAGGTGAATTTGCTATAACAAATGGGAGAGAACTACTGTAGGATTTTATTTTTCACTTCTTAATATAAATCTTATTTTTGTTAAGGATGTTATTAGACCAATGCTAACCTACAGCTAATTTGCAGCTCTGTAGTATCTGCTGTTTCCATAGCTAAGTGGGGGATAATGAAATTGTTTAATCTAGCCCTGAACTAATGCAGAGTTTAGAACTTACGGCTTTTTCTTTAAAGAAATATAAAGCAATATCCTCTATTCCTCTGCTGTGAGAAGAGCAGGAAGTATGTTGCATATTTAGCAATGTTTCCTGACACTTCTGTGAAGTTAAAAAGCAGTACCAAATCAAATCAAGTAATTAATCATTCTAATACCCTTTAATCTTTTTTTTTTTAAAACAGTGTTAGATTTAATTTTAATTCCAGTGAAAACACATGTAGCTAAGAAGTGGTCTGTGTCAGAAGCATTACTGTAAGTAAAAGGATCATTAATAATTATGTAATATGATCCTTGGTTTCTTGAATGAATATTGTAATCCCCCTATTAAAATAGGGGAACACTTCAAGCATAAATATATGTCATGTAGATGAATGAAGTATACTCTCATGTCTGAAAGATGTGAACGTACTTTCATGTCTGAAAGACGGTTAACACATCTTCTACGGAAGCTATAAGCCAGCCGCACAACAGTTCAGGACTCTCTAAGAGAGTAAGAGAAAGATCATCATATTACTCTGGGATTAAGCAGTAAACTGTGTGTCTGTTAGGCTTTTACTTCTTGGATGAAGCAATCGTTGCTTCTCCTTTATTAAAATAATTGATGACAGTTAGAAGATAAATGCATTAGAAGCTACTCAGGAGCTTAAGCTCTTTATTTTTCCTTCCTCATATGTTCTGCAGAGTGATGTCCCAATAGACTTGCTGGATGTGGATAAAAATTCTGCTGTTGTTAGTTTTAGCAGCTGTGATTCTGAGGTAAGTGAAATAAAAGAGATTATATTTATAGAGATCACATGATGAAAGCTCTTAGTATTGTATATAAACGTAGAGTTTGGATGTATATCTTTGTAATTTTAAATATATTGAGTTAAACTACTCGTTTGGTAATTTGGGAGAGCTTGGCTTCATTTGCGATACTGCAGAATTAGGAGTTAGTGGCAGGTCCTGATACAAGGCAAAGCTAAATATGTGCAAAAAGATCCAGGAGCAACTGGTCTCGTGCTTTTTTTCCTGCCTGATCAGGAATGTGAAAGACACATTCAGTATTGTTCTCTTCTCTGGATTTGCCAGTATCACGTATATTTACTTCAAAGTAATTTAGGTGAAGAACATTCTGTTTCTTACTTATTGTGTCTCTTAAAAATCACTTTAGAACATGAAAATTATGCTGTGTGGGCAGGTGTGTGTTTAAGTGCATTTTTTATATAATAATTATAAACTTAAAGAATTACTAAAGATGCTTCGGGCCAGGGGGAAAATCCAGAAACTACCTTAGCATTATGACAATCTTCTGTGAAGTCTTTTTCCTTGTAACAGTCCTCTAAGTATTTTAGTTTTAAGAACTAAATTTACGCATCTTTCAGAAATCAGCTTCTTATTTTTACTTTCTTGTCCTTCGTGGTGATCAATTTAGCTTTTTTTTGGTGTGTTTTCTTACTGATCTTATTTTAGTTTTTGGATGTTGGACTAATACTGCAGATGGGTGGGGCGAGCTGACAGATGCATTCTTCAGATGAAAAACAGATATCTATATAATTTTTATGGTGGTATTAAAGAGTATTAAGATGCTTCAGTTGATTTCTTCTTATATAGAGAGTTTTTTAAAATTCTACTATCATTAAAATTAATTGGAATACTCAAGGGAACCAACAATTACTTTTTTGTGTCTAACTTTTGTAAAATAGCTGTACCTAAATAGCAAAAACTTTACTGTACAGTTAAAACAGACCAGTAGAACTTTTGTGAATCCACAGACCTGTTTTGTCTCATTTTTCTGGGTTTTTTTTGCTGTTTACAGCCAAATAGCAATTTTCTTCTTGCGACTTACCGATGCCAAGCAAATACTACCAGGCTTGAACTCAAGGTAAAATGCTTCAATATGTTTTCCATAATTAATTTATGTTTATGTAGATGTCTGCTTAGGAATAGAGATCTCTACCTGGACTGACCAGTTTCTACTGCTGGTTGTTTCCTGTGAATCTTCTAATCCGGGGCTTGTGTTCCTTTACATTTATCTGTAGGGTTTCTAAAGGCTTCTAAAAATGTATTACTTCAAAGGAGAGCCTGGGGTCCTTCTTGAGTGTCCCTGAGATGAAAGCAGTGGGTAAATTTACAGGCTGCCCAGAGAAGTGATGGAATCTGCGACTCTGGAGACATTCCAAACCCGCCTGGATGCCATCCTGGGCAACCTGCTCTAGGTGACCCTGCTCTGGCAGGAGGGTTGGACTAGATGATCTCCAGAGGTCCCTTCCAACCCCGGTGATTCTCTGATCACAGATTGTGAAAATACTTGTTTCTGGAGACAGTGTGTGGAACTGGAGAAGTGGGGAGAGGCGTGGGAAAGAAAGCTCTGGCACTGTTTGTCCTCGGAAGCGTTTGAAGGAAGTTACACTGGGAAGTAACCATGGAATATAGACTGGATTTGTAATCTGGAGAGGAAGCAAATCTGGCCATTCCATGCTTATTATACTAAAGGCATGTGGATGTTTTGGGGGTTATTTTTAACAATCCACCAAATTCACATGTTTTGTGGCTACGACCAGGGGAAATAATGAAGGAAATCACGATTAGGAAAATCCTCAAGATGCACACAGGCTCTCGGTTTTCTCTTTATGTGGTCACCTAACATTGCAGCTTCCTAATGTGATATGTGTTTGTTTATGTAAAACTCTCAGTCAACAGATTATCATTAGAAATTTAACCCTGTGTAAGATGCATGTTAAAGGAGAAGCTGCTGCCTGAGCACTCACATGCCTTTCACGGTGTTGCACACACACACTTACTCTCAGGTGCGCTTCCACTTTCTTCAGGCTTGACCCTAGGTTTCTCGCATCAGTCTCAGGCATTGGATTTTATAAAATAATTAAATTGAAAGGTACAGCAGCAAGAGCAGCCCGGGCTGGGTGCCTGCAAAGACAGGGACCCCGAACAAAGAAATCCCTGGGCAATTACACCCTTGTGATCTATACACCTGCTCTTCATGCCCTGTCCATGCGTCTTTATCCTAATGGTGATTTTTGGTCTGGGGTCTTCTTACATCTTACTGGATTATTTTTCTGTGTCCAGGCAGGCAGGCTCTTACCTTGTTGGTCTGGAGTTTCAGCTGAGGGTTGGAGCCTCCTTACCTTCTGGTTTACACTCCTTGTGCACCTACACTTCCTGGCAGAATATGGAGAACTGAAGAGTCCCAGACTTGGGAAAAACACTAGCAAAACATCAGTGTGATCAACATCTTTCCCATACTAAAAGACTAAACACAGCACTGTACCAGCTGCTAGGAAAACAACCAAGAAAAATAACTCTATCGTGGCCTAAAGGCTTCAGCAAATCTAGCTACTCATGCTACGTAAAGCTAGGCAAACAGCACAAATCACACCATATTATAATCCTAAGCAATTTATTCTAATTAAAACTTATTTATTTATGCTAAATAACTAATATCCCACAACAATGCATCAAATGTGGGGGTGGTTATCTGTTTAGTGGTGAGGTCGCAGTAATGGACCTAGTGTGCAGAAATAAGATTCTCATATCCCAGGTCCCCTTCTTATGAAACGCTATTAGTATGCTTATTGATTCTGAACGGGTCACTTTATCTGTGTCTCAGTTCTTTTATTTCAATTTGGGGACACGACCCTGGTCACCTCTACTATTTAAAATACTAGGTAAAGAGTAAATAACACAAGAAAAATAAATCAAATATATTCATGATACACAAAAAGAGGTTTGGGTTTTTTTTTTACTCTCCCACTAAAAACATTTATAAACTTGCTGTTGTGTGTCATTATAGTGCAATGTGTCATCAAAATGCTGTACTATCGCTCTTGCATTTGGATCCTGGTGTGATAGATTCGATCTGCACAGGTTCTACTGCCACCTCGCTGCGATACATGGAGAATCTCCAGTGATTTACACCTGCCACGTGGAGTTTGTTCTCTTCTTGCATTTCATCTATGCACACGCAGACGATACAACTTTTAAGTCGTGGTGATTTTATTTCCAAAGAGAACTCTTTAACTTATTTTTATTAAAAATATTGAAGTGGATGTCTTCCTGCAAAACGCCGCTTTTTGAGTTCTGAGACCCTGTGAAATAGGGGATGTAATCAAGGCTGTAAAGCAAACCTATACTTGAACTCCAGTCTTCTCTTTTGTTTGTATAAAGCTATTTCAGTAATTCCTCTGCCTACTGTCACTGCCGTGTTGGTGCTGTAGGTGGGACACTCGTGTTTCTTGTCAGTTCTGTGTGAGTGGCAGACTTCTTAGTGCAACCTGTGTAACTGATCTCAGCACAGAAGTGATTGACGCATTGCTGTGTCCTCAGAGGTGTGGAGGGTGCATACTGTATCTTGAACATGTGTGTACATCCTGCTTGTTAGGTATTCTGAGACTTGAACTTAAATCTGGCCTCTCGCTTTTCCAAAAATAGCTCAGGAAGAACTTTGATTGCTCTGAAGAAATGAATGCATATTTTGAAATTCAGTTTACTCTTTTAAATTCTTTGATCTATTCTTTGCTGCCAACTGCTACAGAATGTATTTTTTCCTTAATCAAAAAAAAATGGGGCCACTGAAGAATTGGAAACAACTTACAGACTTTTAAGTGATTAGAATGTAAGTTAGCGGGTTTTATATTCTTAATATTTCATTCATCTAATATAGCAGCACTTCGTGGGACACTACGGGACACTACTTCATCCAGTTTTGAAACATTTGTGATCTGCTGTATTTATAGTGGCACTGTCAAGTAAATACAGTACTTTAAATATTCTTGAAGTACTACAGTCTTTCTTTAACATATTTTGAATGGCCACTAATTTTCAAAATTGTGGTAAATTAATCTTTTTGCCTTTTGTTCTTTTTTGTGAGTTCTGCTTTTATTTCTGCAGATTCGATCGATTGAAGGACAGTACGGGACACTTCAAGCATATGTAACTCCAAGAATTCAACCAAAAACCTGCCAAGTTCATCAATATCAAATTAAACCACTTTCGCTTCATCAGAGAACTCATTCTATTGACCATGACAGGTATTTGCAAAGAAGAATCGATGCCTTTCTCTCTTGAAAAACTGACACGATCCAGTTGAAACAATATTTACTCTATAAACTTTCAAACCCCTAACCTACAATTTTGAGCCTGTAGTTCCATTTTATGGGTTTTCTGACAGAAAATGCAGATTGAATGGGTGCCTGCTTTCCTTGCCATTCTTTATCCTTGTTTTCAGGTTATTTTTCATTTTACTGACCTGCGTGTTAGTAGAGCTGAGGGTGTGGTAGAAAGGAAACTCCCCGGTGTCAGTAACCGCAGTTTTCTCAGTTTCAGCCTCATTCTCCCCTCCGCCCATTTAATGTAATTCTTTCCCACAGCTAATTTGGCTCCAAAACTGAGCCAAGACTTCTTTTGCCCCTTATCTCTCTGTTAGGAACCTTCTATTTTATGCAACTTCTACTTGATTTTTCACCACCCTCAATTAAAATCATCTTGTGTTGCTTGCTTCAAAACAAAATTGAAGGACTGAAGGAATGATACCAAATGCTTTTACTTAATGTGCAAATGAGCTCCATTATGCCTCATTCTTGATGTAAATGCTGTGTCTGTGGTTTACAGCATGGGAGACTGTTGAGGCTCTTAATCATGTTTGCTGTGTTGTCAGTTATTTCCCTTTGTCATAAGTTTCAGGTTTAACAACTTGAAACAGGATATATCAAAAACTTCCAACTAGTTTCTTATCCAGTTCTGACATGCCTACTATAAGCTAAAACTTGAATGTACGCATAGCTTTTTGTCTTGAAATACAGAAAAGTAGCTTTAATCTGTAGCACATAACTACTTAGCAGGACACCTGCCTTTTTACAGGGTGTTGATTAGAAGGAAACCACCTTGTGGAACTAAACTTTTTTCATATGGATAACCAGTGCACTGACAATATTCCTCCTTCATAACTGTTACCTTTTTTTTTTTTCATTTCATAATGTCATAGACCCATGAATACACTGACGCTCAAAGGCCAGTTCAGTTTTGCTGAAATTCACTCTTGGGTTGTGTTTTGCTTGCCTGAAGTGCCTGAAAAGACTCCTGCTGGAGAGAGTATCACCTTTTATTTTCAGAACACCTTCCTGGGTACACAGCTTGAAAGTACTTACAGGTAAAATACAATTACTAAAGCACAATGTGACTATGCTGGGGCTTTTGTCTTTTTCATTCTTGACCAGTCTGCAAGTGCTCTTTCACGCACATACTACTGCTCACCCCAGCCCTGTCAAAACTCCCATGAAAGAGAACAGGAATCTTCCTTAAAACGTGTTGTCAAACATTACCAGGGTGAGCACTATCCAGTCATGATGCAATCTGTAACTTGAACAGGGGTTTTCTCAAAGTTGGTCCAAAAACCAAAATTGCCAGGGAGGAAAGCCTTGATATATTTTTAGGATGGTGGCTTGCTTTTAGAATTTAAAGAACCTAGCTATAGTGAGATTATTTTGTAATGCCTATTGTTTTCTAACTTCCTTTTTTTTGTATCGAGGAGCAGAAATAACTTAAAAGGCATTTAATACTCACGCAAACAGAAATGTGAATAAGCATTAAGCTCAAAACCTTCTTTTTCTGCAGCTTATGTTGGGCAAATACTGTTTCTTTGTTTAATACTCTGTTCTCAATTAGTTATATCTTCTTTCAGCAAACTATGTACATCCATCTGAAAATGGAACTGTAAAGTGGGGAAAAAATTAATTGTAATTATACAGATTCCAGCCTGCTCCCAGCCTACCGTACATGTTGTCTACTCATAATGTAGAAAGTTGTTGGGTGGTGTATTTTGGGGGGAAAGGGGAAGAGTGGTTTTTTTCTCCCTTCTGGTGCTGAAGCTTGCTGTTTGGCTTCAAGGTACTGCAACGCTAAAACTCAGGAGGAATGGATACAGTCTGAGATCTTGCTTGTGTAGCCATAGTGCCATACAAGAAAGATAACTGCTCTGAGTATACCTGAGACTTGTGTATACTGCTTTGTCTGATTTACTGGAACAAACTGTCCTCTGACAAGATTATACTGGGAATAGAGAAGGAGGGAATAGCATAGGTCTGTATACAGCCACCTGATACATGGAGAATCGTTACGACCTTTATAGAGGTTGCTTTCTTTGATTTGGGCATTAATTTACAGGCCTTCTGTTTTAACGTAGGGACAAATCTAATGCGTGTGTGTGTGTTTAAGTTTGTTTTTCTTCCTTTCTAGAAAAGGTGAGGGATGTTTTAAGTCTGACAACATTTCTACAATATCCATCCTAAAAGATGTGCTTTCCAAAGAGGCTACTAAAAGGAAGATTACTCTCAACATATCATATGGTAAAACTTTCTTCTCTATTTTTTTGTCCTTGACATAATTTTGTATTCTTGCAAATGGAATATGTAGTATTCATTTGCTTGTTGGGTTTATTTTTTTACTCCCTACTAGACATAAATGAAGAATCTGTGAGGCACACATTAAAGCTTATCCACCCTAAATTAGAGTATCAGCAGCTGTTGGCCAAGAAGGTTCACTTAATAGATGCTTTGAGAGTAAGTATCTGAACTCCCGTGGAAGGATTTTTATGGGGGATTATGTTGTCAGATACCAAGCTGTATGGCTCAAGTCAGATGTGTGTCATACTGGTATCTGTTTCATTTCTGTTCCCAGGACATGTATTTTAATTATCTAGGAGAAAGATTTCTTCAAGGAAAATTCCCATTTGTACTGTATAACTAGTGAATAATATGTAGGATTACTGACTGGTGTTGAGGATGCTTAAATCGGACAGTAGAAGGCAGCCAGCTTTATCATTTAACATTCTCTTTTTGCCCGCTGTTATTTTCCAGTTCCTTCTCTGTCTTTTTCCACTAACCTTTAAAAGTTTTTTAGCTCTGGGAATGATCATCCAGGCCAGATGTGACTTCCCTGCTTTGGAACTTCATCCCAGTATGCCATAATTTCTGAATTATCAGCTTTTTAATCTGTTGCTTCATACCCTCCTCAACGGTTTGTCTTTGGGCGGTACCAGTTAGGCAGCTTGTCTCAGTTCTTTTTCCAACAACCAGGATTTTACTGTCAAAAACCTGTTATCGTCTCTTTTGGTGTTTTCTTTTGAGGGGGAGGGGAGATGAAAATGGACAACGAATTCTCTCCTGTCCTTTGGGGGAATCAAATACTAGTCATCGGAACTCTTTAGTTAGTAGAAAAAACTTAAGTACCAATTAGCATAGTGTATATCTTTATTATCACTAAAAGTATTTTACTTGGGCTTGATTTAGCAAACCAGGGAGGCAAAGAATAATAGAGAATTTATTCTTAATGCATGTTGGTTTTGTGCAATAGTAGTGATGTTGCACATCTTGCTTGTTCCAGGCTTTTTTTAGACAGCAAATCTTCTTTGACAAATTTTTTTGTCACTCATTTTTTGGATAATAACTTATTCATAGGCAGAGCATAATTATCTTTCGTCTAGAAAAGAGCAGTTTTTCTGTGGGAGGTAAAAAGATCTATACTATCGACCATCTTAAATTGGTCTGACGGTAGACCTGGGGCATTTCAGAAGAGGTCTTTAAAACTTTTTGCTGTCACAACTTGAGTTTACTTTTAGCTTCAGACTTTTGCATGTGCTACACTTTTTAGGAATTAACTTATTCTAAAAATGAAGACATGGTGAAGGCTTTGAGCCTTCGTTAGGCTTGATTCTGTAGGGGCTGGGCTGTGGCGTGATCCTGTTCTGGCGGTACTCGGAGCTGGAAGCTGTAATACACAGGATTTTGAGCATCTAGTCTAGGAAGTGACAAGTGACATCTGGCATTTCATTAGAAGACTAGAAAATGAGGCACTGCTTTGAAAATAACTCTTGGGGATTGTCTTGTCTCTGAAGTACTTCCTCCTGTCAGACCCAAGCTTAATTTCTTCTTACTTTTATGCTCTTGTGATACTAAACTGCTGTTAATTCTTACGATTTAAAATGTCTTTGAGGAATTACAAGTTCATGAAGGAAATGTGGACTTCTTGCTACCAAAATACCGCAGCATTTTGGAAGAGGCAGATCAGCTGCTTGAGGAATACAAGAGACAACCTGCACATCTCGAGAGACTTTATGGTTTGTTGATCAATAAGATTTTTTTATTTAGATTCAGTTTCATGTCTAGAGAACCCGCTGGACGTGACTGGAATAGTTAATGAAGTCAGTATTAGCAGAATTGAAATAATTTGGTAAGTGGGTACACTTGGGTAGCTTCAGGACAACAATAGGTAGGTAAGTATGTATGTCTGCCTGGTCGTACAGCCAAGGCTGCATATTTACACAGTGGTTTTGATCATAAAAATCTCAAGTTAAAGGTGAGGCAGTAAAACCTGGCACATACTGAAGACGGTTTGTATGCTACTACAAACTTCGAGTAACTCTCCAAAGTTTCTCAAGAGTTGTTCGCCTGAGAACTTCTAAAATTGATTTGGCATCGCAAGCATATCACTGAGAATGAAAATACCAGGATTATTTGCAAGTGCCTTTTCTACTTTTTGTTTAATAGGCAGCTTTTTATGTTCAGATGATCTTTGTCTTTATGGACATGATTAAGGATCATATTCAAATTCGGGATGGCGTTTAAGGATGAGTACGAGTTAAGTGAGTGGTTAAGTTTTGCAAAACCTCAGAAGAATGCACACGGGGTGGGGAGGGAGACTCGTAGAGGATGATCGAATTTAGTGAAGGAAGTTCTGTAGCCTCCTCTGGTGTTCTCCATACCGCTCCCAGCTCAGAGGATCTCTGCCAGACACCAGCTTTACTAAGCCGATGTATATACAGCGCAAGCAGAGTCCTCGTTGCCCATCCTGTGATGGTTCTGTCTCTTTAGTGTTTCAGATGTGGGTAACTGTAAGGCAGAAACGCACATTTTGGAATGAAGCTGGAATCTGGGCTGTTCTAACAGCGTTTTGGGTTTGTTTAAAAGTAGATCATTGTTTAAAATGTGAAGTTTAAAAAGAGTCTTGTCTCTAAACCCAGAATCAACTGGAAGAGTTGGTACATAATAACGAGTTAAAAGTAGAGATACCTCATAATGAAAACAAAGGCAAATAATAAGTCCTGGGATTTTATCTTTGCAGGTATGATCACAGATCTCTTCATAGATAAATTTAAATTCAAAGGCACCAATGTGAAAACTAAAGTTCCTCTTCTTCTGGAGATTCTGGATGGCTGTGATCAAGATGGACTGATTGCTTTTTTTGAGACTGCAGCCTGACAAGGGAAAAGCAGAGTAATTTTTTTTTTTTTTTTAAATCAAGGCATTCGATCTCAAGTCCAAAACACTTTTTAAGAAAACCACTTTCACTGTCATCTCTTAGGTTTTACTTGTATTTATTACCGTACTGAATACAGTAGTCAACTTTAGTTCACATAAACTGTTGTGTGTGTTAAATGAGTGCAGGGTTTCTATGTACGCAGTGTTCTTCATACCTAAAGAAAACTCAATCAGATGTAAATACCAAATCCCCTTTTTGCAAGAATGTTTTCAATGCTGTTGGAGACCGGGTGCAGCCTGTTCTCCCCATCTAAGAAGGTACGGAGAAGCTGCTTTTCGGAGACTTAACAAGATGTAGAAGAAATTTGTGGGCTAAACCACACGTTAATTGGGATGGGTGCCTGCTGTGCTGAGGAATCACAGAATCACCGGGGTTGGAAGGGACCTCTGGAGATCATCTAGTCCAACCCCCCTGCCAGAGCAGGGTCACTTAGGGCAGGTTGCCCAGGATGGCGTCCAGGCGGGTTTGGAATGTCTCCAGAGTCGGAGACTCCACCACTGCTCTGGGCAGCGTGTTCCAGTGCTCTGCCACCCTCAAAGTCAAGAAGTTCCTCCTCGTGTTTAGATGGAACTTCCTATGGTCAAGTATGTGCCCATTACCTCTTGTCCTAAGGAAGCAGTAGGAGAATCTTGCCGGACTTGAGGGTGCCGCTGTGTGCGTAGAAAATGACCTCGCTGTGGATTTGACGCTACAACTGCTTTAAAACCTACGCGTCGGCTCTTGTTCAGAGCCTGGATGGCATTAAACCTCCTGCCTGCGCCTCCTGTCTCTGCGCTCTTCATTTCCGAACGCCCCCTGAAATTCTGAAATGGGAAATTTCGCATTCTGGTCCCCCG
>VYXH01004076.1:69953-84358 GCA_013397275.1 Burhinus bistriatus
CATGGCGCGGCGGGGCGGCCGGTCGGCGGGCAGCAGGCCTTCACCATCCATGTGGACGAACCGGACGGGGAGCAGAGGCGGCGGCGGGGCGACCCGGCCACCCAGAAGGAGGATGAGGAAACGGCGGCGGTGCTGGGGCTGCGGGCGGCCGTTTGCGCCCTGGGGGAGCGGCGGCCCTTGGCCCCCCTGGGCAACGCCATGGAGCTGAGCTTCGGTAGGTGAGACCCCCGCCGGTGCTCCGGCAGCCCCCGAGCACCCCCCGGCCCGGGAGAGCAGCGCTGCCCCGGGGGCTGGGCGCGCTCTGCGGGCCCCATCCCGCCCGCTTCCCTCCGTGGGGCCCTTCGCCCGGGAAGCGCGGGGTGAGGGGGGTTGTGCCGAGGCGTTAGCGAGGGAATGGTTTCCAGAGCAAACCGGAGGAGGACTGGAGATCCTGAGGCTGTTCAGGACGTTGACTGGTCTGGTTCGGCTCAGAAGATGCCTTTTCAGTTGCTGAAACCAATTTGGTTCCTTTGAGCCTGCCATTACGATACAACAGTTTTGAGCCTCTACACTTCTAACCCCCGCTCTTTGTAGGCAGTTTTATGCTTTTAACCTTAACAAGGACAAAGGGTAATGGTTTTAAACTAAAAGAGCGTAGATTTAGACTAGACGTAAGGAAGATATTTTTTACTCTGAGGGTGGTGAGACACTGGCCCAGGTTGCCCAGAGAGGTGGTGGATGCCCCATCCCTGGAAACATTCCAGGCCAGGTTGGATGGGGCTCTGAGCAACCTGATCCTAGTTGAAGATGTCCCTGCTCATGGTAGGGGGGTTGGACTACGTGGCCTTTAAAGGTTCCTTCCCACCCAAACCATTCTATGATTAACTATCACGAGAGAAACTGGATTACAGGCAAGAAGAGCAGCCCTTACAGCCTCCCCCTTTGCTACTGCTATAGAGTTAGAAGGGGACTTTACTTGCGTAGATCCTGAGACTTAATAGACTTTTCTCCCAGGTAATACCCTGTACTAGTGCAAGCATTTTGAGCTCTTCCCAGTACGTAAGAAATGGGAGCTGTGGAATCCATCTCCTGTAACATGTGCATGAATATCTGAGGGCTGATTTCATCGTGTTCCACTTCTACAGTCTACAAAAAACTGTGGTACTGCAGCCCTGTTTTAAGCCGCAATAGCTGGGCTTGCAGGAGTCACATCTATGTAACAAGGTAACGCAGGATGCACCCAGCACTACATAATTGCAAGAGAGTTTTCCATCCATTTATTCTTAGAGGGAAGAAGAGAACAGGAAGCTTCCCTGTTGCAGTAACGTTTTGCCTTCTCTAGAGCCTTCTCAACTCCGGGTCTAGTTGAGTGGTAGTCTGCCCTCTCTGCCTGCCCAGGAGGCAAGAGACCCAGCAGCGCTGGAGAGCCACTGCCAACCTGCTACAGAATAGGGTAGTTGCCTGTGCTGTGAGGGAGTGGTCTGACGATGCCCCTTTTAACATGGCTATTATCTTCTGCTTAGATTCTCCAAGTATTATGGATATTTCCATAACCTCAGAAGCAGAAGAGAAAAAACCAAACGTTAATAACGTGCCTGACTATATCAGCGATATCCATACGTACCTTAGGGAAATGGAGGTGAGCTGCTGTCTCTTTTCTTGTTTGCATACAGCTGATGGGGGAGAAATTTGGGGTTGAGAAATGCACCTAAACATTAGTTACTACTGCAGCGACTAATATTAAATCTTGCTAGAAATAGAGAAAAAGGTGCTGTGTCCGCTGTTGTGAACACAAGACTGGTTTCTTGTGATAAAGTTGATTGTGCCGTGCACTGAATGGAAGCTGGAAAGCAAGATTATGGAAATATAACTTACTGATCCTAGACTTACCATTGTTTATTTTCAATCTGTTTAAACTGTGGTAAATGGAGCTTAAACACTTGCTTCCCTAACAGCACTTAGTCCAAGCTCAATCTTATCCGTCATCTAAACCTACAGGTGAAATGCAAGCCTAAAATGGGTTACATGAAGAAGCAACCTGATATCACAAACAACATGCGGGCTATTCTTGTGGACTGGCTGGTGGAAGTTGGAGAAGAATACAAATTGCAGAATGAAACCCTGCACTTAGCTGTGAATTACATTGATAGGTTTCTTTCTTCAATGTCTGTTTTGAGAGGAAAACTGCAGCTTGTGGGTACTGCAGCTATGCTGCTTGCATCGTAAGTTAAATTGCTTAATTGCTTGTGTCGTACAGATGGAAATCTTGTGGCTGTTACATTTCTGTTGCCTATAGCCAGGCTGACTCGGGAGGGCTTCACACTAGAAGAAAAATCAGGAATTATCCACCTAAAAGCTTGGCAGTTTGTATGAAACTCTGCAAGCATGGTTCTAGGCTATCTTTTTAGATTTGCCCTAGTGTGAGGATTCATTATTTCTAGCTGCAGCAGCAGGAAGCTTCTAAACAGTATTTGAGGGAATACGTGCAAAGCATGTGAACAGAAAGTTTTGCTTGCGCCAATTATTAGTTTGGGGAGTTCTTCTGGAATTTCAGTAACTCTGAGTCCCAAATTGTTTAGTGTTAAAATATCAGGCTATGGTAGCTCTGTAATTTCAAATTCTGCCGATTCAAGAGCTACTGAACCAAGCGCAGCAAACTTGTTTGGTAACAGTGCCCAGCTACTTCACAAGTCAGAATTTAAATTAGTATGCTGGCTTTCATTAAATGTTGCTGGTTATCTGATTTTCTAGTATTCAATTATTTGCTCATAACTATTTCTCCTGGCAGAAAGTTTGAAGAAATCTACCCTCCTGAAGTAGCAGAGTTTGTCTACATCACAGATGACACCTATACCAAGAAGCAGGTTCTGAGGATGGAGCACTTAATTTTGAAGGTTTTGTCATTTGACTTGGCAGCTCCAACAATCAACCAGTTCCTCACTCAGTATTTCCTACATCAGCAGACAAACGCTAAAGTGGAGAGCCTGTCAATGGTAAGTAAGAATTACTAGCTTGGCCTGTGTAACTAGAGTCCTGTTGCTATTAATGCACTTAACAAGCTCCGTTTCCGAGTCCCAGTAGAAAAGGAATGCTAAAGGATTCTTCTGTCCAGGCTTCCCTGCCTCCCCCTATTTTTAAATGCGTAGTCTCTCTGGGAGAGTTCTGGAGAATGCATACATTATGCCGTGTGCTCCTCCAGAAGTGGTGCCACGCCACTGGAAACTAACCCTCCCGTTGCCGCTCACTGTTTGAGATACTCCGTTCCTATCACAGGCTGGCACTTGGCCTGGCTCAAGCACGCACGCTTACTCAGAGCAGGCAGAGATTGATGAACTTTAATTTGGGGTTTGTTTCGCTCCTAGATATTTCCCTCTTTCTTATCAAAACTGCCATGCCTACCCACCCACTTTGGCTAAAAAGGACTTTCGTTTTGGTTTTCCCCTCAACAAGCAGTGAGTTCTAAATCCAGAGGCTAATTTCTAAAGCAGAGCACAGATAATGTTTCAGCTAAAGTTATATTGAGTCCTAACTGTATGGCAGGTACCAGAGCTCCTACGTGGAAGCCTTTGTCTCATTGTGCAAAGGTCAGACCCGACTACACTCTTCCCTCTAGATCTTATGTACCTCTAAATATAAAATGTGGTGTTGAAAAAGCATGTGTTGGGAACGCTGTTTGACAGTAGCTAACAGTAGATGTTAAAAGAGAAAGGAAGTGGAAACTAATAAAAGCTGTTCCTCCAACGGATGGCAGGATTGGAAGCTTAAATTAGGATTCTAGTGCAACTGTTAAATGCTCTTCTACTTCCTTGTGGAAGCAGATGATTCCCTTTCGCTTGTTTCCCTTGCAGTACCTCGGGGAGCTGAGTCTAATTGATGCCGATCCTTATCTGAAATACTTGCCATCAATTATTGCTGCTGCAGCATTTCATCTAGCCGGCTATACGATCACGGGACAAACGTGGGTATGTAGCACTAAAACTTGAGCCTTCATGCACCTTTATGCATCTTTAGTGTATTTGTACGTAGTTCTGAAAGCTGGGGCCAGGGCTGCAGGAATTGCAGCCCCTCTGCACCCCCAGGCTGTTAATTAGGGATTGTTCCCTGTGGTATTTGAAAAATGGGAGATGACGACACACCTTCTCTTGGAAGGAAGAGATAGGTACTGATGGACTCCATTTTAGTGATCCTCCTCAAAGCTGTAAGCAGCTTCCTTGTTGTTATAGTTTGAGAAACCCACAACAATTTATTGTCATTTAGACAATTATTCTATTCTATTACCCAGTGACCACGCTCCACCCGGTAAGGGGAATCGGGGAAAAAACAAGGTAACCTGAGGGTTGATATATAAACAGATTTCATAGAATAAGACTAGATAATTAACATTAATAACACTAAAGAACCAATATTGATCCCAATAGCAATATAAAATATACAAGATTATGCTCAGCCCATTCTATCCGTAGGAAGCTGTGTACTGCCAGCAGTGGACAGCAAATGTCGGACACTGCCAGCTCTACGGCTTTGGGAGGACAGGAAGGGCTCAGGGGTCTGGCACTGGGGCAAGAAGTTCTCAGGATGGCAGCCATCAAGGGAGAGAGAGAACTCCTCAGTAAACTTTCCAATTTATATTGAATGTGATGTTTATAGTATGAAATAATCCTGTTGGTCAGTTTTGGTCGAGTGCCCAGGTCTCGCTTCTCCTCATCTCTGCACCTGGTGAGCCTGAAAACACCAAGACCTTGAAACTCACGTACGGTAGCTGGCTATAAAGTAACTATTTCGACAAATTTGGACACTAGAGTCTTCTAAAAGTGCAGTTTTCCCAGGCATTAGAAGAGAAATTAGTCCTGTGTGCCTCAAACCAGGACACTTGTGATGAGGAAGTGGGTGGTAAGAAAGCCTAAGCACTGGAGGCAAGGAATACTTGCTTAGAATATGATAATTATCAGAATTATTGTAAACCTACACAGACTGCTAAAGTCTGAGCAGTGAGTATTAAACTACTTTGTGCTTGAGAAAACAACACTCTGCTAATCTACTAGAAGAACAGAGCTTCAACAGGAAGCTAAAAACTCCATCGCTGGTCGTCAGCGCAAGCAAAGAAAACCTTCAAATGTCCCTTTTCCTTTCCTTTTTCCCTCAGCCTGAATCCCTGTGCAAAGTAACAGGCTATACCCTTGAAGACATCAAGCCTTGCCTCATGGACCTACACAAGACCTACCTCAAAGCAGCACAGCACACACAACAATCCATAAGGGAAAAGTACAAGAGTACAAAGTGAGTATCTGCAGAGATGTACGATAAGCTGGTGCGTTACACCCGAGTTGTCCTAGCACGGAGCTGCTTAACGGGGTGGGGGGATGGGGGCATCTGGAGTTTTCAGTCAGACTCAACTAACCAAAGTGAAACGGTGATGAGATTCCCCAGGTTTTTGCACAATGTTTTGTTGAGCAATACTTCGTGTTCATGACCAGGCCTGCTATCACTGCCTGCACTGTCAGGTAGAAACTGGAGGAATTTTCTGGATGTTCCTACAGTTGGTAGGCAGGAGGTAGTACCTAATGCTCCTAAAAATCTGTGTTGGCATGGCAGGTGACAAGCCCCAAAATGTTTCCTGCCTTGTGAGAAATGTGCTTTGCTGCAGTCTGTATGCTGCTCTTCATGGCAGAGAGCACTTGAGCAAGATGACATCCTGCGTCTTTTCTTTCCCCTTCTCTAGGTACCACGGAGTATCGCTTATTGACCCACCAGAGACACTAAACTTATTGTAATAATCAAGAGACTGATCTTTTTAAAAGATGTATATTACAGGAAAATGATGTACAGTTTTAAACATGTTTCAAAATTCTAGATGTGATCACTCAGAATATTAATACAGGTTTTCAGCGTAATTATGAAGTTACTTTTACATGGTTTTACTGTAAATCTTTTGTACATGCAATCTTGTTCAAATATTTAGCTGCATTTTTATAAAAATGTTCTCTTCAAGCACGGACTTAACCATGCAGACCAAGTGAAGTCTGAGACTGCTTATCTAATTATAGACTAAACATGAATATTAGCAGTGCATTATTACAGTAGACCTTTTTCTCCTTCCAAGTAAGAATGACTTGGACTCCACAGCAGTATTTGTAGCATTTTTATACTGTCTAGTTTAAACTGAGATTTAGTATAGATCCAAAATGTGGCTTAATGGCTACAGTACTGGAAGAAACTGTATAGCTATAAGGAGAATGCCTTGCTGGAATTGACTCTTGTGAGGCTCTTTACGACATGCCAGCTACTGGAAGCCTTGATTGCTGTCTAACATACTGCCAGATCTCCATCGGGTTAAAGGCTGAACGCTCTGCTGCAGGGACTGCATGGCGAAAACCAGTATACCAGTTCATACTTCTCTCCTCCAGTACGCAGAAAATGATCTTGCTACAGGTATTTTCCAGTCAAAGTGTAAAACTGGAGTTCCCACTGATGTGTTAGCTGTCCCAAAAGCCCATCAATATCTACTGAAAAAGATGACAGTCATCAGTCTGCTCACCTAGTACCTCTTTAGGGGCGGTGGAGGGATTAAACTGCAGGAGGGTGAACTACTGCTCTGTGCCCTCGAGAGGAGGGAATGTCTTCTGGTGTGGATGGGCGTGAATGTGCAGAATTCTCTATGTCCCTCTTGCTTGGAAAGGGTTCTTCTGTGGCATGCAGCAAAAATGTAGACCAACTGGTCTTATTTGTCCTTGGTTCTAGAACTGTTACACCAGCAAACTAGCACATAAACATCCACTTGAACTAACGCCAATTACCTTCAACCTGTGTAAATGGAGTGATGCTGCCCTGTACCCCTGCTGTTCTTTGCATGTAAAGCAGTGAGTGCATGGAAGTGGGTGTAATTAAGCCATTTCCAGGTTGGCTAATAAACAATTTTTACATCTGATGTTGGTAGTCTTGCCAATACCTTAAAACCTCTGAGGGGTAGGACTACCATTTTCAACTGGCATTCAGTTCTAAAGCTTTTTGGCAAGGGCTGCCCTGTGAAACCTGCACCGCCTCAACCTGAAGCTGATGCAACGCTGTCTGTCTGGTTATCTGGACGGCCAGCAGGTAGCAGTATAAATTCTTCACAGATGTTGAACAGCTGTTATGGTGTGGGCTATTTAAAATAAATTTTAATAAATTATCAGCTCTCTGTCAAGCTGACAAGCACACATTACAGTGAGACAACTCACATGTCTCAACTCAGTAACTAAAAACTTGCTGTTCTGCCCCCAACCCTGCTCTGCAGTCTGAGCCCTCCGTGAACCAACTCAGTTACAAAACCCATCAAGACTAAAGGATGCAGCAGCGGCCACATTTTTGGGCCAATCTGAGGTTTTTAGGATGCACTTTGACTTTTATACATGTTCTAATGTTTAATGAAGAACCATAGTTCATTGGTCTACTATGTTCTCCCATAGCCTTTATTTAGCTTAATTTCAGTAAGTTGCCACTGAAAAGCTAAAACTAGTTGGGGAAAAAAAACACGCAGTGTATCATGTTTGGTGCATAGTATTGGGAATGCTCTAACCTTGCAGGAGAGGGAGTTTGTATATAATACAGGAACACGTTTGCCACAGTTGCGACATCAGTTTGTAACCTTGGAAGGGCAACTCGGAATGCTGACTGGCAATTATTCTTTGAAGACTATTGAGCACAGCGCTCTTCCTGAGAAACTGGGTTCCGCCTTCCCCTTCTTTTTTGCGGTGTACACTGGAAACTTTCCAAGACCACTGAGAAATAAGAACGTTGGAAGAGGAGTAACTTAAAGGAAGCTTATGAATTATTTTCCCCCAGAAAAGAGCAAGTAGCACTACTTAAGTGAAAGGACTATAGTGGTTTATAGTATTAAGTTACTGTTTAATGAAATGTCTCCTTGCTCGGTTTTCAACAAATTCTTCTGTTACGGTTCCCATGGCACAGAGAAAAATTCTCCCTTGCTCCCTGAGCTTTACTTTCCACTTACCGATATGACTTCCTCTACAGCCTAAAAAAAAAGTGCTTCAGTCATGGGCTGGTTATCTCTGCCCAGTATGACTGTGTTCCTCCTTCCTCAGCAACAGCTCTTGCTGCTGCTGCAAGAAGTACCATCCTCCTCCATTGGCTCATTTTCCAAAGTTAATAGGGGATGATACCAGCTCTTGCTACTAAGCTTTGAACAAAATATCCCAGGTTGTACTGTACTACTGTTTTGCCTATCCAGTTTAACTTCTAGTCCTTTCAAAATAAAGCCTCTAAGGAACGTAGGGTACGAGATGGTATGTGTGAAGAGAGAAAAAGCAGTGCAAAGAATACCGTTCTTTTTCCTGAAGAACTTTAAGGTCTCGTAGTACTGCAGAAGTAAGAAGAAACTGCACCTTCACCCATTCTTGTACTCCTGACAGTGACTTTGGGCCAAAACTGACGCTAAGATGCACTGGTTTAGCTCCTGGAGGAACGGGGCTTTGTGTTTGTCCCTTTTTGAAAGAGCACAACTTGAGTAAAGCTTTGCTTGGCTGGGAGCCATTTACTTTTTTTTTTTTCTTCCCCCGTTATATTGAATTCTAAACCTGATGTGGGGAATGGAATATCCGCAACAGTAACTTCTCTCCTGTTCATATTTCATTAAGTTCTAAGGTCACATGTAAAATAGTCCTACTTTGCTCTTGTAAATATGTGCATGTTTCCAATTTGACTTGGTTCTCAAACAAAGCAGCTAGGTCAGATATTTTGGAAGCGTCCTTGTCTCTTTGCTTTGCCCGATTCTAAAGCCAGAGCATCATTCGTTGAATATAGTTGAGGAAGCATTCCTGTCTGTTGCATGTAATATTTAATTAAACTTTTTAAGAAACTCCATTGCTGAAGTATGAGTTGCTTCTCTATGAAAGTTTTGCAGAAGTTCTATACTATTTTGTTAAGTATGTGCATTTCTGTTGATTTTTATACAAAGCGGTTTCAGTGAAAGGTAAGACGTGGAGTAGGCAAAAAGGTTTCAAATCACAGCATACCATTTCCCCTCATGAAGAGTATTCCAACGTATGAAACGCTCCCAAGGTGTGGCAATAGCTACCCTTCATTAAAAGAAGCTTTTCCTGGCATTAAGCTTGAGCCATAATTCCTTTTACCATCTGAACTCTGACTATACACAGCTCACTTCAGCAACAGCAGAAGCTGTTTTGTTAAGAAAACTGTGCATCTTACCTCTGCGATTCAAGCTGTAGAACTTGCGTCGGTTCAAGTTGAACGAGTGAGTTCTCTGCTGCAGCTGGATGCCACCCATGGAATTTCACTTACATGCAATATTTTTTTATTTAAAGCTGTGTACAAATGTTTTCTAAAATATACATAAAAGCAGGGCCAAATACGGGGTGGGAGGAAATAAAATTATCTACAAAAATAAATTCAGTAACAATAGACCAAATTATGTATTATACAGCATTTCTGAAGGAGGGATGACGGCTTTAATGAGCAACTCTCTTCTTTTTTCTCCTTTTGTTAAATGCTTTCTTACTTGTATTTTCTTGTTTCAAGTTGGTCTGTGTTCTGTGAGCAAACAATATTTGTATCAAAGAAACGTACTGAATAGTTTTATTTCAAAAGAACACAGGCTGATCATCCATAGCAGAGCAACCATCCACCACGCTCAGAGCAAAGTTCAAACTTAGTTTCTAGAAAGCGTAGTCCACACAACAACGAGAGTTGCATGGCTAGTGCAGGGCTACAGCCATAAATCTCACTTCTTGGAGATAAAATGAAAATTAGGTCTAGGGTAGCATGTAGAATCGCTGCAGCATCTCTAAGGAGCAGCTGATTCAAATACACTTCTATGCTTTCACTCCCTTTGGAGCAAGTAAGATTAGTCAAATATCTAGACCCGTTTCAGACAGCGGCAGGTCCAGCCAGGATGACCGGGCTCCTAGGGCAGGAGCAAACTGGCCTAGACTTAGACTTCCTCGCTCTCGGCTATCTGTTTAGTTCCCTTGGTCAACTGAGATCTTTCTTGTCCTTGCCACAATCCGTTGCTTCCTGAAAATACTCGTTACAAACTCCTTTCCCCTTCTAAGTTCACATGATGGTTACCTTGTTTTCTTCGGTAGTTCCTGTGGTTCCAGAATGACAACTTCTTCCTCTTCACTGTCTGACAGTACAATAGGTTCATCTAAAAAAAACCAAACAAAAAAACCAAACCACAAACCGGTGATCAGTTTTGTACAAACAACTTCTGTAATTAATAACCACAGCACTTTAAAAGAAACATTCAGAGTGGCTAGTGTTTAACTTGGAGCCCTCAATATACTACAGAAATCAAGTTTTCTTTTGAAGAAAACACGTGACCAGGTGAAGCGAAAGTAGCAAATGAGTGCAACTCTCAAGTGCAAAGTAGCTACGATAGTTCTCCTTTCTTGCTAAGGACCTCTTTCACATCTAAATTCTAGACTGTTAACAAAGTGAGGTAATAAGCATCTCTGATATAAAGATAAATACTTACCTGTCTTAGTTTCCCTCATTGTACTTGTATCCTCAGTTTCCATTTTCTGACATTCAAAAGCAGTAGCTTCACTTTCACCTTCCTCTTCCGCTGCTTCTTCCCTGTCAGATTCTTCAAGGTCTCCCCAGGAGTTCTCTATTCCTTCCCCAATTTGGGCTGTCCCGGGAGTGTGCAATATTGGTTTGGCAAAACTGAAGTAGTTAAGGAAAATCTTGGTGGTTGCTGGTAAACTTTTTGTATTCTGAGAGCAAACCAGTTGGTTTTTAAGCTGCATCTTTTCTCCCCAGGGCAGAACATCCTTAAAGGGGAGTTGAGATAGAGTACTTCTTCTCCAGCTATTGTAACAATCAGTCGCTTCAGACCTCAGTTTGGCACTTTATATTAGGAATTAAGTTACCTAAAAGCAGTTAGAACCAAAACCAGTATGATGTTGATGTATCCTCTGAAGGCTGTAAGGCTATCTAAGCTGTGAGGAACCTCGGATGTGTATTTAGCTTCTAGTGGTGCTAATGCAGGGGGTGGGAAGCCTGGTTTTCCCCTCAAATAATACGACAGAAAAGATACACTTCTGAAGGAGGGTCAGCTTTTGTGATGATTTCTTCTGCTTGTTCTTCCACATTGTTAGTATCAACAGCAGCGCTTTCCATTTTGAAGGCAGTGATCTTTTGATTCGGTATAGATTCTGCAAAGCCGAACTTCCCACCTTCTTTCCTAGTCATTCAGTGACAGACATTATTTCAGGATGTTTCACACTTAAAAATGCTTTCTCTTTTCAAGTTTGAATATACAAATACTTGCTATTTAAAACAAACACAAGTGAAAACAATTTGCTCTTCAAACTACAGGTTGACATTACTTTTTAGTATGTTTCTTAAAAATACCCATTTCCCTTCCTTCCCGAAACACTCACCTAACTTTCTGGTCGTTCTCCAAGGCTTTTTGAATTAGTTCTGTTATTTCTGCAACCTTAACAGCTGTTATTTTACTGCATCTCAGAACCTGTTTGTTATACATACAACAACAGTTTACAATCATGAAAGCAAGATGTTTTCAACCGTAAAACATCACAGGAGTCACAAACACTTAAAATAAAATACAGCATTTTAGCATAAGGGACTGGATACACTACGAGATGATGCAACAAGTTCATACAGCAGCCTCTAGCTATTCATGAGAGTACAGTCTGAATTAATTTACAGACTCCCTCAGCCAAATCACAGGGCAAAAAAAAAAGCGTATCTGACCAAACAATGTTCCTTTTCTATGTCTCTTCTTCAGCATGATGCAGAGTACTATGCTCTTCCACTAGGACTAATTTTTTTTTTTTTTAATTTAAAAAAAAAAAAATTTTTTTTTTTTTCCTACTATATTAGACAAGTAATTGATTTCTTAGCTTCCAAATGTCGAGGATATTTCACTATCAAGATTACAGCACAGGAATTGGTTTATATGCAAGAGAAAGACTGGTCAAAGCAAAGATTTACCTGATCCTTTACCAGCATAATCCCTCCACTGGACTGCATAGTACAAATTTCACGATGTTTGTTCATGGCAATTACAAGGACACCATCCATTACACGCTCCTCGCGTTCACTTGGATCCACCAATAAATAGGTGCTAGAATCAAGTTTAAAGGCAACAGTAAGAATTTGAGGTGAGTTATTACCCTTAAAACAATTAAACAAAGGAATTAGTTTATGTATTAGTAATTATGGGTGTACTCTCCTCCCACAAGTTTTCTACACCATCTGTGGAAAGCCGCTGGGTAGTTACACTGAACAGAACACATAAGTATCTCCCCCACAGCATCTCACTTCAGATAAAATGTTTTACGAAATCCGCTTGTCAATATAAATATTTTTAGGACTCTTCTATGTTTAAAATGCATTCTGCAGAATTGACAATAAGCTGTTTCTGTCAAAAGACTTAAAAATCTTACCCTTGCTGGAAGAAGGCAAAACTGACACAAATAGGCATGTGGTGGATACTCAAGGGGACAGGATCACGTTCCTCAGGAGTGTACTGTGAAAAGAATTGGCCCAGAAGACAATTATTTACGAAAAACAGTTCATTTTAAAATTACGTACTGTACAAAGATACTTAAAGCAATAAAAACCAAAGAAAACAAGGCTAACAAACGTTTAGTCGTCTAAATATTTAAAAAATTCTTTTTACTCTTCTTGTGCAGTTCTCACCATTTACTACCTACCTAGGTAAATACAGCACATTCATCAGCCTTATGCTTGATTTGTTTAAAATACTGTAAAATACATATCTTTTACAATTAGTATTCCCATAAAGTGAGGTTGATAAAATTCTGTATTCGGTAGGCTTCCTTACTATCCTTTCACATTTTGAATAGCAACACATCTAGCCTAAAACTTAAGTATCTTGGAGTTTATCTGCTTACACAAACACTTAATTCTCCCTTTTAGTCAGAAAGAAACAGCTACCTGCGATGCCACAAAGTTTATCTGGTACAACTTACCACAGTTACTTCCTCTCCTTGCACAGACACATCTGGTCTGCGAAAATGACACAGCGCTACAATTCCGGCTATGCTGGCAGCATCAATAATGTTACCATCATGATTTAACAGGTGCAGGTCCAGACGAATTTGCCAAACCTGAGAAAAAGCATACAAAACTGCTTGGTAATTTGTGACACGATTCTACAGAAGTTACCGTTTTTCAAAACAACTTCAGTTTTTGAACCATATGAAGAACCAGCATACATTCTTCAGGTCTTTTCTGAGGAAGATGAAAGATCTTGGTATATTCCAAGACACCCAATGTGCTAAATTTAATTATGACAAAATACGTAACCATTAAGTACAATTTAAACTTTATCCTGCAAAGAAATATTTGATTGTGCAGGGTCCTAGCTACTTCAGAAAGCCTACACAGGTATGTAAGTTAAAAATAACTGTAAAGTCAGATATGTGGATCTTTACATTAACCTAAAATCAGAATTTCTAGTTTCCAAAGCAAGACAGAGACCACCTAAAAACAGACTACATATATCTTTTAGTTTAAAACCACTTGAAATTATTAGGTTTTCATACCTTTTCACCAGCAACAACGCAGAGAGATTCAGTATCTATACATTTGGAATTTCTCAGACATCGTTCTATTAGTCTGTTCAGTTTCACTAGTAAATCTGATTGCCTGTTAAAACAAAATTAAGCCAAATTGGATATGACTAACACTACATACTTACATGCATCAAAACAGTGGCTCTCGCATAGTTCTTCTTTAGTCTTTTTGAGAAAGCTACATACCTGCCAGGCTCAAAACCAGGTGCAGCCATCGGTGAGAGCTCAAGATTAAAGAAAAGTATACCTTCTGTAGGCCGATTTGGCTTGGGGGGAACAAGTTCACATGAGACTTGTGCAAGAACCCTGCAAAGGTAAATAAACCACTAAGTCACGGAATTTAGCAGGAAAAAATTCCTACCGCTAGGAACAAAATAAATGCTTTGAAAAATCATGCATTTAGGCTTTCAGTTTATAGTTCTCACTCCTGACAGTTTCTCACTCAATGACTGTCATAGATATGTAAACTCTGGTCAAAAACTGAGAGAACCAAATGTAGAAATTAGAACATTCTCCTGTCCTTTAGGATTAAAAGTAGATTCAAACACATGAGGACCTATAACTAAGTGTTCGTGTAAGTGCATATATTCCACTTTTCTACATCTGGTCTGTTTCATTTGTGGAAGAACAGGCCGTTTGATTTGTGAAAGAACGAAACATGTAATGCGAGATCAGCAAACAAAGCGATGAAAAAATATAATCATTTTGCAATTTATAAATTATTTCTAAGCTACAACGAACACGGAAACCCCATCCCTTCCCGCTTCCTTCCTTCCCCCTTCTCCTCTATGGTCGTATCCTTCAATCGCTACGTCTTTTAGGCTTCGGTCCTTAAAATCT
>VYXH01004076.1:92762-117534 GCA_013397275.1 Burhinus bistriatus
TGCCGAGCCGTGCCGCGGGCGGCATGGAGTGGGAGCTCAACCTGCTCCTCTACCTGGCGCTCTTCCTCCTGCTGCTGCTGTTGTTGCTGCTACTGCTCTGCCTGCTCCTCCGGCAGCTCCGGGGCTCGGCGGGCAGCGCCCCCGGTGCCCCACCGCGCCACCGCTCGCCGCCGCGGCAGCGCTGGGCTGCGTGCCGGGAGCTGTGAGCCGCCCGTCGCCGCCGCCTCGGACCGCCCCGCAGGTGAGTCCGCCGCTTTTCCCGGCGGCGAGAGGCAGGGAGGGACGGGGGGCCGCCCCCGGGGGGGCGACGCCGGTTCACCGTGTTCCCTGGGAAGGCACCGGCCGGCCACGCTCCGCCGCTCCTGCTCTGCCCGCTTCCCCCGCTGAAGCGCTCCTCCCCGACCGCCCTCTCGGTCCCCCGCTCTCTCTGGAGCGGCTGCGTTTGCAGCGCAAAATTCAGGGGAAATTTGAAGGTGAGCTCGCCCTGCAGCTTTGACTCTGTAACAAACTATTATAAAACTCCCCTCGGGCCCTCTTTGCGAAAGAAATTATGTTGGCTTTACTTGGGCATATGGAGATCTGAATTTTAACCAATTAGAGCATTTTTAAATTTAGCATTTTCCAACACAGAAGAAGACACTTGCCTGTTTAAATGTTTTTTGTTTTTTGTTTTTTTTTTTTTTACTTTACCTGCATCCAACCCAGTTTTCCTCCTTTTATTCCACAGGAGTTATTCCCTCATATGACTAAAATGCTAAGTAGGCTTCACTCCCTGTAGGTGAGGACAGACCAGGCAACATCCCATGCCTGACCTCTCCCCATCCCTGATATCCCCAGGGACTGCTTTGGCCCCAGCGCAGCAGCTGCTGTTCCCCATGTGCTGTCTGTGTCCACACAGTGCAGCCAGGGAGCCCTGGGGCATGGTGCACCCTCCCGCTGGCTGCCCCCACCGGGGGGGCATCGGAGGGGCATGGAGGGAGCAACTTGGCCTCTGGGCCTTTAGGAAACTCAGGCTTGAGGCAGACCTTTGGTTGTCCTCTCACAGGACTGTTTTTGATAGCTCTCATAGTGGCTTTCAAACGAGAGCTCAAGCGTGAGTTCTGTGGTTGTGTATGACCTGCGCCCTGACACAAGTTTTGATCCAGTCATTTATTTACGAGAGCCTCTTACCATTCCCACATTTACTAGTCCAAAAATCTGTGGGAGGAGGATTTGGGAATGACTTTTGATGGCTGGAATGGCACCCAGATAGCTGCAGGGTCTGTGAGGCAAAGGGAAACTGCTCAGTAATGCAGTACGTTAGGCTTGAGGTTACTGAGCCATCCGAGTGGCAACTGGTAGATGCCAAAGTGAACCACCTTGCGCTTATGCACGGCAAGGAGGTAAAGCACTCCAGTGAGTTTCTGCACCATGGCAAAGGGTGGACACAGATTTGTCCTTACAGGAAGAACACGTGAAGTTAAGGATAGATGCTAAGAGCTTTGCAGTAAGCTTGGCAAAAGGAAAATATTTCAGAAGTACTATAGAGCTTGTGTCCTTGCTTAAATGTGTGGGATTTGGGGGTTCTTTTTTAGGTCACGTTAGATGGCAGCTGTCGGGGGTGGTCTGGCTGTGCAATAGCAGGCAGCTGGGTCTCCAGCATTGCTGTGGGGTGTATTTTACAGGGCAGGATGCTGCTAATTCAAATAAGCGCCTCTTGGTACATGGTCTGCCTTATTCATGTGTGCTGTGCATTTCTCTGTTGCAAGGCAGCATGCTGCAAGAACGAGGCCACTGTTAGAGGCCGCAGTGCCCATACGATATTCCGGCTCCCCAGCCCTTGCTGCAGTGAATCTGAGCCCTCTTCTTCTGCTCAATGCTGAGTAACTTGGCATAGGGGGAAGAACCTGTTGAGAGTGCAGGGGTAACGTTATAAGCAAGTGGGAGAGGCCTTCCTCCAGAGGGTGCTGGCATTGCTCTGGCTGTTCTCCCATCTGGCTGGCCCTGGCTTTTCATTGCAAGCTTTTGAAATTGTCACACACTCTGTGCTTTAGGTCAGTCTCTTATTTGCATCATTATGGACCCCGTCATCTCCTATACAGACTGTCTGAACATGCAATCCTGCTTGCCAGTGGCTTTGCAAGTCATAGGACATTTTATTTGGGCTACTAGTACGAGAGGCTTGGAGCTGATGCCATCCTGCCTCACACACCTCAGGCCGTGAGGATTTGTCTTCTGTAGCCAGCTGGTAGGATCTGGTGAAGTCAGGACTGCAGCTTCCACTGTCTGTGCTGGCCCTTCTGTGCTTCTTGGACCCTGGGCCATAACCAGGCCAGGCAGGCAGGAATGGTAGCGCTCTCCCATGCCCAGCATGCTCCTGCACCAGGAGGATTTCAGCACACAGGGTGACAAGGACAAATTCAGATCAGTTGAAGGAAACTGTATCTGTCAAATTCCCACAGAGCGGCTGCAGAGGCGAGGGCCAGAGCCTCAATTCTCTCTAGTCCTGCCATGCTTCCTCCTAGTGCCTCGTGCCCCATGTGCCCTTCTGCACTCCTGGATGGACTTTTTCAAAGTCATGGGAAAATGGCGAGAAAACAGTACTGTGTAGATTTTCCTTCTTGTGACCAATCAACCTTGTATCTATACGGTTTTCTTGTTCTTCCTCTGTGAAAATGGTGGGGATGACTTTGGCCTCACGTCAGTGATTAGAAAGAAGAGTGGTTTGCTCAATTAATATAAGTAGCCATAAAGCTGTAAAGCATATTCTGCATGAGCACAAAGAGATTACCTTTATACCCAGCTGACTTTGCAGATAAGTAGCCCTGAAGTATTTCAAATAATGCAAATGGTTGGGGCGCTTTTAATAACTTGATTTGCAGAATCACTTCATACTTACTGTATTGCGTGAAATAGAGATAATCTGATTTTTGCAATGACTCTTCACAAGCGTGACTGACAGTGCACAGGCTGAGTTACCTTTATTTGGAAAATGGAAACTAATAGATGATTTTCCTCTGACATATATGCATTTTACACAAACACAACGCAATAGAAAAGTTTGGGGGGTTTACTCAGTTAAACATTGAGAAGTTTGAAGATTATCGGTTCTTTGTTTTGTCTTGTCTTGGTACTAGTACTGCATCTCTAATGTCCTAATTTCACAAATACCTGCAGTGTGAGAATAAATACCTTGAACTTACAATACAAGTAAGATGAGCACTGCTTGAAAGTAATCTCCGTATTTCAATGCTGTCACCTGCAGTGTAATTTGAAAAGACAACCAGAGGAGTTGTTTGATATCACACACACAAGGGACATCAAATATCTGCACCATTCAAACGAATTTTCATTTCTTGATATGGATTTTAGGGAGCAGCTGTGGAGGCAACACCTTGTCCTCTGGTGGTATTGGTCACAGGGCAGAAAGGTGAATGGAGGTCAAGCTCCTGTGCACTGATGTTGTACCTAATTATTTTTCCAAATGAAGATTGATGCTGCTGATAGCTCCTTGTCCTTTTGCTCAGAGAGGAGAGGCCACCCCTTGTGCAAAGAGTGACAGTCCCACCATCCAGAGCTCTTCTGGGAAGTTTCTAAATTCCCAGTGTCCAGCTTCACAATGAAAGTCACGCATCATTTTGTTTAATAAACGATGAGAGTCAGAAGTAAGCCTAAGGCTCTAAAAGATTAGGCAGATGAATCATCTTGGGAACGACGTAAACAAATAAACTGCAAGGCGAGAGAAATACAACATCTGATCATTAGTAGTAAATTAATCCCGAGTTTGGAAAGCAACAAGTGTCCTGTGTGTTGCTGAACTGCATAGGTGTAGGTATCCTGTCCTAGGAGGGGGTAAGGTCTCCTTTCTGTTCAGCCCTAAGGTGCTGGGCGCTGTCAGGACACCTCATTACTAGACCATTGTTGACAATCGGAGGGAATTCAGGTAAGAGCAATGAAAAGCCTTTGGGGAATTTAGAAAGAAAGAATAAAGTAGTTAAATATTTATGCCTTTGTTAGCTGGCAGCTATAGAGGAACGCAATCATCTGCTAATACTTGAAAGATACAAACACTGAGGAAGAAGATGACTTATTTAGCATAATCCGTAACTAGGCATAACGACACAGAGTACAGGTAGGGACTAATAAAACTAATAATAGGAGAAAGTACTTGATGATAAGGTGTGTTAAGTCAAGAAATAATCTCCCAAGGAAAACACACACACCTCAATGTTTGTATGTTGAAAACTAGACAGTGCACAAGCGGAAATAAAGCCATGCTTTTATGAAGAGGCACTGACTATGTAATCACCTCTTTTCCCATCTCTAGATTAAAAGACACAAAAGCTCAGTGGACAAAATCGTTTCCTGTGAGGCCTGAAGAATTATGCCTACTTTGGGCATTTGCGAATACTCTAAAACAAATACAACAGCCTAGTTCTTTTTCTGGTGGTTAATCTGGTATGAGTATTTTCACAGTGACATGTAGGGTAGCTCTGCTCACGGCCACAGGTGTGCAAGACCTGCTCAGTAGCTTTGATTGCTTGGCATTCCTGAGAAATTCTTTATTCTTTTGCTTCCTTTCAAATGTTCTTGCATCTCTCAAATTTTGCTTTGAAAATCCACGTCTGTGGAAGGCTATCAAAACTGTGGCAGTCATTTAAGGCCTGTTTTGAGATGCCTTGGTGGGACTTCAGCAAAACAGGTTTTCCGTTCAGGTGCACTGGCACATCTGAACTGAGCCACCCACTCCTGCGACTTGTGTCATGCTTAGAAGACTCAGTGCTGGTTTGAGAGTCCAGCTCCTGGACTCATATGGGTGAATACAAATCTGTTTCCATTTTCTGAAAGCTCTCTAGATCCCATAATACAAGGAAGAAGTTTGAAAACGAAGGTCGTCAATCAAGGTCTTGTGGTTGCATCTTACTCCTTGTGCAGAAAAGACCTGATCCTTTTTTCAGATAGATGGGAAGGACTCTGAATGCACAAAGCTTTCAATACAGAATATGATGGTCCATCTGATTTGGTCTTACAGACGAAAGTTGGTGTTGGTTTTTTTTTGTTGTTAGATTGATATTTTAGCTTCCCTCATGGTAATGACTGAAAGTTTTAGAAAGTGGGGAATATGTTCTTGATGTAGTTACAAAAATTGAAGTATGATACAGTTCTATGAGAGACCTAGACAATTATTGGAGGAAGTGCATAAGCAAAGCCTCACAAATCCGAATGTCATATATTTTCAGTATGACTTTTAGTGAAATTCAGCAGCATATGCTTCAGGTGACTTCTCCCTAAAAATGCATGTACTTTATTTTTGATTTCAGAAAAATAAACTTCAGAATAGAGCATGTCAATAGCAATGGTCTTAAAATGATATTCCACTTTTTATGGATAATTTTTTTTTAATAATCAAGGATAAAATGTATGTCCTCAGTCTGCTTAGTTTATTATTTCTGTCTTTATGGATGTTTTTTAGAAATTCATTTTGTGCTCTTTTTCTGAACCTGTCTTGACAGAAACAGCATTCTGCAGAAAGAGTTAAAAGACCGAGTCCTTGGTTGCTGAAGATATCAGATGATAGAGAAAAACAAATTACTTTTGATTCCAGTCTTTGTGCACAAGGCTTTACTTAATCTCTGCGTTAGTAAATGGCACTTCTGCTCTTCCAAGAAGATTTAATATAATGTTTTCAATATCTTTAAATGCTGAATTAACTGCGAGTCTGCTGTGATCACCAAGGCATACTCACACCTATTTAACACTTGAGAATTGGTGTGTGCTAGTATGCATGTCCTGCTTAACACTAAATCTTGCTTTCCTTGCTGTAAATATTATTTTCCTTGTGCTTATATTTTCTAGAGCAGTTAGTGAAATACCTCCTAACACAGCCTCTCTCTCCAGACTGCTGCAATGGGGTGATCACAACTTTGTGTGTTCCTATGCCAGCAAGGGGTGGTCTGTTTAAGATAAATGGATGTAGTGTAAAAAGTACTCAGTTGCCTGCCTTTGATTTTGTTTTCAATAGTGCAGCCAGGAGACAGAATATGAACTGGAGAGGTTGTTAAAAGACCGTAACAGCAAACCTGAGGACTTCTCTCATTGCCTGTCTCCCACCACCTGCTTGGTACTTTGGACTGGTCTCATCCAAGGGTCTTTCTCTCATCTTTAGCTTTTCATGACCCCAGACTGCATCTGACCTGGGAAATAAGTCTCCCCTATTCAGACTGGAGCCCTGTATATGCTGAAATGGCATAAATTGCTGAATTGGGGTGAGAGATGCATGCCACGTGAGCCGTACCTGCTATGCTGGGAGGCCACTTTCTCCTAGTACCTTGGCGGTCAGGCAGAGGCTGCTTAATGATCTTCCCACAGTGCAGGCAGTCCTCCAAGCCACAGTGACTAAAAGCAATGAACCTCATTTTGGTTGTTAAACAGGAACTGTAAATGCAAGGCAGTGGTGGAGGCTGAATCCAAGGGAAACGCTAGCGCTAAGGTGAGACGTTTCTGTTACAGTCTTACAGATCTATTTTTCATTTTGAAGTTAGGTTTTGTTGTGCTCTCCTTCCAAATGAAGTGAGCCTTCACATGCCTGGGTATCCTTCAGACAGATTAATGTTACTGTAAGCTGTTTCTTTGTCGGTGTTATTAAGATGCCAGAATTTAATAATCAGTGTGCCTGATAATATAGTACAAGTGCTAATTTTACAATTGGTATAGTACGAATATTTAAATAAATTTAAATTTAAATTTAAAAGCATGTCAGCTATATCAAAACTTTTGCACAAAGTGATCCATAACACACAATATCCCAAGATTTTAAAAAAAATAAATAAAAATACAATGCTAAAAATTAATTCCATGGCTTGGCTGCAATATCTGTGTATTGACATAAGAAGCACAGAATGACCTAGAGTTTTTTTCCTTATCTCCTTATCCTACCAAGTACCTGTAGAAAAAAATTATCTGTTGCTTCTGACCTTAATACTGTCCCCTTTTAATAGTGTTTTGGGTACCCAGTTAATGATTCAAAAAAGCAATTTGGATTGTCTAAGTGACTTTGTAGCAGCTGATGTGAGACAAGTGATTATTAGAAAGACCATGATGGATGTAAAGTGCAAACCAGAGTGGGAGCCTGCACACACATGCTGCTGTCTCTCCCACGTGTGATTAGCAGGCGAGTTTTTCAGCGATATCAGGACAGGAGATGAAAAGGAGCCATAGAGAATTGTTTTCCTAAAGCTCAGCAGAGTCTGTGAGCTACACTGTAGCTGGTCGTTTGTGCATGCCTTATTAAAATTTATGCTGCATTAAGGAGACTGTCAAGAGGCAGCTCTTTGTCTTAATGAATGGTAATCAAGTTTTCAGAGGTATCAGTTCTTTCGCAAAAGATCATCTATCTATCTTTGGTAGAACAGGTTTTGCTGGAGCCTTGATTGATTGCTGAAGACAAGTTTAGCTATTCTGCTTGGCGAGAAAGGATCACTGGCATATACTTTTCCTCTTTTGTTTTATCTTTCTTTGGGGTGATTGATGTACTCTAACCGGTCCTTTCTACATGACATGAATGCCATGTAACGTCAGACGTGATAAAAACTCGATATTCCCATGCTGAAATTGATAAAAGCCTCCCAAAACCCAGCTCAGACCTTTATATTATGACAGCGTTGCTGGCTTGCTGACTCTTTGGGGTAGCCCAGGGCTACTTCTGTGTGCCCTGTGGGGATGCTGCCAGCCAGAGGGAGCCATGTGGGGAGCAAGGGGTGAGCAGGAGGTGGAGGAGGGCAGGATGAAAATATGGGTGTTGCCAGTAGGGAGTGGAGCCGGCTTGTTTACTTGCAGGGGAGGGTGGAAACAGATATAGGTTAACAGGAATGGGACAGGCAACTGGGTGGGTTTCCTGGAGAGAGGTGAGGTGTGTCACAGGGTCTTGCCTGCTGGCCTGGGCAGCAGCGATGCCCTCTGGAGTGCCTTGGTAGGTGTCTGTCAAGAGAAGCAGGTAAGGATGCAGGGAGATGGAGGAGCCCAGTGCAGAGGAGATCCAGGAAAAGCAGATGGCATATATGTGTATTTTGCTATACTTGGTTTCTGATATGTAGGAAAGAGCAGAGGCCCTGTATGGTGAAGTACCTCTATGGAGGGAAGGGAAATACGTGTGGGGTTTTTTGTCTTCTTCAGCCGAATAATTTCCAGGAAAATAGTGAGAGTTTACAAAGCATTAGATAATGAGATCTCTCATGCTTTGTCAGATCTGGGCATGAGACAGACCCCGGAGCTGTGCAGGAGACTTGCTGCCTTCATCTCCGGACCCTCAAAGAGGAATCAGCCACCTCATGCCAGGAATGGGAAGGGCGGCCCCCTATCTAGCAGGGGGACCCCAAGCCAGCACATGGGGAGATATGGAGGGGTCTGTTAACATACTCCCCAGCACTTCTATAGGGGTTTCAGTGTCTGTGCAGAGGGTTTTCTGTCTGTCTGCCAGCACAGCTTACCACCCTCCTGCCAGAGGAGGTGCGTCTCATCTTAGGGCGAGGTGCTCTCTTTTACTTTAAAACTAGGGAAAAGAGAGTTTATGGTCATTTCATAAGCCCCTAATGAAACAATGTCATTAAGAGTGACTTATGCTAATTTGTCAGTAGTTGAAGTGATGTAAACCACTTCCAGGTTAACATGAACAGTTTGGTTAAAATAGAAGTCTAAATTTTGTAACTCTGATTTACTGAAGTCTGCTTTAACTGACCTGTCTGTGTCTGTTGCCCTGATTCAAATATGAAATCCCTGGAGACTCTTCAGCTGTCAGAAGATTATGGATGTTTAGCAGAGGAATTAGAGGTCTGCAATACATTATTGTGCAAAGAATAAGCACGGAGGAAGAGGTGATTCATCACTGCTCTACGCGAGCCCTGTATTCACATAACTCATTCAAACTCATCTGAATTCAATCACCTTGTACACAGCTAAAAAAGCTGGGAGGGAAATGTGCCGCACCTGGTCTATGTGTGCACTGCTCATCCTCTCCTGGCTGCTATGTTTGGCAAAACTCTGCTACCCTAATTCCTCAGATGGGGAAACTGAGGCATAAACTACCTCTGAGCATGCAGAAAGTCAGAGTTACTGGCAGGGATACAACACGAGTCTCTAGTGGGGATTGCCAGTGGGGAGCTCATGTGCCTCCCAAAACCTGAGTGTGGGCTGAGGTGACCCACCTGCCTTGAGCCCCTTGGTGACTGAAGCCAAAATTTTAGGTCCCTGGAGCCAAATCCGAATGGGCTGAGAGCTATGCCTTTGTGCACCGTTATCTGCCACTTAAATGGTGGTCAGAAACCTAAAAGACTGCCAAAAACTGTATTACAATGCCAGGTAAACAAAGCTTGCAATTTGGCCTTCAGTTCAGGGAAAATGCAGCATTTTTTCCCCTTTTCCTGTTGCTGTGTGAAAGGCAGGTGAAGCCGCTTAGGGGGAAAGGAGTGTTTGCCATGACGCAGGCTTGTTTTGCCACGTGGGTGGGTGGTTACTAGGAGATGCATTGAGGAAACTTGCTTAATGAACCCACAAAAGTCCCCCCAGTTGGTAGCAAGTTGATGGCTTTTACTGGTAGCACTAAGCCACCGAACAAATTTCCTTTTCAACCTTCCCTTCGTGCTGCCAGCACTGTAAGGTAACGGCAGGCTCCATTGAAAACCTGAAGGTGGCAACATTTTAGAAAGTAAAAGACCTCAAGCATCAACAAATGCTTGTGACAGAGCAGAGCTGTTTGAGGTGAGAAGACATGTTACAAACTGATCTGTTTGCTTGTCTCAGCCTGCAGCTCTGAGAAATTAAATATTACCTGGGAGCTTCTGTAGAAATACTTCAATTTTTAAAGTAAATGCATAATCCTGGAACTGTGCAATGTTACTTTAAAGAGAAATTAAATTAAAAATGGTCTTTTTTCTTTTTTTTTTAATCTGGTATCTCCAGGTTACTCCAGTCCTTTGAGCATAGCCAATACATGACCAGATTTCTCATTCACCATTTGAAAGCCGTTTTGCTTGACATCTTTTATGAATATCAAATTAAAAAAGGTTTGCTTGACTGAAATCTGACTCAACTGTACAGACAGCTTACTGTTGTGAAAATCCTTCCCCCTTCAGCTTTCCTTTGAAGGAAGTTATTTGAATGCTAGAAAGTACTGAAACTCTATTCAGTGCTAGCGCAGAGGGAGAAATGAAATGCTTTTATGAATTGTGATGGTTTTGGTTGCAGTGTGTACTGAAGTAACCTGACTGATCTACAGGCTTTACTGTTTGCTCCTTATTTGTTCATCACTATTGTGGGATTTGCTAGTGTGCAGTTTCTCAGGCATGAAATCCATTTCCTCAATGTGTAACATATAATCCAAACTTAAATGCAAAGTCTTATTAAGGACGATGACAAAATATTGAAAACCTCAGGACCTTTTATTTTTTTTCTCCATTGATCCTACTGCATCTGTATTGGGCCTGTTTCCAGTTCAGAAATTAACTTTCCTATGTTAAAGACAAACTCTTGGCATGAGATTATCTATCAGTATAGAGCATTTTACATACAGAAGCCTGCTCATGGTTTCATACTGAAAAGAGTAGAGTTAGCAGACAATCTGCCTAGAGCTGCTGGGAATGCTGAATAAACAAAAGTATTCTGGGATCAAATACTAGGGTGTGTAGGATATAGTGTAGGTAAACAAAGCCTGTCTTTTTCCCCGATGCCAAAGCTCTCCGCTTTAACGTATTACAAATAATGGCAAAACCATGGTATTTTGAAGTGTGAATCCATAATTTAGATGCAGTGGGATGGCATCATGTAAGCCTTTTGACTGTTTTGGGGGGAGAAAAGGAAGGAAAGAGCAAGTGTGTGATAAAAGAAAACCCCATCAAGTAGAATACCTGCCTGATTACTTGGTGGTATTTTTTTGATTTATTTAGAAAGGGAAATTGTTGCATGAACTCCTGGAATAAAATCTGGTGATGTGTCGGGATCTTGGAGGACTCTTATGTGCTGCCACTCTTATTCCTCTTCACTTTGACAGTCTTCATCGAAGAGGGTTTGAGGAGACATGGTCTCTCCTGCGTGCTGCAATGCCCATGCACTGCCAGTAGATGTCCCGTTTTCTATAAGGTTTTTGCTGCTTTCAAAATCACCGGTATTACTTTGTGTTTGAAATACGGAAAGGGATTTCAGCAAGTCAGCATTTACATTATTCATGTTTTCACTTCCCCTTTGAGTATTACCATAGCTATTTTTGAAAAATTTGCCGCTAAGAATGGTTTAACTAAAATTCCTGAGACTGGGAATGCAGGTCTGACAAAATGCATACATCCTTCTCTGTCACTGTATTCAGCAGAATAACTTGTGACAACTTGGTTTTGAATTGCTGTATAGCAGTGCTGCTATACTGGGAAATACATCTTAATGAAATCCTTGTACAAAACCCAAGCCCTTGGCTCTGTAGCTATTAACAGTCGGAAGTATTTGGCATAAAGTACTTTTTTTTTGTGGGTTCCTTTGATTTAAAAATAATTTTGAGGCAAAGCTATGCATGAATTGTGCTGTGTGTCACATCTGTGTGCAGGTCTAAGCGGAGGGTTTGTGCCTCTGTGCAGCGGTATGTGACTTACACCGTGAAATACCACCAGTTGCACATTCAGATGGTGACATTCATCACTGCCTTCATGCAGATTACATACACTAGGGGTCCAAAACTAAGCAGGCAGAACCACTATGGGTTTCTGGCCTCTAGATCCCAAAGGGCTGTTTCTTTATCCTCCTGCTATAAGCCCATGGAAGTTTGTCCTGAGATGCCTCGTAGCAAGTACCGAAGCTGTCTCTGCGGCTCTGACCCACAGAACCATGATGTGGGGCAGGAGGGGTGTCGCTTGCCCTTAATGACTGTGCAGATGGAGGCTGGTGTTGCTATGGAGTTTGTGTTTACTGGTTTCCTCCTGTGGTTAGAGGCACAGCGGCTGCTACCCGTTTCTGGGACGTACGGCTGCTCGCCTTGCTTGGCTCAGCTTTGCTGTGTTGCCTCTTATTGCAGCAGTTCAGCCAGGTGAACACTCACAACAGAGAAAGAGAAGTCCTAATTAGCCATAAATGTTTATTTATTTTGGCTGAAGGAAAAAAGGTAATTTATGTCTGCAGCTGTCTTCAGCAAATAATATAACACCAGGAAGCAAATAAATTAGGTATTAAAAGAGTAAAATGCATCTGCTCATGTTTGGTAGCTTGGATGCAAAGTTTAAATGTGCTGATTCTCCTAGTGCCATTGCCAACATGTGGATGCACCACCACAGCTCACAGTCTGCTGCTGCAGATCCTGCCTCTGCCAGTGGGACTACAAGGCCTGAGGACTTTAACAGAGTGTTGAAGGATCAGGGCAGGAATTTCTGCTCTTCTCAGTCTCACTAGTCCAGAGCTGGGAGGTGTGCGGTTGTATAGGAGCAAGATTTGCCATATTTAGAAAAGCTGTATGTCAAAACTTTAGTGCTCTCTAACCTCAGTTTCACTGATCTGCTACTACAAGTACAGGCAAATGTGTGAGGGGATAGTGAGGTCTGGGTATTTCTCTTTTCTCATTCTGTGAAGATGATTTGGCTGGCTCAGTCATGGCATCTCATTCCTTCTTAGCTCCATGCATGTATCTGGGTGTTTGCTTTTTTGAGCAATGACCTCCAGACCTGAAATGTAATAGCAATTTTATTTGTAGGGTTTTGATTACCTGGGACATGGGCAAGCAAGCGGTGTTGCAGGCAACCCACGGAAAGTCATTCAAATCACTGATTGGAAATAGATGCAGTAAAATGAAGACCTCAAGATATACGAGGATGAGGCAGGGAATGGCATTTAACGTTAAGGCAGTCTGTGGTTCCACTTACAAATGTGCTCATCCTGTTGCATCTGAATGCCAAAAACCAATCTGTTTTTTGGTCTGCTAACGGATTGGGATACGTGGCAGTAGCTACATGCACACTGCAAAAACAATGCTAATCTGTAGTTTAGGATTTAGTGCTTGTTACTAGTTCTTGTGTAGAGATTTTCATCAAGGTGCTTTTATGAAGAATAAATATTATTTCAACTACAGCCTGGGATTTCATTGTAGCCTAGTAGTGGATCTTGAAGATCAGTCACAGCCCCTGACTTTCAATTCATCCTTCTACTCTGGAAAAATTAGCATTACAAAAAGCTGTCAATATGATCAAGAAAACCAGGTTTGCCCTTAAGAATGCTTTACCTGAATAATAGCTATAAATATGTTCTTGCCAGGGGCGGAGAAACTCCTTTAAGTAAACAGAACTGCAGTTTGCATCAGGACGTAATTTGTTACTATGTTTCTGGATCCTGACCTGTCTCTACCTAAAGCTTTGCTGTGATTACTGCTACTGGAAGTTGTTGGTATTCTATATTAATTGTTTTATGCTTGAAAATGCAAATTAAGGTAACAAAAACTCCACTGAAAGTCTCTGAGATGCAGAGGAATGTTACCACAGGCATTTCTCCCAAACTAATAGTTTATTTTTGGACAAACAGCTAGTTTAGGAAGAACAGAAATATACTGTCATACAGTCAGCTCTGAAAAACATGATGGGGGTGAGAATTTTAAACTACTGGCAATGTGGACTACAAATACAAATTTATCAGAAGTCCATTATATTTCCTGCCTTGCTTTGCTAAAACTTGGACTCCTTGAATCATATTATCACCTGGAAATTTCACCTTTCTTTAAAGCAAAACAAACAAAAAAAACCCAAATAACCAGCATTTGTTGCTATAGAGAAAGGGATTGACAATATGATCCAGAGAATTATGAAAGAAAAGCATACCACACTACTTGAAACCTAGTCCTGTTTTTGAACAGTAAGACCAGCAATCCATGGAGGAAAAAAACCCTTGTGCCTGGTGATGATCAAGGTGGGAACAGGAGAGGGCTAAGAAATACTATTTAAAAGTGTCTTTGAATTTTTGCTTGAGGCAAGGCTTGGGGTTTAGACTATGGCAGGCCCTTCAACCTTGTATGAGAGCAAGTGAGACAAGGTTTATGGAATTTTGTCCTATACAGGACTATACCCAAAGTCTCATGTTTGCATAGCTTTGTCCATGCATAAACCTTTGAGTGACTTGCTCACCTTTTAAAGTTTCAGAATTAAGTAAAGAAATGGAGCATTTTTAATCTAGAGTGTCTATGTCTGGATGCGTATTGGCAATGACTTACCAGGAGCAATTAAAACAGACTTTACTTATGTGCTGGCAATTTAGGTAGATTTGTCTTAGTTCAGGTGCCAAAACGTATTGTAGAAACCAGGAAAGGGGCTTTAGAGGTCTTGAGCTAATTGCTAAAAATGTTTCTTGTGTTTACAGGAGCACTAAATATCCAATGTCAGGGGAATATATGAAAAGTTATGGAAAGAAAGAATGAAAGTAATTTAAGTCCAGACAAATTATTAAAGCTCTTTAAGACACTAGTGCCTCCTGATAAAACTGTTGGGTTGTCTAGGTGATGGTGTGGGCTGCACACAGTCTGCAATCGAAGCTCTCTGTTATTTGGGCTTTTGATGAATAATGGCTTGGAAGATTGAGATCAACATGTTTTAGAAACTTAATGAAAGGCTGAAGACAAAACAAGTCAATGTAGGCTTTGTTTGGTTTTGCCTCCAGACTTATTTCCTCATAATCAAACTAAAACGAATCTGCTCTTATGGGAGTCAAGGCTTGTGCTGTTTCAGGCGAGAACCGCCGTGCAGGATGCAGAGGTGGGAGGGTGCCTCTTATCCCAGCACCTTTAGAATAATTTATGGATTCTTTTCTTCTTCATCAGTGAATACGTAAACCAAGGAGGCAGTTTTCAGTGACACCGTGGCCCTTTGGCAAAGTAAAGAGAGAAAGAACAGAGCAGTGCAAAGGCGGTAGCTTGTGACTTGAAACCTGGGTTCAGTTACCAGGCACCAGCTGTGACCTTGGGGAAACCACTGAGACTCAGCTTACCTTTATTCTCCATTTGAAAATGAAGATAATAGTGTTCCTGTATCTCAAGACTCTCATGGGGGTGCTAATGGTAGGTCCCTTGATACGAAAGAGGTCTTGTTGCAGGACCTCAGTTAGAAGGATTTGGGAATAATAAATGCAAAGGCCAAACTTGGTTAGTGACATTATGCCAGTTCATTTTAGCCAAATTGATTCTTATTTCTCTTCCCCACAGAGGGGGAGATAACCACTCATGGGTGATTTTTGTTTTCTTCCCTGAGATTTTTCAAATTTCCATTAAGCTAACAGAACTGAATTATTTTTCTCTCTGCTCCTCTTTCCTAAGTACAACTAATGGCCTAACTGGCTAAGGGAAATATCCTTCTGAACTTGCATTGGTGACTCTTGATAGTTACTTAGTGCTATATCAAAGGTTTGCAATGGCTCTTAAATTCTTCACACAATGCTTCAAGTTCCTGAATGGGGAACAAAATAAGTGTTCTGCTATTATTGATGGGCTGTCCCGTCAAACACCATCGCTGTGTGGAAGTGTGTAGAGCACAAAGCGTAAATGATCTGCTCAAGATAAACTGTAGTGCAGAACAGCTGGAAATACAGAAGTATAACCTAAGCACCTGGCTCCTTTTCTCTCCTTTTGCCCCAGAGAAGGACTCCATATAACTTCTATGATCAGGGATGGAAATTCTCTTTCTTAGGAAGAGTTAGGCAGCCTGGAGATCAAGCCCTGCCTTAGTGTAGTGCTGCAGAGCTGTCCTAGTAATCAAGATTAGCATCCAGGGCCCGGCTGCCAGTACTGGAATCTGGCTCAAGTAATTTATCTTTGCTTAAATTGAGATTATCGCATTGATGACATCCTTGTGATGTGTCTTTCTCTAAAGACAATTTTGAAGAAACCTGCACCTCCTCTGACTAAAAGAAAATAAAATATTTTTCTAGTAAGATGAATTCAGCTGCCTGATGCTGTAACTGCTATGAATGCTCTTAGCTCCTATTAACCTTTTCACATTGTACTGGTGTCCCAAGAGAAATCAAGAATCTGACAGAGCACTGCTCTGTAATGGGTTGTGGATTAGAAGTAATGAATCACTTACAGGAAGTTGTCTTTGCTGGAATATAAGCCAATATTTAGTCTCCAAAGCAAGTGCTTTAAAAAAAAAGAAAATCTTCTACTTTGTACTCTTAGCCTATCCTTCAGCAGCCCCTTGATGTCAGCACAGTCAGCACTGAAAGAATTTTATAAACTTTCCGTCAGTATTAAAATCGGAACTTTTTACCCTGCCTGTAAACCAGTATCACCCTCCCCTCTTCTCCTTTATTTTAATAGCGTTACTACTTAGTGTTCGTCTGGTACCTGCCACCCCAGGTGCTAGGGCGCAGAACAAAGCTCTCTTCATTTCTGCTAACAGCTGAACTGTTTCCCTCCGCTCTTACACAAGGACAGCAAACAGCACTGGGAAATTGCCATCCACTGGCACACAGTCTGGAACAGAACCGATTTCTTCTCTGTCAGTATTAATCAAAGCATGAACTTCAAATTGCTCTATTTTTTTTCTTCCCTCACCTTTGCTTCTGAGTTGTGGTTCATCAAGCAGTTTTGACTGTGTCACTTCCAAAGAGACATTAAAGTGTGAAAAGCGTGATTGATCTTCAGTTTTAACTTCATAAGGAAACCATCTGCTCCATGAAATTTCCCAAGCCTGAAAATCTCCCTTGGTAAGCCTATTGCACTTCAGTGCCTCTTCAATAGGCTTTTTAAATATTTTGCAATGGGATTTTTTTTAAAGGGAAAATATTTTAATTCGGACACTACCTGTCCTTGGCCTTTCTATGTCATATCCTAATGTGATTACTTTGCTCCAACTCTGTTAGATAAATTGAAGGACCTTTCCCTTTCCAGCAGTCATTGAATACATAGCAGAAGCACACTTTCCTTCAATAGGGGCCTTGCTCTTTTTTCTCTTCTGTGATGCCCTTAAAGGTAGCTATGTCATGTAATAGCTCAGAAATATTATTGGTAGCAAAATGATGTATGGTGCTTTTGGGCAGGAGATGAGGACACCCACTGGAAGACTGTATTGGTACAGCAAACCATCCGTCTTTCTTTTTTTTTTTTTTTTTTTTTTTAAATTGAAGTTACTGGTCTTCCTGTGGTCTAGCAGCCTGCTCTTGACAGCAACTGCAAGAGGACATACTTTTGAAATGAACCATTTTCGTGCTAACTTTTCATCCTCTAAGACTTTTACATTGTTTCTGGAAAAAATTGCAGATGCATTTTAGTCCTACAGACTTTGAAAACATTTTCCAGCCCCTTATTAGAAACCCCATATCAAGTTAATTATTTCACATCTGATGATTCTTGTATGCAATCTTTGCCTCCCTTCTACAACTGTAATGACTCCATTGTGTAACTGTGGTGTAATGGCAATTTTGGACTTTATACTGTGGTCAGTGCTCAAGGAAAACTTGCTTGCTTATTTATTTTAAATAAATATGCTAGACCTACTTGCATATCTGACTTTCATACAGAAGTGAGAAAGCTTACTGAGATCACGTTTCTTTGGGTAGTGTGGACATACTAGTTTTGTCCTATGTAATGTGCAATCCCGCCTACGGGCTGTTGAACCTAGGCCAAGAGTTGCAGATTATACTGAGGTTTTGGTTGTTTTTTTTTAAAAGGAAAACAATATACAGAGCAATAACTTTGAAGAACAAAAGGTGGCTTTTGGAGCACTTATTTGGGAGGCAACAAAACGTGTATTCTCCCAAAAGTAAAGATGGGTCCCCATGACAGTCTTCCTTTCTTCTCTCCTGTCACCTCCTCTGCAGGAAGATGCCGTGAAGTCCCATAAAGTAGGATGTCAGGCTCACCACGTCTCCCAGGTCCTCACCTCATCAGGAGGAACAGAAACACACAGCGAGCAAGCCCTGATGTGGATTAATCATCTCATTTTTTTGTCATGATGCAGTTTTGGATTACTGTGTAGCTTTTAAAATCCCTTTTCAAGGGCTTAGGTCAGGGAAGTGGTAATCTGTGACACAGCAGCGCTAGCCAATGTATCTCCAGAGCAAAACACTGACCACGGGGTGTATCTCGAAATGGATGCAATCCCATCTTTGCCTCCTGAGAAAGTGCAAGGTTGCTAATACTATCTGTGCTTCTGAGGTTACTTTGGCTTTCTGGCTGCTGCACACTTCCTGGTTGCTTGATCAAGGCATGTTCAGCCTCAGTGTGGTATTTGAGCATTTCGTTTCCCTTTGAAAGTGTGACTTTGAGACCAACCCCAGAATTTCACTCTGTGTGCAGAAGATTTGTGCCTTGAAGCGTATTGGGAACTGACAGGGCCCTGCTTGCAAAGTCGCAATGTGTGCCAGAGCTAAATACATCACTAAGGCACTGCCACTGTTTCCCATCATATTTTATGGCTTTTTATTGTTACAGGTGTTTGCACCTCAGTGTTAAGGAAGGATTGGAAGTGCACCGTGCCAGAAGCAGCACTAGGAAGCAGACTGTTACATCCTGGTATGATTCTGCCAGTGTTTGAAGATGCAAAGAGCAGGGAGGGGCTTGGAGGGGGGCAAGACTGCTTTCACCTAATGTGGGTTTTTGCCTTGTGTAAAAATTTGGCTTCATTTAAAAAAAAAAAAAATTATACTAAATCTAGAAGGCTTATTTGTGGCTTGTGGGTGAACACTATTGAATACTAGAGCTGCTGTCAGGTTAAATACTTGCCCATGGTGACCATGAAGATCCCACATCTGATGCTTATGAGTCACCATCTGTAACTGTCTTAGCCCAACTTAAATTGTTTCCACTGAAGGCAGTCAGTGCAATATGCATTTCCCTTCAGTTATATGTTTGTATCTTCAGGTTCATTCTGGATTTGCCGGTATAGCTGTTTCTGGTTCTTCCCTTTGCATTCAAATCAGTGCAAACACTGAAATTCTGAGATGATCAGATTTTTTCTTTTTTCCAAACATCTGCTCTTGCCAAAGGGACTGGCAAGTCTTTCACATGGTTTTTACTCTAACGTTTCCCCGGCTCCCCCAGGCCTCCTTGCTTCATGAAGTTATGCAAATATTTGCTTGCTTAAACAAGTATTGATGACATTTTAGATTGACTAGCATAGATTTTAGTCCTAACTTCATCTGTTGGCAAGAAGATCATTCTCTTCTCTGTTTAACCTTTTCCTACTGTTCCTGTTTGTCATCACCAGAGTTGTGGTGAATAGAGTTAAATCTGGTGGCCGATCACAAGTGGTGTTCCCCAGGGCTCAGTATTGGGGCCTGTTCTCTTTAATATCTTTATCAACGATCTGGACGGGGGAATCGAGTGCACCCTCAGTAAGTTTGTAGATGACACCAAGTTGGGCAAGAGTGTTGATCTGCTTGAGGGTAGGATGACTCTACAGAGGGATTTGGACACGCTGGATTGATGGGCCGAGACCAATGATAGGAGGTTCAACAAGGCCAAGTGTCAGGTTGCAACAATCCCATGCTACGCTACAGGCTTGGGGAAGAGTGGCTGGAAAGCTGTCTAGTGGAAAAGGATCTGGGGGTGTTGGTCAACAGCCAGCTGAATATGAGCCAGCAGTGTGCCCAGGTGGCCAAGAAGGCCAAGAGCATCCTGGCGTGTATCAGAAATAGTGTGACCAGCAGAACTAGGGAAGTGATCATCCCGCTGTACTTCGCACTGGTGAGGCCACACCTGGAATACTGTGTTCAGTTTTGGGCCTCTCACTACAAGAAAGACATTGAGATTCTGGAGTGTGTCAAACGAAGACCAAGAAAGCTGGTGAGGGGTCTAGAGAACAAGTCCTGTGAGGAGCGGCTGAGGGAACTGGGGTTGTTCAGCCTGGAGAAAAGGAGGCTGAGGGGAGACCTTATGGCTCTCTGCAACTACCTGAAGGAAGGCCGTAAGCGAGGTGGGGTTTGGTCTCTTCTCCCAAGTAACAAGCGCTAGGACAAGAGGAAACGGCCTCAAGTTGCTCCAGGGCAGGTTTAGATTGGATATTAGGAAAAATTTCTTCATGGAAAGGGTTGTCAAGCATTGGAACAGGCTGCCCAGGGAAGTGGTTGAGTCGCCATCCCTGGAGGTATTTGAAAGACATGTAGATGTGGTGCTGAGCAACATGGTTTAGTGGTGGACTTGGCAGTGTTAGCTTAACAGTTGGACTTGATAATCTTAAAGGTCTTTTCTAACCTAAACGATTCTATGATTCTATGTATTTTGGAACCTTTCCAGAGCAGGAAAATATTCTGGGTTCTCACACCCAAGCTTATTTTCTCTGTCCTTCACCAATTAGAAATCCAGAGGTTACCTTCGACTGACTGAACATTACCTCAGGTTTGGATGAGGGTAAGACAGAGATTAGAATAACAAGCTATTGTGTGTAAGCTGCTCAAAGGTAGAAGAGTGGAAAACCATTTCAAATACCTTGAAATGAAAGAAAGTAGACTTCCTCCACTAGAAATGAGAAGCAAAGTGTACACAGAGACACTTATTGCAGAACAAAAGGCACGCGTTAATTTGATTCCAAATCCACAACCTCTAACACAAAGTTTAAAGGGAAAAATGGAAGTAAAGACATCTGTTTGATAACTTCCTTAAATTTGAGAGTTGGTATAAATTAGTAAGGGTACTAAATATGGCATAGGAAACAAAAATCCTATAATCTAGAAAAATCCATCCTCATAAATCAGAAAGTATGAGAAGAGGTGGGGAGAAAACAAGTTTTTCCCCCCTGCCTCTTAATGTGCTATTATACACCTGACACACTTGCAACATTTTAATTAAGCTAGCAGAAACTGTATGTCACATTACCTGGTTTAAACTGTACTTGGCATTACAGGAAGCCAAGAATTCGAAGCTTGTGTTGCAGCGCTGGGAGCCAGGAGGGGCTTGCTGCAGCGGAGGGGAGGAGAGGGGGGAGGACTTGCTCTCTTTCTGAGGCAGTGCAGTTGCATTCCAGGTGGTCAGATGCTAACTGCTAAATGATGTTAGACAAATATACATGTTTTTCCAAATTATTCAAGGGTTTGTTTTATTTGTGAAGTTCAATGGACACTTTGTTATCAGTAAAGGTAATGTACCAATCTTTGTGTATGCCATTTGCTATAGTAGAGAGATTCTATTAACATATTTCAAAGTGATTATTAGTTTCTAGACACCTTGTTAATTGTTGAAATGATACTGATAGAGCCTTTTTTTATTCTTCATGTTACCCAGTAACTTTTCCTTATCACATACCTGAGTTAGTAACGAGGTTTGAATTCCATTTGGCTGTGCTCACACCTGTGTCATTTGGCACTCGGCGCGCACTTACTGTGTGTTTATGTGCCTCAAGCTAATCAATAGAATTTTGGAGTGTGTTAAAGAGGGCAGATTCAGATCCCACTGCATTTCTTTGTGTGTGCATGTGTGCACTTTCTAGATGGTAAAGCTTGAAACATGATTGCAGCATGGCCTGTATCTGCTCTGGGTATAAGGTGTGAGGAGAAAGAGTTACTTTTGCAGGAATAAGTGGGTGTGTGTAAACAAGGTTGTGCTTAAACTAAAAGCAACCCCTTTGAATGTCAACCACTATCTTTTAAACCATTCAATAGCCCATATGTTTTCTTAAATATCATTATTCTACATCTAATCCATCTGTGCGTTTCCACGTGTGTATTATGAGCAGCTCACTATTTCCTTCACGCTTCTTTGAGCATGTGTGGAATGCCACTTCAATGGATTCAATTCAAATTAGGCTTTGATAAGTAAATTAGGCCATTTTAGTAAACTGTTTGATCCTCAGTCCTGCAAAGGAAGCCAGCTGGGTGGATTTCATGTTTCTGTTGAACTGTATGTGCACTTCTGTGGCAACAAGAAATGATGGACAAAATATTTAAATTTGCATCACGATCTGCATTTCTGCCGGTGTTTTCTGAGGTAAACACAAACTCACTTTAAGACAGAAGTGACCGTTACATGTTAAAATGCTCACGTAGTGAGATTATGTTCATGTCTTATTTTGGCAAAGACACTAAATTCCATTTGTGTTGCAGGCTCTTTTCCTTCTTCCATCTGACACATCTGGATTGTATTTCTATGAGTGAGGGAGCAAGTCTTCAGCTGTAGATGAAAATGCTCGTTGAATAGCCATGCAGTCTGCATCCTCATTGCTCTCCCAAACCGAATACATCTTCTCTATACCTGGGTCAGTGAAATGGTCCCGCTGTAAGATGTTGGGAAGTAAAAAGTATCATCACCCAAAATGCTTACTGTAATGATAGTATAGAACCACAGCCCTTACATTCTGTTCCAACATTGTGCTTATTTTGCTAACCTAGCTTATTTGGAAGCTAACCTAGGTCAGCAAGTAAAACTCCTGCTTTAAAATTCAGTACGGACTTGTCCTTTAGTGATGGGATATGATCCTCTTCAGATTAATGGGAACTGATTTTTTTTGGTTGTTTGTTTTTACTGATTTCATCGGGAGGGGGCTTGAGCCGAAGGGTGCCCCTTCAGTAGCCAGCGAGGAGGAGCTCGGTCCGGGTACTGCCTTCCCCCGCCGGGCCGCCAAGGAGCCTCCGAGCCCCGGGGCCCTGCGGGGTGGCACCGCAGGCGGCCGGGGTTGGCCGCCCGCCCGGGGTGGGGCCTGGCCCGGCCCCCGGCTGAGGCAAGCGGCGGCGGGGCCGGAGCGGGGCCCCCTCCCTCCGGCCTTACTCAGCGCTCCCAGTAGCTTTGGGCGGCGGCGGCTCGGCGGACCGGCTTGCGGTGAGGGGCGCCGGGAGGGGAGACGAAGCGAGGGTGGCAGGACGGGACGGGCGCTGACTGTCGCATCTCTCTTTGCAGACTCAGACTCGGACTCGGCCCCGGCCCGGCGGATCCCGGAGATGGCGAAGGTGAGGGCGGGCGAACGGCCGCCGCGGCCCCTTGGCGGGCTCGCCCCTGCCCGGCCGCGGCCAGTCCCGGGACATCCGCGTCTTATCGGTCACTTTACTTTTACTCTTCGCGGATTTATTTTCGGTCTGCCGTAAATCAGCCCGTCCCCAAGCCTGGGGGGACGCGGAGGGGAGGGGGACGGGAAAAGCGGCTAATCATGTGAGGCTCGCGTCAGGCGCAACTTTTTTTTTCCGCCAGTTTCCACTAATTTGGCCAAGTTTTCGGTACTGTGTGTTTATATTGTGCCTGGGTGGAGGCTCCTTCCACTGGAGGAGGAAGGAGAAAAAATACCGCCGTGGCTGTGCTCCCAACCCCAGCTTTCCTGTTTCTAACTTAATTTTTGTGGAAGGAAAACAGAGACCCCTGCCCATGCCAGTGCAGGGCATCTGACCAGACAGCTCTATTTCGACAGCCTTTTGTTACGGTACATGTAGCATTGCTTATAGGTTTGAGAGTAACTTCTTTTTAGTCAAAGCGTGGAAATTTGCCATTCTCTTGTCTGTTCCATAGAGACCCAAACTTTAATTCTTGATCTTAGTAAAAGGAGTATTTCATTCTTTGCTAGTGCAAACCAGTTACTCTTGTCTTCACGTAGCAGAATTTTCTACTGCCTGAGGTAGTGCTTGGGGGTGGGTTACTAGCTGGAGGGTGGTGGTAGGCTGAAGTCATTGGAACAGTGAGGTCTTGTACTAGGTAGACCTTGTCTCCAATTTCCACGTTCAGAGGGCTGCTTTCCACTTCAGTAGTACTCTTTGCCTGTGTGATTATGCAGCCATGAAAGACTGGGAGTGTTAAAGCTTTGTAGCCTGTAACTTATTTTATAAAAATAAAAAAGAAGTATAAGAGTAAGCTCTGCTCCTCATGGCAGGTGTCTGTTCTAAATTTTGTTGCGCCATGAAGTAAGGATAAGAAATGAAAATGCCTATCAATCGTGAAATGTCGAGTGTCAATTGACAGTAGTTAGTTATACGTACAACTAAAGGTTCAGGGTTCAAAAAGACTGCACAGCACAGTGTACTGAAGTCCAATTTAGTGTAGATACATCACTGAACAATAAACCTTTGAAGAAGGTAAGTTATCTTTGGAGTCTTGGTCACTGAAGTATTTGTTCTTGCTCAGTTATGGGAAGATTTTTTTTTTCCAAAGACCAGAGAGATATTGTGTGTTCATGTCCAGGATAAAAAGGTTCATTCATTTTGTGGGAAAACTACCAGCACGCCATAGTATGCTGTGCAGACTGGTCTCTCCATGCCTTCTTTGGAGCAACACTGCTGTCCTAACAAGCTGCCTTTTCTCACACACCTGTATGTGTAGTGGTTTTTGTTAATGGGTGGATGCACATGGTATGATTTCTTCCTGCTCGATGAACTGGCTGCCTTGGAAATGCTACCCCGTGTTTGCTAATTCAGAAATCTGGAAAGAAAGCAACAAGAATATTTTCTGCTTGCATGCTGTGGACTGGTGTGTTTTGTTCTGCTACTCCCAAATTATTCCCTGAAGCATTTTGTGTATCCATTTGTAAACTGCCAGGGAAGGATTGCTTGCTGCTGGTGAAGGTGTGGCTAGTGTGCGCTGTATCTGGAGTTTCTGTTCTGCGAATGTGCACGTGTGACTTGGAGCACAGGAATAGTGTGATCAGTTCCTGTAGCGCTTCACAGGATTGTGTCTCACATTCCAGAGTACAAACACTCTTTCAGAATTGGGTCCTAAGCAGCTCTTTGGCTTTGTTGAGGTTACTTGTGAGGACAGGTTCTTTGTTTTTTCAGAGGTTCCTGCGCTGGTTCTTACGTTGCTGTTGCTTGCTATTCTCTTCTCCCTCTCTCCCACCCCCTCTCTTTCCTTTTTTTTTTTTTTTTTTTTTTTTTTTCTCCCTTTTTT
>VYXH01004076.1:117558-215586 GCA_013397275.1 Burhinus bistriatus
CCCTCCCCCCCCCCCCCCCTCTTTCCTTTTTTTTTTTTTTTTTCTTTCTCTCCTCCCTGTCTTTGGTGTCGCCATGGTGTACTGACTCAGAGTTCAACACAGATGTTGCGTAATTCTGTTTTTTGTCAGGAGTTTAAATTTAGTGGTGCAGATGTGAATATAGTCTGCTGACCAGAGCTTACTCTTTCATTTAAGTGGACAATCTGAAGCATTACTAAACTTAGGTGTTTTGTAGAGGTGTCTTTATAGCTGTGCATTTGCATCAGCTCTGTGTGTATATTCACCCACTCACAATGTAATTTACATCCTGCTAACCTTGAAATTTTGGGAAGGATGTAATGAAATTATTATGTATTTCTTACATGATGTTAGTTTTAAAGCACAATTTGAACTGGGATCTGTGTGGTCTTCAATGGCCATAAAGGCTTTTGATTTACCTGTGAACATTGTGTTGTGCTTTATCTGCAAGATGTCTATTCTTGTGTAAGAAATCTTAAGGCAGTCTTTCATTTATTCTAGCATGTGACCTCCTGGGCTCTCCGCTGTCTTCTGAAAATGGCATACCTTCTCTGTTTGTCAAGCTGTGTGCTGGAAAACATTCTCCATTTCCATTCTTACCACCCCACAGTTTTCCTGTGCCATCTTGTAAACAGATGGCTGCTTTAAAAAAGTCATATACCACCTTTTCTGCACTAGACACTGGGATTTCCAGTGGCAAATTGATGAGACCCGACTTTTGTTGTTGCAGAGCAGCATCGTGAAAGGGGGTAGCTCTTCATCTATGGGAGATCTGACTGGTAAGGACTAGCTGTGAGTGGGCACAGAGCAAGGGTAGCCAGGAAGAAGTGAATCAGTTCAAGTACGGTCTTTTGTTTGCTGATAAAAAATGCTTTGTATTTAACAGTGGCTAAACATGGGATCTTGTGGGTGGGAAATTTTTTGTGTGCTTGGTGGGAAAAACTAAAAGGAACCTCGTTAAGTGGCTATTGTTGAACTTACAGATAATGCTGTTGCCAGGATATGTGGCCACATGATATGAAATTGTGAAGCCAGAGTTGTCTCTTGGGAGAAGTTAACATAGCTCTGAGGTGCTGGTTAGAAACATCTCGCCTGATGAAATTGTATCTTCTTCTCCTCCAGCAAAAGTTTTGCTGGAGTAGAATAAACAAAAATAACAGAGAACGTGAATTTCCTTGCTTGGAGGGGCATAAATTCTAAAGCAAGATCATCTCTTGCTTTGAAGTTTGTTTTTTTTTTCCTTGTCTTTTTTTTTTTTCCTCTGCCTTTCCTCTTTGTGCTGATTTTGTGTATCTAGGGGTTTCGTTGGTCTCATTGGTAGGTGTCTGGAGAAAATGGAAGCTGCTGTTTATTTCTAGTGTATAATCACAAATTGTGCTTGCACTACACAGGATTGCTTACAACAGTCAGTGTATTGGGGAACGTAGAAAGAAAAGAATGTTTTGGGTGTTAGAATCTTGTGATATTCTTTCTGTAGAGGTCTTGCGTGTTGTGCTTCTCTTTATGTTTTACTGCCCAGTGTGGAATGTTGCTATTTAGTAAGGGATCAGTCTAGATTACAAAAGGATTTATATCAAAGAGTGTTTGTGTTCTCTTTTCCATTGCTGTGCTTTAGGTTCTACTGGGTGGGAAACTTACTAACCAAAATAAAAACAACCTATGAGGCTAGTGTTAGGGTGTATCTGTTTGCATAAATGGCAAGGAACATTCTTAGAGATACTAAAAATAAGAATTTGTTTACCTCTATAAAAAGTCATGAAGTTCGTAAATAAATGTTAAATAGTTGTATTTCAGTTCACCATTTTTCATATTAGGTCAAGATGACCTAGCAGTTGTGATGCTGTGGTCCATCTGCAAGAACCAGTCTGTTTCAATAAAGTTTAAACTCTACTTAATGTTGAAACTGTAGCTGAGTTGTCTGATAAATGAGTGTCTGGCTTTGTCGGAAACTCTTTTGTATGGCTCTATTATTTTGTTAGAAATACCGGGTTCATAGCTCCTATTTCAGATTCTCCGTGACTGAAAGTTGACTTCAGTGGTTCAGGCAGTGATGGTGGTTCGGAACAGGTGCTTGCCCTCTCTTTCTCTGGCCAAATGATGCCATGTTTGGGAAGGAGGAGACAGTTCTTCCCTCCATGGACTGGGTTTGTTACCACTGCACAGCTTTCTGCCATTGTCCATTGAATTTGCAAATGAGAAATTGAGACTGGAATGACTAATAAGGGTACTTCGGGACAGTGGGGTGTTCTAGATGGGTTTGTGGTTGTTAAATATGGTGTGCCTGAGTATTTCCTGCCATACCCTGATTGCTGGGCCACACTGCAGTGCTCTAAAAAGCTAGGTGAGTAGGTTTCTAACATTCTAACTTTTCGTTAGGGATGGCTCGACACTTTTGCAGTGATCGGTCAACTATTGTCAGCGTCATATTTGCCCACATGCAGATTCTGAAGGCATTTAGGCTGTAGCTTGGACTCAGGCCCGCAAAGCTGTATCCAAGTTTGTCTTACACTAACAGCCCCTATTGTGGATGTGCTTTATTAGCACCAGCATATAGAGTCAAGGGCAGCAGATACAGCTGGAGATTCTGCCACTATAGCTGCTGTCTTTGTGGTACCCAGGTGACATGGATTTTTATTATGCTGGATGGCAGAGCTGCAGCAATATTTCTGGTTTGCAAGCTAGGTGCAGCTCAAGTACTGATCGAGTGTGATTGTGGCAGGTAGGTAGCCAAAATCCAGTAAACGCTATGCATCAGAAGGGAATGCCTGGAATGCAAATGGTGTGGGAAATACAATTTTAAATAACCCCATGCTGGTTGGTGGGATATATAAGGGAGCAGGAGGAAAACAGAGGCTTTTCGGTCTTTATCTGTTTTACCAGATTAAATTCTATTTATAAAGTTGAGTCCCAAATCCTTGGGATTTTTTCATGATAGCCTTTGGAATTAGCTAGGATAATGACAGTAAGTACATATTGCTGTGCCTAAATTTGGACTACTGCTGAAAAACTTGCTTGTAATGGTAAAGGCAGAGTACTTCAGGGGAATTGTAATGCCTCTGAAGTATGCTGGATATTGGAAAGCATCTGCTAGAAAGAAGTTTGTTGTTACTATTAAACACCATGGTACCTTGTGTTCTGATTTGCTGAAGTATGTCAGAGGTAAACCTAACTAATTACTGCTCCTGCAATGGGAGGCATCCAGAGTCTCTGATGGCAATAACACACAGGTGACCTGAGGGGCAGCTGTGCTTCAGGGCAGTTTCTGGTTAGTGTTCGCCTTCTCTTTTCTCTCAGTGCTCTTCTGGCTGACCTATCTTGGATGAGTACATTGACTTGAAACCAGTGCACTGTGTGGCTGGAATTGCTAACTTGAGGGAAAGGCTGTATTGCAGAGGCCAGATGGCTGTGCTGCCTGTGAAAGAATCTGGTGCCAGTCTCGGCAGGTGTCTTGGCACTTCCTTTCATCCTCTTTCTTGAGAGTGGAAAAATGCCCTGCCTGTAGTGATTACTACTTTTATACAGCAATGCTTACAAGAAATTTCCCTTCTTCAGCTGTTAGAAAAACCTCCTTATTCCCAAAATCCAGCTGTTTCCCCTTTTGGCCATTGCTCAACTTTTATAGTTTATAAATGAACTACTGTGCTATACACGTGTAGGTTCTTCAACTGTCGTGTTTAAATAAAGGCAAGACTTTTCTGTAAGGACAATGAATATCCTTTTGTGTTTGACCCAGAGACAAGGTCCCTGAAGAGCAATGTTCCGTGGAAACCTAGTGGAATTATTTTTGTGTTTGGATGGGCTGATCTTTTATCCTTATGTTTGAACTGTTACTCCTTTTTAGCTGTAAACTACTATGAGAAATGTAGCTGAATCACTTGAGTAAAAAGTTGCTTATGCCAAAAGAAACATGGTAAAAAATTGAAAGTCATTGCAGAGTTCAGTAGGTCTCACTTGCAACGTGATGGAAAAAATCAGTTTGATACTGATTGAGAGCTCCAGTAGGTTTTTCTTGAGGAGAGGAAGTTCTTATTTCCAAATGTGTCTTGGATCTTTGTGCAGCTTTTCTAGCATACGTGATTTGTGCAATTAATTTCCCATATTACTTTAATAAATGATAATTTCATAGTAATTTTCCTGCAGTCAGGCTCCAGGGTTGTAAATACAAATCCTGCAAACTACCATTATGTAAATATACCTGAACTTAGCTGGTGTACTGCTGAGTAAAATCATAGTAGTACCGTTTGAGTGAGTGCTGTGTTTCAATACCCACAGACTGCTATTTAGTCAGACAATTGCAAGAAGAATGCTATCATCTTTTGGATTGTGGATTCAAATTCAGTCTGAGCTTGTGTATAGAGAACTGAAAGATGCTGTCTTCTATTTCATGGATTTTTCCCTTTCCCCCCGCCCTTTTTCCCCTCCCTCTAGTACACAAGAGGCACTGTGACGGCCTTCTCTCCTTTTGATGCCAGAGCTGATGCAGAAGCTCTTCGTAAGGCCATGAAGGGAATGGGTAAGAATAATTTATTTTATGAAAAGGAAAGTACTTACGCTCCTTTGAAAACATCCTTTCTGAACTCATTTTTTTTATATTAGTAGATAAGGGTAGGGCATGCGTCTACATGACATGGAATGACAATGCCAGGACTGCAGGAGTCTGGGCGTGTCCTAGTTTTGACTGTGCTGCTCAAGGATGTTTATTTTTAGGTTAGCATAAGGGAAAAGAGAAGGTGGTTTGCACATTCCCCATTAAAAATTGATACTCCACAGGCTTCTCTGCACACAGAGTTTTACTGCACAGTAAGCTAGACTGTGGATTTACAGTCGACAACTGTGGAGAGTTATGACAGTATAGTAGAATCTCTAGGCTTGGAAAATGTGTGACAGCCCCCTTGGTCTGGAAGTGCATAAGCACATTACAGTTACTGTGAACAAAGAATACAAGCACACAGCATGAATGTACACTAACCAAGTGGTCTGTAAATTCATGCTGTAGCTTTCTGCCCCAAAATTTCCCTGTGAGAAAAAATCCTAATTTGCTACTTTCTTTGAAGCCGCCTGCAGGAGGAAGCAGAGGGAAGGGAAATGTGATACACCTCAGCCTATTGGCAAATTCAGTAGGGCTAGTAGGATGCTGTGCTGTGAGAGCTACCTTGCAAACTATTGTATACAAAATGGATAATAGCTCCACACTTCTGTACCCTGGGGTGTTTGGGGTTACTGGACTGAGTTTTGCTGGGAGTCAGCAGATTGTTTATTCTAAAGTAAATCCCTTGGTGAGCCCAAAGGCAAGGCTTCTGTGTAGAATACAGACTTTGACTGAATGTTATAGATGATGGGTGCTGGGAGCACTGTCTGGAACAGAGCACTGATGGAGAACAAACAACACGTAGGTCCTCCAGTCATATTTTTGCAACAGCAGAACACCAAACCTGGTGGCTCGGCTTGGGGTATGGTGACATTTATTATTTAAATGCTTCTGCTGTTTGTCAGTAGACTGTTATTTTCAAGGAATTTTTCATTGCCTTTTGAGTTTGTGCCACTGCTGTTTGTTTCTTAGAGTGTGTTTGTAACTCTCTGTTCTTTCTAACTTCAGGAACTGATGAAGAAACTGTTCTGAAGATCCTTACCAGCAGAAACAATGCTCAGCGTCAAGAAATTGCATCTGCCTTTAAAACCTTATTTGGCAGGGTGAGAAGAAGAAAAAAACCTCTAGAAATGAGCTGAATGTGGCCTATGATGATTACTTAAAACTGTGAGGCACATTCATCACACTCCCTGTAAACGGTTCCTTCGAAGAAAATCTAGTTTTGCTTCCGTCTCCCCCTCTCCCCCACCCTGCCGTATCCTTAATTACTGGCTAGGTTAGAATATTCCTTTTAGATTAATACAAAGAAGATACTTAGCTTTTCTGTATTTTGGTCCAATATATCTTAGATAGGTTTTTCTGCAAAAGCTCCTGTAGTTTCCTGTTAGTATGCTTCTAGTACTGACCTCATTCTTGGTATGGAAGGAGTTATCAAATATGTCACAAGGTGTGAAATGTAAGGTGATAGCAGTAAAAGAATTTTCTAGAGCTAGAAAATGTGACAGAAGTAAAGCAGCCTGATACCGTAGGAGAGAACAAACCCAAATATATTGGTAGATAAAGCCGTAAGTGAGTTTAAAGCAAAGACAGCTTGTTTCTTTGTTCCAGCGTTGTTGGATCCTTTAATATTCTGGCTGGGTAACCTTTGTTTCAAATAGCAAGTACAGTGAACAGCTAGGGTTTAAAGAATTTCTATATCGAGAAAAAAAATCACAGTACGTTTCAGGTTTTCCAAATGCCCTTGTATCCTTTTCTTCTGCCTTATTTGACTACATTTGCTTCACTTCAGGTACCAATTAAAACAAAAGGAGCCCAATCCCTTGTGCTTTTTGATGTGTCTCCAGACTGTTCTAGCTTGCAGACACACATGCATCCATTTTAAAATGGTTAGTCCTTGTTCATTACAGCACAGTTTGTTCTGCATTAGGACCTTGTAGATGACCTGAAATCAGAACTTACTGGCAAGTTTGAAACGTTGATGGTATCTTTGATGAGACCAACTTATATATTTGATGCTCATGCACTGAAGCATGCCATCAAGGTAAGAGGAGTGTGGGAAAGGAATTAATATGTTATATGAGATATTTATTGCTCTTTTGTTGTTTTTTTAGGAATGAACTTTTGGTTGGTAAAGGGGCTGCTAATAGACGTAGCCTTTTTTTTTTTCTTTTTTTTTTTTTCCTATTAGGAATATTATGATAACACCTGCTATTATTCCTGATGCCATGGTTTTGCCTGGTTTCTTGTCAATCCTAATAACTTATTAGAGGTGGTTTAGAAATCTAGTCTGTATAATGTTTTATATGAAATTATTTTAATGAGAAACTATGTAATCTTAAGAGAACAGTGTTACTGTAGATGCAGATTAAAATCTACATAGCATAAGACTTGTTCCTTCTACAACAAGTAGATGTGCATGTTGCTTTTAAATTCTTTTTGCTGCTAAAATACAGTGCTGAAGTCCCATGGACACTAGATTTTTCTGCTGTGAGCAGCCTAGGTTTTATAGCTATATAGCTGCATGCATAGGCTGCAAATTAGTTTAAGGCATTTCATTAAATTGTGATGTTATTTGTGTGTCTCTTCTTGACTATTATTTGAGCTAGACAATATTTTGCCCCTGATGGATCACAGTGCAACTCCAAAATTGATGGGCTAGCATATTTGTGTAAACTGGTGTCCACCAAAATTATGAGCAGGTATTATCTGTATTATTGAATGTGTTCTAAAAGCTGCCTCCAGTAATTGATAGCCCTGTCAGTGTTACCTTTCCAACATTTCTCTTTAGCCGAATGCATTTAGTGCCTTTCTGGGAAGGCCAGGTAAATGGACAATTTACAATCTGTATGTGTAGATATTTCCGTGTGTTTTCTTCCATGTGGACCTAGGTTGGTTTTTTTGTTGGGTCCCTCCCCGCCCCGTCACACCTGTCTGATATCATCAGCCTGTGGAAATTCAGGAATTGGATGCCTCTAGATTATTCATAAAACCTGTTGATTAAAGTAGAGGAAGTTGAATTTGTCTGGTGTCAGGTCGTGCTTGGTTGGGTGACACTTACACGTGAACTCCCAAGATCCTTGATGACAAACTGGTTAATATGTAGGCTTTAGTCAACTGTGCAAGCTAGTGCTCGTGGACCCGTGACCCAGCAAATAGTATCTCAGACAACAGAAACTTTAATCCTGGAAATTTTCTGTAATGTCTTTATGTGCAGTGGGGGAAGGGGAGATGGCACCTGACAAAGAAACTGATAAAGGCCTTGTTGACTAAAAGGAAAAAATGTATTCCCAAGCTGCTCTTGTTGACTTAGGAGTCAAAGACCGACAGGGAAATGACAGAACAGATGGGTGTAGGAGGGAAAATAGAGATAGTGAAACAAGAGTGGTTTTGTTCTTGTCACTTAGAAAAAATGATATTAAACGCAAGATCATAGGATTTCAGAGAATGTGTCTGCACAGGAAAAGATGTCGATACTAGCTGCAGTTCAGCTAAGGTGCGTAACAACAGTAAAGAAGATGTGATTGCAGAGACTTCAGTGCGAGATAACAACTCCACTAAGAGCATTAATTCTGTGCTGAAGATTGTCCTGTCAGTTTTCACTGCTGCTACTTAGATTAGAACTAATACAACTGTGCCTCCCTAACTTGTTGAATAGGCGTGTTCTTGAAACACTCTGTATTTTGAAAATGATTACATGTAACCTGCCAGATTTGTATTTTGGCTATTTTTGTATGCAGATGGTTTTCTTTGTATGTAGCTAGTATTTGGATTTTCCTTACAGGAGAGGTTGTAAATAACATGCTGAAGCAAAAAATACACAGTATTGTATTTCATTGTTGCTTTTGTAAAAAAGTAACTTTTTCCTTTGGAAGCATAAAGAGCAATGACTTATTCTTACAAGCAAAGTAGACTCGGACTTGTTGAAACAAGATATTGGCTTGACTTCTGCAAATTTTATCCTTGTAAAAGTGAAGGGTACCTGTTGTGCCTGCTGTAATTAGAGTACAGCAGCTTAAACTATCTGGGTTAGCAATTCTGTTGTAAAATGTGTGTGTTTGCAGTGGAAGAGAGGGTGGATTTAACATAGCACAATTCATAGAAGAGTGAAGGTCATTGCTGGGTGGCTCTATGTTTATCTGTGTACTAATTGATGAAAGACAGTATATTAACTAGAGCTAAGATGGAAACTGTTACTCTGTTCAGTCACTTACCTTGATGTCATTGACTGTAATAGTGAAGATCCGAGGCATATTGGGGTGTGCTTGAACATGGAAGGGCTCGTGTGAATCCTGCAGCAGTGAGCCTTTATTAAGTGTTGGGTTGGTTTTGAAAACAATCAAACCGGAACTGGAAGAAATTATTTCCAAAACCCCCACAATATACCAAAAAGAAGAAATTAATTTTTCTTTATGTGGTCCAGGTGTATAAGCTGATGTTTGTTTTTGATTGTCAAAGGGAATTCCTGTTTTCCTTTTGTGTTTCCATCAACTGATTTATACTCGCACCTCTGCAGGGTGCAGGAACCAATGAGAAAGTGTTGACTGAAATTCTTGCCTCCAGAACACCTGAGGAATTGCGGAATATTAAAAAGGTTTATCTGCAAGGTAAAGTTCTGTATAAAATAAAATTCTAGGATCTCCCTTCAGTTCTCTTAATGTGATTTTAGCTCATCTTTTAAATAAGGTCTGTCTGTGAACTGATGGATGTGTCCAATAAGTGGGATTTTGTTCTTCTGTGTTGCAAAACTTTATATTATAAAGAAACTAGAGTTTGGATTGTAAACTAAAATAGTTTTTATTTCAGGGCTATGACTGCAGGTTATGGTGTTTTGTGCTTTGTAGTTAGAATTCATTCAAATGCATTTCTTTCTTTCACCCATTATTTTCATCTCTTTGACTGAAGGGGATTTTTAGTAATTGGAAACTAGAGAACTGGTATCACAATAAAAAACAGAAGTGATTTTTTGCCTTTTGCTCAGTGTTCTGTTCAAATGAATTTGCGCTAAAGCAGGTGCAGCTTTTTGGTTGTCCACAGGAGTATATGCTTTTATGCTGTGATTGTGGGGTTGTTTTTTTAAGGCAGTGTTTAATTCAACACATTTCTTTTACCTCTATGCGGATTCCTGCCACACAAGAAATTCTCATGTCTTAATAAAATTCGAAGCAAAACTTTGAGTCTCCAAGGACACAATTTATTAGTACTAGACTTTTCTGGGCTCACAGTTGTTGCACAGTTGTGCGACTGCCATATTTTATTAGTTCCTTAAAGAGCTGAATCTCTGCATGTCACCTTGTATTTCAAAATATTTTGAGTAATCTGCTCCTGATACTAGGTGTGAGATGCTATCTTTTAATCTCTTTTACAATAATTGTTGTAAGTGAAAGCAGAATATGTCCTTGTTGGTAAAGCTGTTTCTGATAAATGATTCTACAAGCTGTGAGTCAAATTAACTTTCTGCTTTTCCTTGTTTTCGCCTCAAAATAGTAAGGAAGTCTGAAAGGTGATGAATGGGTATTGCTGTTTTGCAGAGTATGAGGCCAACTTGGAGGATAAGATCACAGGAGAAACATCAGGCTATTTTCAGCGACTGCTGGTGGTCCTGCTGCAGGTCAGTATCTTTGTGTACAGGCATGTGTGTATGATTTTCACTTCTGTTCTCCTGTCTGATGTATGCTTGTCACTTTCTGCTTACTAAGCTGGGGTTCTGGATAGAACTGCTGACAAGCAGGTTTGACTTTGAAACTTGAGTCACTTTCCCTGACTTGCAGGGTCAATCTTGAGCTCTGTTGTGGGTCATTTATGCATCACTAAATTGAAAAACTTCTGTGATGCTCATGGGTATAGCAGAATGCCTGCTACGTGGGGTTTGGAAGGCAATATTTCATAAAGACACGTGCAAGCAGAAGGGAAAAATAAGGTGATTTTGGAGAAGATGCATTAGGGGTTGACTTCTTGCAGTAACTGTTACAGGCTCAATATAACAGATAAATGGTTTTTTGATTCAACTTTTGATTCAACTTTTCAGTCTTCAGTTTAACAACTTTTAAAAATTCTCTTTAGGCAAATAGAGATCCTGATGGCAGAGTTGATGAGGGTCTTGTTGAGCAGGATGCTCAGGTGGGTGAATGATTTGGGTTTTGGGGCATTTCTACAAGTTATCTTGCAAAGAGAGTATACAGCTAGAATTCAAATGTGAGAGAAATTGTTGAAGATTCTCTGTGTGTGTTTCTTACTGCATTTTCCTGTGCTTTTATACATTCTGGACGAAAGAAGTGTCAAAACCTGAAACATCGGGATCAAGATTTTTGGCACTTTCACATTTCAGCGTAAAGCATGTCTTGTTTTGCTTATTACTTAATGAGATGCCTGAATGGAACAGCAATTAGATCCCTGGAAGAGAGAGTTATGATTGAGGCTTTGTGATGCTGAGAGACCCACTGCTGGAAAACTCAGATATGTTAACCGTTCATTCCTTAATATCTGACTTGAGCTTCTCTCTGACTTCAGTCTTTACAAATCATGTGTCATATACATGTTGTAGTGAAATGTTAATGCTATTTGGTGAGGGATGCCTCCATGGAGGGTGAAATACTAAAAAGAGAAAATATGCCAAATATTCTGCTTTTCTGTAACCAGATGACAGTCTAAGGATTGCCTCTAGAGAGTTTCTAGGGACTCACGTATTGCCCTTTGCGAGCATTGTCCATGACATTGTCACTGATCACTAAGCCTGTGCTCTATAGACAGGAAAAGGAATACCAATAGTTAATTGGTATCCTTGATGCAGTCTCTTGCTGGATGCTATTGGCTTTGTAGTGGTGGTCAATATTTCAGCAATTTGATTACGGAACTCATGTAATGCATGTTTCTTCTTGGTTATTTCAGATAACTCTGGCCTAGATGTTTTCCTCTCGTTAATTGTCAGCTGACATGAAAAAAAATATATGGATTGTTCAAGGTGACAAGGAGGAAAAGCAGAATACCAGATCAATAAAACATTCTCCTGATAGCAGGGCAAGATGGAGAGACAGGCAAAATGTATTTTACTGGCACAGGCCTATCCTTTGTTATGTAAATTCAGAAAGCATCATTCTCCTGCTATTAAAATTAATCCTGTGGAAATCGGAGCTTGAAAATTACTGAGACAAATGTTTGAATCATGAACTAGACTGTTTCATGAAATTGTGTTGGTCTTGCCTTTAGCTGGGCTTACATAATTGATGAAGCCCAGGAACCACAGGCCTTGGTAGGTAGGTAGATTACTTTTGGCCTCTTTAATTGAGTTTAAATGAGCATCTAAATTTAGGAGGCACCATACCTTAATGTTGAAAAAGTCCTGGTTTTCTAAATGGTCTCTGTGGTTTGTTATTTACGTTTGGCTTGAGCTGGGACCCAAACAGAGAAGTGTTCTGTCACATTTCTCTTTATTCATATCTTTACATTCAACATCTAACATAGCTGGAACAGATTCAGAGAATTTTCTAATTATTATTGCCAGGTACAGATGGTCAGAATTGAGGTACCTGAGTGTGCAAATGTAAGATGATTTTTGGCTTCCCAGTGTTTCTCTTGATTAATATGATAGTCTGGGAAGGATTTGATACACTACAGGGCAAGCTTTTTGCTCAGTGGTGTTTTTAAATTTTTTTTGGTCTCTGATTACTAAACGTTAATTCAAAGCAGTTGGGGAATGGGCATTCATACTGTGAGATAGTATGAATATGCAGGGAACTTGCAAGACTTTTCTGAGAATGCCTGAAGGAGGAAGTTTAACTTTTGGGAAGAGATTTTGTGAATATCACTTTTAAAAAGTTATGCAATTGATGTACATTTTGGGTATTGCACAGAGGCAAGGTAGGTGAAAACTTAAGAGGTCACATAAAATGCCATTCACAACTTCTAGTATCTCTAAAGAAATGCATTTCTGGTGTTTCTAAATGCTGTGCTGGGACTTCAAATTTTCTACTGGATGGAGAGTGCTAGTATTCATTTGAAGAGCTTAGAATATATTATTTGAACTAAATATCCTTGCAATGCCTTAATAGCATTTTTTTTACCCCACCCTTTTGTAGTCTGTACCATTAATATTAAAAAGAGCATGCAGCAGTCACAAATATGTTTTGAATAGGATTGTGGGACAAACGTGAATAGGAAATTGGTAACATCCCATTCATGCTTTACAGTATGGATGGACAGATGGCCAACAGCATTGCTATGCAGCAGATTTGGTTGTGAGGATTTTTCTAAGAAATACTTGACTGCCTGAGTAGAAGTGGTAATCTGTTTGCCTGTCCTCTGCTCACTGAGGAGGCAGAAAAAAATACTGTGTGCTACAGTATGTACAAATCTTTCTCCTTATGTGGTGTTTAGCACACAATTTGGAAAAAAGGCTTCTGAGCGTCAGGAAAAAGAACTAATTTAATTTTCTGATTTTTTTTTTTTAATTATTATTTCTCCTTTTCCCCCTTCTGTTGCTTATTCCAACTTTTAGAAGTGCTTTACTTTCCTAAGTGCTGCTAATCGCCAGGTCATTGTCTGCATTGAAGACAGACTTGCCTGAAGAGCAGTGAATGCACTAAAACGATTAAATGATTAAAATCTTTAGCAGCCTGCAAATGCTGTTTCTGAGAGCTTCTAAATCCATCTTCCCCTCCTTATTGGAAAACTTCCTCCTGGGCCAAGTTAGCATGGTTCTCCCATTGATATGAGTCATCATGTAATAAAGTTTTGCTAGTCTGATTTGAAAAAAGGGAAAGGAAAAAAGGCAGAAAAAGCAGTATTGGGAATGGATTTTATCTCCTGTATTATCACAGTTTCAGAAAACTTTAGGCTTGTGAAAGGGGCTATGTGCACAGTCAATTTTAGGGCCCTAAGCAGTATTACTCATGTGAATGCTTTCACAGTCAATTTCAGAATTTATCATTTATTTCTTTCTAAAGTCAGTTCTGTACTTGGCAATTTTATTTCATGTTTTTCCCTCCAGCTATAGCTTGTTAGTAAGTTTAATGCTCCTTAGAGTGAGACAAATAGAGATTTTCAGCAGGATGTGTGGACACATAACAAATGCTGTTGTTTTGATCTCTTGAATTTACAACAGGTTTTGTTTAGAGCTGGGGAGCTGAAGTGGGGAACAGATGAAGAAAAGTTCATCACCATCTTGGGAACCCGAAGCGTTTCCCATTTAAGGAGGGGTAGGTGGTATGGTTCATGTGTGCTTGAAAACTTCTGCCTGAAGTCTCAGTGTTACCCAGCTTGGTGGTAGAAGTGGTAGAAAAGTTGTTTCTAGTACCGCATTTGTCAAGCCCAGAAATCTTTAGTCACCTCTTCCCTCTACTTAATACATCTAATTTTGTTTCTTGTAATTCAGTTACTCCCTAGCAGTGGCAATCTCCTCCTTGAAGGAGTGGTGCAATAGATCGGAGGGACAGCTGGGATGTTTCTTTCTGCATGCTTGTTTATTATTATTTTTTCCCTTTTGAAAGAGATTGTGGCAGTAGAAGTGATGCTGAGAGTCTGTTACGATTCATTATCATCTGATGGAGATCCAGCCCTGAAAACATCAACCCTTTTATAGGTTCATACTTTATTAGCTGTTAATGCAGAGACAATATTTTTTTTCCCCACTCCTTACCCATTCATAAGTCTGTTTTACCAAGCTGTTTAGGCCATTTGAAATAACGACCAGTAAGTGTTGCTTTGGTTCTCTGATCTTTTTGTTTTCCTTTTTGAATCTTTGGATTAATTTGGATTTTCAAAGGTAATTTGATTTGTGATTTTACTTTTTAGTTTTTTTACCATTATTTGCATTAAAGTAATCCTAAAGTTTGTTTTGGTGCACCCATTTACTTAGCATGATAGAAATGTAAGATTTCATAGAAAACTCCGGTCTTCTGGATATTCATGAACACAGACTTGAGTAGACTGCCAACAGGCCAGTTTGTTTGTGTGAAGGTAATTTGATGCAGTACCCCAGTGTAGACAAGATCTTAGATTCAGGCTAAATGGTAGCTGTACCCTGGGAAAAATGCTTCTAATTCCCTAAAACTTCTCTTCTTTCCGTTTCCTTCTTCTCCCTGCACCCTTTCACTGGGTGTGTTCACAGAATGGTTGAGGTTGGAAGGGACCTCTGGAGGTCATCTTGTCCAACCCTGCTTGAGCAGGGCTGCCTAGAGCAGACTGTCCAGGACCACGTTGACGGCTTTTGCACATCTCCAAGGACTCCACAAGCTCTGTGGGCAACCTGTGCCGATACCGAGTCACCCACACAGGAAAAAAGCATTTCCTGATGTTCAAACAGAACCTCCTGTGCCCATTGCATCTTGTCCTGGTACTGGGCACCACTGAAAAGAGCCTGGCTCCGTCGTCTTTACACTCTCCCTTCACTTATTTGTACATGTTGATGAGATTCCCTCTTGAGCCTTCTCTTCTTCAGGTTGAACAGTCCCAGCTCTCTCAGCCTTTCCTCATAGGAGAGATGCTCCAGTCTCTTAATCATCTTAGTGGCCCTTCACTGGCCTCACTTCAGTTGCTCCGTATCTTTTTTTGTACTGGGGTGCCCAGAACTGGACCCCGCGCTCCAGGTGTGACCTCACCGGTGCCGAGTGGATGGGAAAGGGTCACCTCCCTCCACCTGCTGGCAACATTCCTCCAGGATGTAATTCGTCGCCTTTCCGGGAAGGGCAAGGCACATTGCTGCCTCACGTTCAACTTGGTGTCCACCAGGACCCCCAGCTTCTTTTCTGCAAAGCTACTTTCCAGCTGGTTAACCCCCAGCATGTGTGCTGGTGCGTGAGGCTGTTCATCCCCAGGTACAGGAATGTGTTATATAGTAGCAATCCGGTAGGAAATAGGTATTTAAAATAGGACAGAAGGAAGAATGAGTGGATGATAGCATTTGAACTGTGGGTAATGAGATACAGATGGCATTAACTTGTACTGAGGAGGATACTGGGAAAAATGCTGGCTTAGGCACGTGACTAAGCACACTTTCTGTTTTGCAGTGTTTGACAAATACATGACTATTTCCGGCTTTCAGATTGAAGAGACCATTGACCGTGAAACCTCTGGTGATTTGGAGAAGCTGCTTTTGGCAGTTGGTAATTAAGTCTTAATAGATCTAGAACTGGCCTTCTTCATTCATTCCTGGGCCTCCTTAAATGGCAGTTGTTATAGGAAGTGGCATGAAAACATGGTTCCTTTTCAAAGTTAATAGCCTGGGATCTATTTTTGTATTTAGAGAATAGACCTTTATTCTTCCTTTAATAGATAGGGGGAGGTGGGACAGGGCATGGTAGTGAACTGCATTTTGTTCGGTCGTGTGCACCTCTATCAGAAAGTGAGACAAAATTCTGTCCTCGTTTGTATTCCTGGCATCTCATTTAGGACAATGTCATAGTAGATTTGTAACTGGGAGTAGACTTTGATTAGCAAGGTCTCTTTTCTATTAGAAATATGGGTGCTTTCTAACTCCGAGAAGCCAAAGAGTTGTAGCAGAGGAACAGACTTAAGCTGGCAGCTGTATACTTAATTGTCCACAGTGGAGAGAATGATTCAGTAGCACACACCTTGTCTTGACAGTGAAAAATTGTCCTGTATTGAATAACAATCAGTAATTTAATCCTTTGCCTTTTTTCAGTGAAATGCATCCGAAGCGTGCCCGCCTATTTTGCTGAGACTTTGTATTATTCCATGAAGGTACGTATGAGTTTTCCATACGTCACTTTCCATCTCCCCCAGCTACAATTCCTCTCCCTTTCACACGTTCTTCATTTCTTCTTCCACTATAAATGCCAACAGGATACTGTATCACTAAGCATCTGCAAAAGGTTTGGGGAATGCAGATCTGGGAGAGGATTCATAAGCTTTACTTCGAGTTCATTGCTTGTCAGACCATAAATCTTTTACAGGAAACATTGGTCTCATCAGCTGTTTTTGGACTTGGTCTTGTTACACTGGAAAATGTCTGGCTAGATCCACTAGGCACCTTCAGCTAAATAAAGACTACAGTGTCTTTAGGTGGTGGATGTATTGAGGAAGTAAATATGACCAAAAACTAAATTGTAGATTGTACAGATTTAGTGCTGTTTGTTTTGGACATGAGTATTTACAGGCTGAAGTTGTAGTTAGCTTTGAAACCCATTTTGATGACTATCCATCCCATTTTGAGAAGGAAAAGAAACTCATCAGAGAAAAAGGAAGGAGGCTTAAACAGCTACAAAAGATTCTGCAGGGGAATCCCATCAGTGACACAGCTGTGCTTCTGTTGGCTTCGCCTTCTCTTGGATGGGAAGAGATAAGCAGGAAAAACTATTTTTAACTCACAGTGGCTAATATTAATTAAAATCGAGGTAGGTAGTCTGTTGTTTTCAGGGAAGTTATCAGCTTCCTTGGAGAATTCCTCCCTTCCCCTTGCTGAAAAGCACTGAAGTATGTTTGTCACCAGATGGTTTTGTTGATGAGGTGTCAGCATGAGAATTAGTGAGAAGAGATGAAATGATAGCTTATTTTTAAAAGCTTTCATAAACATCAGTGTAAAATATGGTTCAGGTGGAAAAAACAAAATATTATACAAGTATGCTGAGAGCTGTATGAGGAGGATTACTTTTTCTTATTTATTTATTAATTTATTTTTTTAAAAGAATGCAATAGAAAAGCTTTTCCTGTAGGTTTTACAATCTTTTACATTTCTATTTTGAGGGGCCTGATTAATGTCCGCTGGTGACATCCCCAATTATTTTTTTAATATAAATAAAAATCATTAAGCACTTCAGATAAGAAAGATCATCATTTATTACTTTGGCAGAGAGTTTATACTTCTAATTAATCAGTTTGGCATGACAGTGTTGTACAATGCAGAGTTTGCTTTCATGATTAGATGGGGCAGAGCCTGGCTTTTACCAGATTCTAATGTCAAATCCTACTCGGAAACCACCGGACTCATGGCATAACTTTTGAGCAGCTTTAGGGCATTTTTAGATGTAATCCAAGAATATTACACCCAGTCGAAGCATTGAGTGACCTGGGCCATTAGGCTGAAGATGATCGTGGGGGCTCTGCAAGGTCCTTCCTTGAGGTGCATTAGCAGGTCAGCATGTGAAAATTTGTATTGCTTCAGCTTGTGTGGAGTCTGACTTGTCTGAGCAGGAGGGGTCAGGATGTTAGTCTGGCACAGCCTGCCAGCACAGGAACTTAAAATGTTTAAAGCAATAAATACGAATAAAAGAGTGGAGCATGTTTGCGTGGCTGGAAGAGGTTTATGAAGTTTGCCTTCATAATAAACAGCTGGATAGTTTGTGGGATGAGTTGCTCTGCCTGTGTCTTGCTGTATCATGTTACGTGCTTTGTATTAGTCATTGTTAGGATTTATGTACCCAGTTCCAGAACCAACTGCAATTCTGCAGCCTCAGACTACATTGAAAGGGTCATTTGCATGTGATTCTGATCATGGCGATGAGGTATACTACTCTGTAATCTTGGAACTGGATTATTTTCAATTTATATGGGCATTCACGGTTGAAACTTGTGTGATGAGAAATGAAATAAGAGGTCTGACCATATGGCACTTCATAGAAGTCCAGGGATTAGAGCATGGTCAGTCCTCTGTTCTTCACATTGCAGTGTGAATGTCTGTGATACTGTCCCAAATATTGTCTGTTTTGGAGCAGAAATGTAGTGCAGGAATGTTTTGAGACACCACTTGTTGCACTTGGTGCTTTCATGTTGCACTCTGGTTGTTTGTATTTGTTATTTTGCTACAGCATCTGTCCAGAACAAACTCTTATTTTAATATTATTTAAACTTTTCTTTTTAGGGGGCTGGCACTGATGATGATACCTTGATCAGAGTCATGGTTTCAAGAAGTGAAATTGATCTCTTGGATATTAGACAAGAATTCAGAAAGAATTTTGCAAAATCATTGCATCAAATGATTCAGGTAAAATTACTGTTCTGTTGTCAGGGAAAACGGAGGTGATTGAGATGTCATTGTTTCCACTGTTTATTTTTATGGAAGGGGGCAGATGTGAGTAGAGCTGGACAACACAGTGTGCTCAGAGAGCAGTGGGGGTTGGTCTGCAGTTTTGTGAAGTACCACGTAGCGTCATTTAAGCGGGAGACACTTCCTGTGAAAAGCTAAAGGTTTCTTTCCAGTGTTCACTAGGAGAGCAGATGTGGTTTTCTGAAATTACAATTACTCATACACCATTTTTAGCTACTGCTTCATTTCCTTTTTCTTGTCTGGGTTCCTTCTAATTTTCAGTGCCTCAGAGAGGGTGCTGGCTCTAGAGAAGTAGTATTGGGGTTGGGAGTGCAAATTGTCACGAGGTTGAAGTTTAAATCTTGGATTGTGGTGTGGAACCTTTTGCACCATTTCAAAGTGGAAAGCATTTTGCTGTGGAATCAACCTGAATCATAATCTCCTTTGAGTAGATGGAAAGGAGCAGGAAGGGAAAGAGCCAACAAGAAATCCAGAGCCAGCTGTTGCTGCAAAATTGAAACCAAAACGCGCTTTTATCCTAGGAATTTTTTATATTTGTTTTGTTTTTTTTTAAAATATTTTAATGCTGCTTTTTACAATTTTCTGTTATCATTCCTAACATTATGCTCTCTTAATTAGGCTGGGTGGAGTTGCTTTTGACACTGTCAGTCAGGCCCATACAGCTCTTCTGCGGAATTAGTAGCAGAGCTTCCCATTAATTACAGGGAGCAGGGCTGGGGCCTTTCTAAGTGATGGCTGGTTGCACTTTGCACTTTTAAAGGTGGTTGCTTTTGGTGCTGCTTTGGCCTTCTCCTTTGTTTGGACTTTCTCACTTGCAGACAAATGCATTCTAATATGCAATGGATAGCACAGTTCTAGTAAAGCTTTCGGAGGCTTTTTGTGTTTCTGAAAGTCTGTCTGTGTAAATATAGCTCTAACATAAGAGACACAAAATTTCCTCGCGTCATTCCTGAGCGGAGAGTCATCCAAGTGGATTTCCTGTGGGTGGGACAAATGTATAATCTGTTGGAGTCCTCCTTGGCTGCTGCTTTTGTTCACATTTGTGTGGTTGTGACTCATGGTGACTGGTCTGTTATATTAACAGAAAGATACATCTGGGGACTACAGGAAAGCACTCCTGCTCCTCTGTGGTGGAGATGATGAGTAATGGTGACAGTGACACGAAGGATTTGTTGTACTCCAGCTTTGCAGCCTTCTAGTTAGCATGTCTAGCTAAGTTTTTGTATCTTAATGCTTTGTGGCTGTTTGAATTTATACTAATATTGCACTTATTAAAAATGAGCATATTGTTATCCAAGCGATAGCCGGTCCCTCCTCTTCCTGACATCCCAACTTCCAGGAATTTCAAGTGCCTTCTGTGAGTATGCAAGAGTCGTCTTCATGGAAGATGTGTACTGAGCACGGAACCCAGTTCTTTGCAAGTATTTTGCTGAAATGGGGAAAAAAAATAGTCATGTATTTCACTAATAATTTGAAGATTTTTTTATTTTTGCTTTTATTCCTTACATTTCCACTGAATATTAAGCTAGCTCTAACATTGCAAATGAAGAAAAGATATCCTTTGTATGTAATATTTGAATGAAATTGCTGAACATAATACAAGCAATCACTGGAAGTCTAAAGGACCAATAAATTTTTTCCCTCTCAGCGCAGTTGTATGTGGTTTTTCATGGGCAAAGATTTATTTTCCCTTTCATATGATCCCACTGCTTCAAACTGTTGGTATATTATTCCTACTATTATGCAGGGTTCTAAGTATATATGATGTTTTGCAGCTGTACATCTTGATGTCTGGTCTAGTATATGGGTGCTGTGGTGGTGCTGCTGTTCAGTATATCTGGAACACTGAACTGTTGGTACTTGCTGGGCGTTGCATTCTCATCTTGTGCTGCTTTGTCTTTTTCTTCTCCTCCAAAGCTGGGGGAAGGAAGGAGAGCTGTTCGCACAGTGCCAAAGTAGAGCAGATATGCTGCACTTGTAGGACCAATCGAAGATTTCTGGCATGGAAGCAGGTGAAGAAGAGATGGGAAGACAGTGATCCATACTTCAGGGATTTTGGGTGAAAACAGGATGGTTGCAGCACCACTCTCTCATCAGGTTAGCAGGGAGCAAAGCACAGTGTGAGAGAAGCACCAGTCTGTTACATAGGCTGCCTTAAATTCACTGCTTCAGTTCATCATTTGTGACTGGCTCTGAAAATTAAATTGACATGTGTGAAGGAGAATAAAGAGACTTCTCTTTCATGCATTATAAGGTCTAAACACCATGGTTCTAAACTTAGCTTATCGGTTAGTCGCATACATCAGCTGTAGAAACTGCACTTTAATAACTCCATTTTAATAGTCCTGTTGAAATTGATTCTTCACAGATTATTAAGAGCTTGAAAACTCTCATATTGAATAAATGTAAAGTTTTAATTTTTTATATTGTAATTCTGAATTATTACTGTCATGATCTCTTGCTAATAAGTACTTGGTTTCCAATATGAGATATGAAAGCTCTTTTTATAAGTAAATATGTTAACTAAAGCCTAATCCACTCTAAAACCTTCTTTGTTTTCCATTCTTTCACACACATATGCTCACTCTTTCCTGCTCATGCACTCTCATTTTCATTCTCTTTCTCTGCCCTGCTTCTTTTTGTCCAAATTTAAGACACGCAGACTTAAACCCAGCACAACTTTTATTTTATTTTATTTTATTTTATTTTATTTTATTTTATTTTATTTTATTTTATTTTATTTTATTTTATTTTATTTTATTTTATTTTATTTTATTTTATTTTTAAACGAGACAGTTAAATGCTTTCCTCTGCTCTTCCTGGACAGTTTACTGAATTCTCCATGTTACTGCTGTATGTGGGGATGGCTGTGGGTGCGGTTTGCATCTCCACCATAGTTTGAACTGATGTAAATGGTGCTGCTGTAGTCCTGCCCTGCTGCCTTCTTCAGGCTATGTGTTCCTGTCTATCTGATATGCTGGCGCTGAAGCTCTCCTCACCCTTTGGGTGACCTGCCTTGGGCTGGCAGAATCCAACCATACAGCTACAGCCTGATTCCCTCACTAACTCGGTGAGACATCTGGTGAGGCCTGCTGCTGGTGGAGGGAAGGGCTAGGAACGTCTGCAGGGTGAGAAGAAACTCTGTGGAAAGGGAGATGGGACTCAAGCTGAGTTGCTCTGGATTGGTGTCTGCTGTCACACACTGCACCTGGGATTACAAGAGCCTCACAAATGTGAGGTGGTTGCTTGAAATCGGATTGCATAAATCTCATGACTATTAATCATAACATTTCCTTAATCGTAACATTTCCTCTTCCACCATTACTTGGCTGTGAGGGAGACTGGGGCAGAATCCAGAGAGAGAGAAGCTACTTAAAAACTAAACCAAATATACATAAAATATATTTGAGACTTTATGCATAAAGACTAAATACAGTCAGTCTACATATATCTAAGCTGTTTGTATGGTTTGCTACTGTACCAGTTATAAACCTTGTCTGTCTATATTGCGTTTACCAGCTCATCAGAGTGGTACAGTATGGTGTTTTGGAATATGATCAAGTGTTTTCCAAATAACATGACGTAATGGTAATAATAATGTTCAAGCAGTAATATTTTTATTAGATCTTTTCGTGTTTGGCAGAAGAAAAAACTATAATATGTGTTTGGATTTTGTTTTCATCTCCTCTTTCCTGGGATTAATATTAAGCATTTGTAAGTTTTGCTTTTTGTCAAGTCTTTACAAAATGTGTTAGCAAGGAGTGTTAATTTGCAGTTAGTCATCCTTGAATAACATGGCCAGCTGCACACACTACAAGCTTAGCATCACCACTGTCTGGAAATCTTGTGATGACAAAGTTTTTTGGTGGTGGGTTGGTTTTTTGCGTTTTTGTTTGTTTGTTTTTTAGTGCGTTAGTATTTGCTGAGGTAAAATCATGCACAAAATAATTGCTGGTGAGCGGCTGTGGAAATAGCTGTGGAAATGGCTGTGTGGGATCAGGTCCACCTAGAGCTAGTTGTCTTCCTTGTTTGTATGCATATTGACTTCTCAAAAAATTTGACTAGATGTAGGGGGCAAGAATTTCTTCCCCCCAAAGCTGTGCTGGCTCTTCTGCAATGTATCACATGTATCATCCTCACTCCTGGTATTCATTATTGTATTTTTTTATCCCTTTGTTTAGTGTGGATGTCAGAACTACTGTTCTGTAGCTTCAGCCCAGTAGGTCCCTCTACAATCTTTGCGAAGGTGCCACATTTGCTGCTTTCTACTGCTCTGGAGATTAGACACTGTATTTAGTTTTTCAGCTCCCTTTAGTTTCTTTAAAATTCTTAGGAAAATAGCATCTGATCTTCATGATTTGGTAGTGGTCCTTTTGTAGGTTTTGTTGCGTGTTTTCTTGTTGACACTTGAAATGCGTCCTTCAGTGTGTGCTGTGTATAGAAGGCTCCTGCTGTGTTTCCTTCACCAAAGGCAGAAGAATCTGTGATGATTGGTTTGCATGTGAAGCTATTCCAGCAAAGGTTAACCATTGTTACAAACCTGATGCTTATGGCTTAAACTGAATGGTCTAAATTACTGTCAGAATTTATAAATCGTAATTCTGAACAGGAGTTGTGCAAGGGGTCATTATAATACCAGTTATCTACAGAAAGTTTTAAGATGCAAATGGTGCAGAAGTGTTTGAAATACCCTTTTGAAGTAATTAAACAGAGAAAACTGTCTGACAACCAATGCTTTCTCTAAGTCGTCTAATTAAAATGGAAAGAAGTTTATTGAATTGTAATATTTCTAGTATTTGGTATATAACTTCTGTTTAGGAATACAAAATATGGAACCTCCAGTACAGTGCAATCCTAAGATAACTTTAAGCGACATCTGCCTATGAATTAATCACTTTCTTTGTGGCAATAATCAGTCAGTGGTGTGTTTGTTTTTCTTCTCCACCTTTTGATTTTGATTAACGAAAATTTGTGTTCAGTTCATTTCTGGCACAATTCTGAAGTGTTGGTAAATCCTATCAATCTCTTTGCTAAGTCAAGAGCAAATTGTAACACGAGCAGTAAAATCAACCCTCTTCCCTATGAAGAAACTATTTTAAAGCAAACTTCAAGAAGTCAAATGCTGTTGGTTTTGCCTAAAGAGCCTACTCTCCATCCTTTTCTTCTCTCCCTCCCACAGTAAAGTGTTTTGGGAGATACTCTTTTACTACTAGAAATAGGATACTCTATCTATTTGTTTTCATCAAAAAGTGTTTATATTAGCACTGTTACATACAGTGTATTGGATGAAAGAAGTGGAATTTACTAGCTTATTTACTTGATTTCTTCCCAATTTTTTGTTGATGCATATAAAAATATATTTTTGTTTTATTTGGATTAATGATAAATGCTCATTAAATGAGATTGAGCTGCTTATTTTCTTGTTAGATAATCCAGCCATTTAGAGAAAATATTATGGTTGAGGCCTTCAAATCTAAAATAAAAAAGACTTGTGCTGAAGCATAGAGTTAATTTTAAGAATTAAACAGAGTTTTGTGGACATGGATCACTGGATCACCCAGTGTGGTGGTGTTCTTATTGTTTCTTTATCCCATTTCAACTCTATGACAGCTGGAATTGCTGTGGGCATTTATTTACTCAAATCTGTCTTGAAAGCAGTAATTTATGAATAAGGCAATACTATGTGTGAAAAGCCTAAGCAATAAGAACTTCTTTCTCCTTTTTGATTTAGTGAACAATACATCTAGAAGTCATAGATCCGCAGAGTATGTCCAATGTATTAGTGAGTCATTACACTGAAGAACGTGGATGATAGCTTTTGTGTTTTGTGTGGGTATTTTTGGCATCCTTTAGAAACGCAACTTGATAGCATTCAAAGCTGATGTTTTCTTCGCCTTCTCCTGACCCTCCATAGAGAATCGGTGCTGGGGAGAGGTGGGGCTGCTGGACCAGTGACAGGGTACAAGCTTCTTCACTGTATTTTCATTTCGAGCTTGTTGGAGAGTGACTGAGTATGGAGAAATGAGTTTAGATCAGTCTGTAACTAACTCAGATGCTGTTTTCTCTGCTCAAGCTGTTAATAGAGGTGCTGACTTTGAGCATGATTTTTGCCTTGTCAGAAATATAATGAAGTGCCTCAGAAATGGGACCTTTTAGAGCTCAGTTAGTTTCCTTTTTTTTTTTTCATTTCATCACTGTGACCATAGCTGTACATTTGTCTGTTCTTTAAAGAAATGAATTATTCTTCATGTAAAATCCCTGCTCCAATGCCAAGGACAGGCAGAGCAGGCAGGCTCTTATCTTCCTCCATTTGGCATTCAAGGAGAGGTGAGGTGGCTGGTGCAGAACCTGCAGCTGCTCTGGATTGCTTTCATCAGAAATAGTAACTTTCTCCTCTGAAATGAATGCTTTCTGTGTCTTGCAAGTTTTAAATGGAAAAAAAAAAAACCCACAAAACTTCAGAAAAAGTATGTTAAAAATTATATTGTTGTTGAAAAGAATCCAAAGCTTGGAATTGGTATGTGGAATGTGACTACAAAGCACTTTGTAGATAACTTACCTGTCAGGTATCTGTAGTTCATTACTATTGACATTGCTTTGCTGCCTTGTAAATGAAAGACTTCATCTCTTTGGCTCAGTAAAGCTTTTAATCATATGGTTACTTTTGTCCCTGTTCAACAAAGCATCTACAGAAATGTTGAAACCTCATGGAGGGGTCTCTGGGCTAGTCATCTCATTGTTGTTAGGGGTGCTGTGAGCCTTCCAGTCACAACCAGTGAATAGTAACCTGTGGCCCACATTGGTGTGAGCGTTTGTGGAAGATGGTGAGGACCAAGGTGGTGCCTGCTGGAGTTGGCTGCGTGTGCTTCCTGCATTCAGGGGCATGTCTGGTGGAACTGCACAAAGGCTGCCGGGTGGATGGACTTGTTCTCGCTGCGTGAGAGAACACTAAATTTCAATTCACTAATTATTTTCAAAAATGCAACCGCTGAAATATGCTGTGAGGTTGAAGTTGAATCCCAGGCAGTAATGATTGTGATGTTCGTGCCTGGCTGGGTGCAGCACGCCTGGGTCTCCCCCTCTCAGCTGTACCCGGCACCTGAGGGAGGGCACCCCATGCCTCCTCCCTGTCGAGCCAGCAAGAGTTCCCTTCCTGCCTGGCCGTGAACTTACCTCCTTCAGAAAGCAAATAAACAGCAAAAGGTTTTTCTAGTTGTGACTTCCAGAAATATTTCCTGGTATAATTAGCAAAAGGAACTAATTGGGAAGGCTTGTTTCTAGTCTTTTAGTGTCTGCCGTTAAAGCGCAAGTTCCTCTGTGTGTCGATGGAGTGAGTGAGTTCAATTCCCATTTCCCAAATGGGACAGGAGGGTCATTTTTCCCAGGTGGTGCCTGCGCCATTCGCCATGTGGGCAGTGGATGGTGCTGTTGTTCCAAGTGAGCTCGTGCAGGCGATGGTAGTGCTCACGATTATCTCATTCTCTCTCAAATCACCTGCTTAATGGGGTTTTTTTGTACTTTTTTTTCAGATTGCTTTCTCTGGTTTCCTCAACCTAGAGCATAAGTCAGACGAGTCAATTTTTTTGTTGTTATATTTTCGGAATCCTTGGAATATAATCTTGTTTCCAGTATAAAATGAGAGAGCACTGATGTGTGGGGAATAACGAACAATATATTAGCTATAGAAGCTGGGTTTAGGCACATGACATCTTAATATTGAACGTTTACCTTCTACAATCGGAACATACACAATATCCACTATTCCTCCCCAGTCACAGCTGTGAGAAGTTAGAAAATAAATTTTTGTTGAACTTGTACATTTAAAACTTGTGAGTTTAGTGGAACAGATTTTGTTGTGCAGTGTTATTTTATATACAGAGATTTCTAACTTCCAGTCCCTGAATTACTGCCATGTTTTAGTAAGCCTGTGGAATTCTTTCGTATCTTTCAAGCACCAGTGTAACTGCCCTGCACCGTCTAGAGAAACTGAAAGGTCGTGGAGGATCTGGTATTTTATAGAGTCAGTGTGTAATTAGCAGGAAAAACTCATTATTCTTAGGGAGCAGAAATGAGTGGAAAGATGAGGTGGTTTTTTTTTTTTTGTTTTGTTTTTTTAAATTTCAGCCGGTTGTGGTAACAGAGATGGCAATTGTACGATGTGATGTCAAACTCTTGGAACAGGAAAGAGGAAGGATGCCGGAAGACAGGGACTAATCTAGTCTGCTACCACAAGAAAGCTTTGGCCATTTTTTTCTTATGGGTTTCTATTATCTGAGGAATTGTATCCCTGATTTTTCTGTCTGATCTAGCTGCTAATCAGCTACAGCAGAGCTGCTGATCTGTGTCCCAGCATAACTTCTGGAAAGCTTTTGATGCAGAGAGGAAAAGCATCCATCTCCTACCCGAAGGAACAGTAAAATAAACATCCCCAGGTTTTTCTGCGGTTTCTTAGTGGATGTTCTAGATTCAAGGGGTTAAATGCTGTGATATTCTGGGTATGCAAAAGTTCAGCCCAGGCCCTCAACAATAGTATATAGCATTTATCTTCCATTGATACCCATTGGGAAATGGGCTCCTAAATTCTCCTGGATCTACAGCATGTGCTAATAGAGTTTCATCCACGGAATAGTCTAGTAGTTTTAACTTTTTGGCTGCTTCTAGCCTTAATTTCAATAGGAAGCAGTATCGTAGAACAAGAGGTCCAAGTCTTGGTCATTCTTTTACACACATCTGTGAAGTGTGTCATGACAGTGAGGTAAGCTGAAGGAAGAAAAGAAAGCCAACCTGTGTAGGTGGTTATTTACACACACCTTGAAATAAATGTACTTTCCTCTTACCCTTCCTGTTCTCAAAGCCTCCTTCAGTAATAACAGGCTACAGGCTGCATATAGTGAGGCCTAAAAGGCACAATAGCATCTCTGAAATCCAGTGAAAATGTCATTAGAAGTCTTACTAGCTGCCAAGTATTCATCCCATCTTATGTTCTTCCACGCTGACTGCTTTGTGTTTGTATGCAGAAATACTAAATCAGTGAAGTTACTCTGTGGATGCCTCTAAAGCTTCATTATGTTTTACCTTTTTATCTGTGCTTGCCCTTCTGGCATTTTATATTTACTTTCAAAAAAGAGTCCTCTGATGATAAGGACGGATGGAGGAAATTAAGAGTTTATAGATCCTAATTATGCTGGCACCACAAAGTGAATATGAATACTAAAAAAAAAAAAAAGTAGAGTAATTTTTAGTGTGTTTCAACAGTGGCAGCTTCGAAGTAGAACTGACTTTACGGTGTTGTCATCCACTGTTGCTAACAAACTCTGTAAGCCAGTTTTAATCACAGCTTACACTTTTATTGTATTCACCATCTCAATAGCACTGCTTGCGTTGTATGCAGACCCTTATGCGGACTTTGCTTGAAACAGTCTCTCTCAGGTTGTTCCTTACTAGACACAGCCAAAATTTTCCGTAGCAATGATGTAGGCATAGTTGACATGACTTGTGAAGAGAAGAATGATGCTGGGTTTGGTGTCATGTGTTGTCCCCACCCCCCCACCGCCTCTTTCTTCCTGCTTTATGATAAGATTTTTAAACATTTTATGGATCCTGTTATCTTCAGGTAATCTAACTGCTTCATGAAGAGCACACGCAGTGATTCTCCCATACAGCTGGGTATAAAACATCTGTTAACCTTAAGGATATAATATAACAGCCACCTCGTAATGCCATTTGCAGTGAGTGAAAATGTACTGACATCCATCAAAGACATCCTTTGGCTAGAGGAAACAAAAAACAGTCAAAATGATTGCTTAATTATTTAACCTGTTTACATAATTTTTTGCCTTGGCTCAGAACCCACTGTGTCACCTTCACTCGAAGCTGATGTATCTTAATCTGTATTTATTTGGAGTCTCTCTCTCTCTCTCTCTGATATATCTTACTAAGGCTCTTCTGTTGCAGAGTTGGAGCCAAGCAGCCCTCCCAGCACGCGTGGTTCAAGATAATGCTGCATGTAAACAAAAGATGACTTGTCACAGTTTGCTTCAGTCCACATGCAGGTAGAGCCCTGAAAGGACGCAGGGACTGCCGCTGAGAAGAAAAATGACTAGTGGGGAGGAGGGATGAGAGAAGACTACCGACTGATAAACAACCAGGAGAAGAGAAGTCGTTATTTACTGCCAGAGGCCCCCAGCAACATTGCCAGGTAGTAAGTTTAGAAACAAAATGAAAGGAAAAAAATTTCACATGACATGATTAAATTACTGAACTTGCTGTTGCATGGTACTCTGGAGACCATGACTATAAACGACACATAACATAAAAGGACAAGTTCGTGCAGATAGGTCCATCGGTAGGTTTTAAACCAGATACAGTGTCTAGCTCACGCTGTTCCTAGCTGCTTTTTCTGGGAGCTAGCAAGGAGCCCTGTATTTGTTCTGATGCTCTTTCTTGAGCATTGCTGCTGGCAATCAGTTACTGGATTAAATGGCCCATCCTCTGACCCAGGTGCCAGGTTTTATATTTCTCACACCTTAATTCCTTGGCTAGCACTTTGTCTTCCCCATGACTGCCTGCTACTAAGTCACATGTTAAAAAAGCAAAATATTCCCATAAGGCTTTCTCCACACAAGCAAGTGCTGCATTTGTCAGGAGGTGGGAGTGGCCTTGATGAATGCCTAGATGAGCTGAAGTGATTCAGGGGAGACAACTGTGTGTCTTGAGCATGTTAGATGTGGCTGGTCCTGCCTTGGGGAGGGGTGAAGACAGGGCAGTGTTTCTCCACCTGTTTTAATAGAAGACTCACCTAAACCTATTGGGGGGGGGGGAGGGGGGGAAATAAAAATCAATGAAAATGAAGGAAAGCTTTGAACTTGCATCTGTTTTTCTTCCCTGACCCCCTCCAATTTTATTTGTTTGCAGGAGGGTGTATGTGTGTGTAGATGAACGAGGCCTTTCTAGTAAGTGTTTGCAGCAGTTTGTTAGGCTGTATTCTGGTATCTGTAAAATAACACTGACTGCTCGAGGGGCCTACCTCTTCTGCGGGGTGAAGGGGCAGGAAAAAAAATCCAGTGGCCTATCATGTGCAGTGCAGAGATGGTGCTGGGAGGTACATGCACGTGTCAGTCTCACGCGAGCACCTATAATGTTTAGACACTGGCTCTTAACCCTTCAGTCCGTTTTTCCCCAAGCTCACTTGCAGGGCTGAATGCAGCATTGTTGTTTTCTTACTGTTCACAAAATGCACTAATCGTAGTCCTACTACTAGTTTTTTCAAAACCATACTGAAGTGAAAGAGGTAAGTAATGCGATCGCCTTCTCTGTTGGAAACACCTCCGTTCTGAAGGAGTTTTGTTTTAAGCAGATTTCTGCCAGTTGCTAGTCTCAGAAACAATGGATGAGGGGAGGTATCCCGCCCCACTGCACTCTCATCCAGGGCTTGCGCTTGTCTGGAGCAATGCCAGATACTGATGGACATCAACAGAAGTAGGTCTGTTTATTTCTTTTTCTTGTTTACATGTTTCAGAATGCCCACAGCTCCCAGTGCAGGGCGTTGAACTTGCCCAGCATCTAATGGACGGGCCACCCTAGGGTATAAATGGACAGACTAAATTCTACTTACAACTGCCAATGGGAACAGCCACGTTCATTTTTGACCACTCACGCGCTCAAAGCTGTAACTGTTTCTCTCCAGCTGCATTTCCTTCTTCCTCCACAGGCTGATTGCTCAAGGACATACTTAACGTTTGAAGGCCTGACAATGGAGCAGTTTGGTTTTTGAACTCCCATCTTCGAGTCTGTCAACTCTGCTCCCCAGTAACAGCGAGGTTAAGGTTAAATAGTCAGCAGCATAGAGATTTGAAAGCCTCCTGAGGCACGGGACTTGTTATTTTTAAAATAAGAACATTAAACTGATAGATGTGAGAGTTGTAGTGTAAGAGGAGTAATATTCGTGTAGACAGAAGTGTCTTTTTTCAGCGTTGGTTGGTTTGGCTTTAGAGTGTTTGTCATAGTACTGTTAACACGTAAAGTTATCGTTACAGCAGACTGGTTTAATACAGTCAAGTTCATACTGGACCATATCAAAGTGTGCTTTTCTTTGTTCACATTGTAACCACTGTTTTGAACATACAATCTACATTTTCAGTCTGAAATAGTAAATGCTTAGAAAGGACGGAGGTGTAATTGTGTTGTAGATCCCAGTCTTTCTCTGCTGGAATAATACAAGCTCCTGACAGTGATTGTCCTCCAATTGCAGTGTTCTGGTCCCTAAAGTTTTGTTGTTGCTGTACAAAACCTGCTCCCTGGAGCAAGGGGTTTTGCTGTATGACCTGATCAAGCTCAACAGATTTCTCTTTCCCCAACAAGGTTCTGCAGACTGGGACTCCCCTGGCATCTCTTGGTAGACAGTTTGAAGGTTGTTTCTGTTCCCAGTGGTGGGAAAGCAATCTTTTCAAAGGGCGGGATCTACTCCGGTTCCCCACAGACTCAGTGGCCGATAGCTGCCTGGCAACACCATGGCCCTGGCAAGGAAGGGGCAGGAAGGGACTGCCTGCCTGAGTGTGTTGGGCCAGTGGCTACTGGTACTGCCTCGTGTAGGAGGGGAGCACACAGGCGTGTTATCGGTCCCCTTAAATTTCTGAGAATCCTGTGCGTGTTGATTGCAACACTTCAGAAACTTTCACAAAACCTGAACTTACACTGTCTGGCTTGTAGTCCTTGTGGATTTAAGCACACAAGAACATTTGGAGACTCTGATGTGATTTAGGCTTTAAGACACCTTGTTACAGAGCCCCACATTGGAAAGTGTAGTTAGGTTGCAACATGCATTAAAGATACCGGCTTAAAATTTGAACTTTGGTCAGAATCCTCGGGTACAGAGGCTCTGAGGACTCCATGGTTCAGTGCAACTGTAATTGACTGACAACCAGAGGGAGACTGTCTGGGCTGTAATTGTTACATTTATTCCATTTGAAAAGCTCTGGATGTTCTTTTCCGTGGGAGCTGTAAGCTCTGCGTTCCCTGAAGTACAAGTGTGGCTTTCACAGTAGTGGTGGAAGAGGCAAACTTGAAAATAAGTGGCTTGCTAATTTGCTGTTCGGAAGTTCTCTTTTCTTTGCTCCTCTGAAAATAGCAAAGTCTAAGTAAACCTTGTCTGCAGATTCAAAATTCACCTTTGTTCGTAAAAGGACCTTGGAGCTTGCTTAACTGTGCACCTCTTTCACCTAAAATTTGCTGGAAGATTGTGAGGTTTTGTATATAAAAAGAACATCAGTTGCAATACCGTCAGTGCTCGGTCCACTATTAGTGAGAAGCTGAATGAGCAGAGCAATATATAGCAAAGGATTATCCCTCTCTAAATTCTGGAGGTATAATTTGACTTTGGCCTTACATCAGAGCAATTAGGGTAACCCTGAAGGTATCCTGGGAAACACTGGCTTCGTGACATTTCATTCCTTCCCTGATGTCTCTCTGCTCCAAGGAGGGATGTGATCATTTGTTGCTGGCTTGCACAGAGGCCTGGCATATGGATGAGGAGAGGTGGGTTTGATTCCATAAACACGCTGTCAGTCCTGGAGAAAGCAGCATGGCAACGTGGTTACAGGGAGAGCGCCATGATTAGGGTTAAATTGTGTCAAGTCGCAACCACTAAAAACTGTAATGTGGGCAAGTTTCATGAGAATGGGGTGATGGGAACAAATGAAGACTTTATGGCACTTTAAGAGCAGTTTTTGATTGCCTTTCATTCTCGTTTGATCCTCAGATAATGCAAACCTCGCAGAACACCATGGCTGGCCTGAAAAAATTGCTTTCGGTATCAGACTGAATGAGCTTACTTTTTTACTCATCTTTTTCTAGCGAGAGTTACGCTAACAGACTGTATGTTACAGAAACTCATGGAAAGGAACAGAGAGAAATAACATCCATTCTGAATTGTCAGTCATTCAGAAAAGTACCAGTTTACTGTTGTGGTTCAGTACTTACAAAATGGAACCTAATGCAGTACGTTGCAATAGTAGGACGTAGGTAGCCTAAGCAGCACAGATGCAATTCATTATTTATTGTTGCCCTGGCCAGGGTTCTGTGGCTGTCTCGTGAGCTTGCTGCTTCAGAAACTAAAATGATTGGAAAGGGGGATTGGTGCTAAAAGTCTGAGGGGTATTTGTGTGAAAATCGTGACTTTTAGTGCAAGAAGAAAAATAGTTGATGTAAATGAGACATGATCTCATTTCAACCTAAACCTCAGGCTGACTTTGGATTTCAAAATCAAAGTAAATAATGAATTTAAGAATTAGTGACGTAAAGGAGTGACTGGGATCCTGGCAGGTTTGAAGGAATAATAACTGCACATTCACATTGCAGCCTGATCCTGTGCTGATACAATCCTGTGTTTATTGGTGGGAAACCCACTGACAATCCCTGCCATTATCCTGCAGTAGACTGGCGTTATTGTGACAGTCTTCTTTTATCTTCTGTATTTCCTTCCGATGGTGTGGCTACCTGCATCTTGATCGTTTTCTCCAAGTTCGTGCTTGCTTTGTTCCTAGTTGGAGTTTGGCATTGATTTTTTTTAATAAGAAGAAACACAGCATTGTTTGAACAGGTACGCTTTAAAGGAGGAGCAAAGACAACATTTTATTGGTAGCATCACGTATAATTAACAGGACTTTTCATTTAATAGCTGTAGTAATAACTGCTTTAGAGATGCACTAGCATCTTCAGAACATGATGTCACGGAAGGGAACCTTTAAGTTACAGATAGTCAAGTTCAGAAAATGTCAGTCATTCTTAGGCAGATGCAGAAAAAATGTAAGTACTCAAAATCTACAATGAAGCTGCTTAAATGCTTAATATCTTGTTTTGGGCATGCCCAGAAATGCACCATTCCTGTCCTGGCTCAGTCAGCTCTCCCACTGAAATCCAAATGGGATTTGCATCAAAGATATTTAGGTGTTTCTTTATCTATCTGTGTAACCCATGAGAGCACCTTTCCCAAATGAAAATTTAATTTCATCATTTTTGTGGTTGTGAAAATGGAAGCAAAAGCCTAAGTATCTTGTCCAACTTCAACACAGCAAGTCAGTGATGGTTTCCCCCTTTCTGGCATCACAGTTATTAAACCAACAAAATGCTCAGAACGCTACAGAAATGTTAATTGATGACTCATGAGGTGGCAGTATTGTATGTGAATTACTAATTGTCGTATGTCACGTGGGAACTCTGGAAGTAAGGAAGAGAAAAAGTTCTGTCATCCATCACTTTAATAGCAATACCGTTATGCATAGATGAGATAAAAGTACTGAGCTGGAAAATACACTGAACTGCTGATACTTTTTCTGCATAAAGTCTTATTTAGCTGTTGACTCACTTTTGGCATCGGTTCATCTGACTTTGTTATGATATGTAATTTAGTTCCTTCTATGGAATATACTTAATAGAGCTTTATAAAGCTAAACGGATATCCTACTTTATGGATCTCTGCTGTGTGCAACTGGAGAGAGATCTTAGCTGAGTGTTGAATCAACTCATAAATCCTCCAACAGCAAGTTCTGTAAATACTTATCTTTTGTCATGTTTTTCCCAGCAGATGGGGGTCTTGAAAATAGGGCATAAGGACAGAGGTTCCTTAGAAAATTACTGATGGTAGAAGTCACTCTGTGCTAAATGTGGAAAAATAGCTCAGAGGCAGAGAAGAACTTTCTTTATCTCTCTCTGACAGGGACCTGCACTGTTGGAGTCAGTATCGCTGCCCGCACAAAGGATAAAAGTCCTTGGTTTGATATTAACGGTGAGGTCTGAAGCTGTGAAGACAGATGGAGGTGCTCTAAGAAGAAGTCATGCACCTTAAGTTATTCAGGCTACAGGATATTTCAATAGCACACTGGTAGGTAGAAATCAGACCTTAAGAGAGTACCGTAGGTGTTATACAGATACTGTACAATTCCAGGTGTGGACTGTGATAGGGCACATCTAACAAGATGATACAACCTTTTAATGACATGAAGGTTACTGAGAACTTGGGATCACGTGGGATAAATGTGTGAGTTCTAACATGCTTGAACAGGCTATTTCAGTAAAATCTTTTTGCAAGTGGTTTTAGAATTACTCTTTCCTTAGATACTGATACCATTTGGGCACCAATTTTGTTACAAAATTAGAACTATCTGCTGCTTTTCTTCCACTTCCTCTGGGCTGGAGGAGCAGGACCGCGGTGTCTCATGCCGTGGGGCTCTGCGGTGGGTGGTGGTGCCTGCAGGCTGCCAGCCCCACCTCGGCCCCCACTCAGGCCTGCCGTGGGGCTCTGCGGTGGGTGGTGGTGCCTGCAGGCTGCCAGCCCCACCTCGGCCCCCACTCAGGCCTGCTGTGGGGCTGCCTCTCGGCTCCCTCCATCAGGGCTGCAGGCTTTTCGCTGTAGTGAATCTGCCAGCCTTGTCCGTCCCACCCTGGAGCCATCTCTTCTCTGCGGCAGTTTTCTGGGCTGTAGAGGTACTTGGGACCTTCCCCTCTGCCCAAAATTGCACCCTGTATTTTACTTCACTTGCTGGGAGTTCAGGGACAGCGCTTTCTGCCTCGTGTAGTTACTGGCATCAGAGCACTGAACAGCCAGACAAAATGATCTCATATGTGATGATGACTTTTAAAATCTGTGAGAATATGTGGCTGTGTCTATAACAGCAATTTCCTCAGAGTAATTGAGAGCAAAAATTTAGCCTGCGGCAACTGCAGTTCCTCATGACTTCACTATGATTGGGGTCCCTCAGGCAAATTCACATTTAAATAATCACATGAAATACAAAAGTGATTTTTCTTGAAAAGATAAATGCAGATAATCAGTAAGGCCTTTCCTGGCTGACAGTTGAATTCAGTTTCTTTGCTATGAATTCTAATATGCAGTCACAGTTTATATTGTAAAGAGATTTTAGGCTGTAACACAACATTCTTATTCAAATATATGACTATTTCCAGGACAGGCAGAGAAGAAAGAGGGAACGAAATGAGAGAAGAGATGGGAAGTCATGAAAACAGTGAAAGAAAAGAGGAGACCCAGAACATGTTAACTTTTGTATTGGGTTGGCAGTCACGTATCAAGGAATATCGGGCACATCTGTTATCGGGTGCAGTGTGACTGCTCGTGTCATCAGGTGCCTCCAGATTAATCAGCCTGACAACCACATCCTGAAGCCACAAAAATGAGGTATGAGCCCAGAATACACTGTAGCATGTCCCAAAATGGCTGCAAGGAGAGGAGTCGGCAGCATCAGGACCTGGCGCTGGTAACTGACCTGTGTGAGGAGGGTACATGCAGCAATCTCTCACTCGGTTTAGGCAGCAGAGGGAACTAAGCAAGAAAGGTGGCACCCTTGGCAGGCTATTGAGTAGCCAGGAGGAGGGAAGGGTCAAGGAAGCGCTCTGCCTTCCCAAAGCAGAGCTGAGAAAGCAAGCCGGGAAGGAAAGGGACTCACCATGACGATCCCATATTACTTTATGGCAGTCTCACTCTCAAAATGTATTTCCAATGTCAGCATAGAACGAGACAGCTGCTTTATTTTGAGAGGAGAGGTGAAAAGTTTTCTGGGCAGAGGGTTGGAAAAAAATTAATGCATTCATTTACTTGATGGTCTGAAAAAATGTGGTTGAATAATGAATCAAAATGTTTTGTTTTGGTGATTGCAATGTGTATTCCACTCTAGTAATCTCTACGAGTTCCAGTAAATATATGAGGCTGTATGGTGGTACCGCAAGAGACTTATATTCTGTGGCTTACAACCCTCTGGAACTTTGAAAAAGAAATAATTTAATGGGTGACAGATATTTAGCCTGCTCTGTGAAACTCAGCTCGATAAACAAGTACAGAGAAAAATCCGAGGAAGACTTCAGTGGAGATTAAGGAAATGTGGTATTGTTTTGAATGAAAAGTGTTAGAAAAATGTTAGGAGGTATTGGTTTTTCTGGATTGTTATATAAAAATGGCTGAAACAAACACTCAGAAAATGAAATGCTAACATGCTAGTACAATGCATTATAAGCAAGATTAAATTAAAATTTATGATTAAATTTACATAAATTAATACAATATATATTAAGAAAGCTCTTGGAAATCAAGGACTGAAGTTTTCCTTCATAATGTAAAACAAAAGCCCAAAACACAGAACATGGTACCCTTGGGCTATTTAATTTCTTCTGTATACCAAGGTTTGGGAAAAGACCTTTTTTTCTTGCAACTTTTTAGTCTGTCTTAATTTATATTCCTTCAAAAAAGGTTTTCTTTTTTTTGGGGGGGTGGGTTGAGGAGTATTGTTTTTCTCTTTCCAGAATTTAGATGAGGCAAATGGAAGTCTCATGGAAATAAAAACAAAAGGCTGAGAGAGATTTGTTGCTGGCTCAGATTAGTCTGAACCAGAATTTAACTGGTGAATTAGTTGCTCAGTAGACCACAGCAAATTAGTTTGTTAGTTTCGATATATCTGAACAGACGATTCTTAGAATTCTTAGCCTGATTTTATGGTAAACTTATGCAGAGTTAATTAGTTGTTATCGTTTATTGAAGAATGAGCTCACGATCTCTGTAAGAGAAGGCTTGAAGTAATGGTTTTGCACAGTAAAAACTTGCACTAATGGCATAAATGCGAAATGACTTTATGATCTTCAGCAGAGTTATTGAGTGCCAGCTGATTGACAAGACTGTAATTTAAGAATCCGAAAGGCTGAAAATGGAATAATTAAACAGAAAAGCTATGAGAAAATGCATGTAAAGTTGCTTGAGTCACGTCTTACCACTGAAGGCAGGCTGATTTGAATCTTGGAGCTAATTGGTGCTCAAGAGCTCTGCTCCCTGCAGGGTGCATCAGTGGCGTTATGCTGTGTTGAGTAGTCACCGTAACAACAGATCAATGGGTAAATGTGAAGTCTTATTTGACAGAGAGATCTGCAGCTGTGCCTTTGCTACGCACGAAGGATGAGTTCCTGTGTTAAACAGTGAAATCTATTGATTCACTTAATGGATCTGATGAGTTTGAGCTAAATTCACAAAGAAACCCAAGTGATGAGGTTGGTATTCAAACCTGCAAGCCTCCTGTGCATCTCCACGTGGGGAAGGTCAGTGTGTGCTCCTCAGCTGACAGCATGCTGAACGGGAGCTGGCTAACTGACGGTAGGGACACCCAGAAAGAGAGGGGTATATCTGAAATCTTGCGGCATTGAGAGTCTTTGGCCCCTGAATCTGGACTGGAGCCTGATGCCTTTTGGAGAAAAGATTGAAATGTATAACTTGAAACCTCTTCCAAGTGAGGAGTCAAGTCACTGTTCTGTTAAATAGCAGACAAATCCTGGTTTTAAAGAAGATTTCACGTTTATATGACCTTGAAGTAGTTAACATTTTGTGCGGCAGAGGGAAAACCTTTATTCAGTTTCTTCTTTTTGCAGATGTGTTTGTGTTTGTAACGTCTGAACCCAAAAGCATTTCTCTTCTCAACAGCAGTGAAATGAATCTCACTATTTGATTTATATAAGGCTTTCTTGTGTACTGTGGAAAGCTATATGTAGGAGTGGAAAATGGCTTCCTGCAGGTAAACTGGGGCTAATAGCTTTCTAGAGCTTTTGCATTCTGCCAGTATATTCTGTAAAATATTGTTTGTCAGACATAACATGAGAAGCACTTTCGATTTCTGGAGCTTTAAAAGGAAAGGCACAGTAAATGCCTCTTGTCTGTATTCCTTGCTTCTCTAATATGATCTGCTTTTCAATTACTTTTTCAGTGATTTGGATCGTGGACCCCTATTCAATGAATTAGTTTCTCATGAAGCAGCAGGAACCTTGAAGACTTTCTCTTAAATGTCTTGTTTAAAATCCCATTTCTGTCTGCAGTATGGGCCACACAAAAAATCAGCAAAAGCTGCATACTAGCCTAGCATACAGTCTGTGCTAATGTAACCCTCCTTGATAATAGCAAGGGACTTGTCCTGCTGAGACTTCATATGTATATTGCAGTGCTATTGTTTTTTCTTACTCTACTGAGCAAGACTCTTTCTGAAGTTTTTTTCCCTGTTTTATAAAATATTAGGCATTTACCAAGACATAGGAAGGTGTAAGGGAAGTTGACATGCGAGGAGACAAAGCAGCATACATGCATGGACTTAAATCCACGTTCTCCTGCCCATTTTTTTTTTCTTGGACTACTTTGACACCTCTCAGGTACATTCTTATCCTCTTTGTCTTACATCTTTCCTCAGCGTTGCAGCCAACCTGCTCTGCCAGTCCTTTTATATCTGTTTTTCGTGCAGGATGAAGCCCTTAGGCAAGGAGACAGGAATGTTGTAAAACATTTAATGACGGAGCCCTAGTTATACCGCCCCACATACACCATGGCATTTCAGGGCACAGCAGGGTTTGGCACGCAGTCAGCTGCCCCTGGTGTTTGTGGTGCCTGCAGCTGCTGTCTGCACAGTGGAGAGGAGATGGCACGTTACCTTCCCATTTCAAACAGAAACTCTTGCTTTGCCCGTTTATTCACTGCCATAAGTCTTCATGGAGCAGTTGTGGATTCATTGTTTTTTTCATTTGCTCTTTTCTACTGGATCTCAACAAAACTCTGCTCTGCAGAGTTTCCAGCCTTCCCCTTCAGCGTCCATCCTATCCGTAGGTACATGGCTTAATTCTTAAAGATCTAATATACTCTTCCTTTCTCACCTGCCTAGTTCCCCTGTGGGAAGAACGACTCAGACACCATGGGCTATCTGCTGATCAGCTGAATTTCAACATCTCCTATATGGAGGGAAGATTCATGTTCATCCCTCTATTGCAGGCTTCTTGCACTGTCCTCTGAATCACCTGCTACTCATTTGGTAAGACAAAATAGACACAAATAACAAAGTATGCCATAAACAGTAGACTGAAGTCAAGTTTCCTGTGAGCTTGTAGTGTTGTCCTCAGAACAAACTCCAGCCCTTCGTATCCCTGATGGCTGCACCACTATCTCAACAATATCTTCTATTCTCCTTCATGCTCTCATGGTACCTCTGCTGTCTTCCATCTGCTAGCTGGGCAAGGGGCATCACGTGCTCTGGTTGCTTCCAATTGTGTGGCTGCTCAGTGCGTGTGACTGATTATATATATTTTGAAACATTTGGAAATATGATTAACTCTGAGACCTCTATCTATCAAATCTATCTGATGTTGGCTCAGTTGTTTCAAAAGTTATTGCAGGTTTGGGAGAAGGTGGCAAGGAACAGTAGAGAAACAAATGACATTGCACTGCATGGTTTATGCCTCATTTCCACAGGCCTAGCAATAAAACTACTTTTGGGTATACATCTACAAAGATTTGTAGGCACACAAGCTTAAAATATTTACCTGGTCTTTGATCTTGCATTAAATTTACATTGAAAGGCAGCTTTGGAGGTCATGTAGTCCAACCCAGGACTAGCTTTAAAGTTGGGTCAGGTTGTTCAGGGACTTGCCAGCTGAGTTTTGAATATCTCCAAGAATATCCTGCAGCTTTGCTGAACAGTCTGTTCCAGTGCTTAACTGCTGTCGCTGTAAATATTTTTTTCTTATGGCTAGTCAGAATTTTCCTTGCTGCAGTTTGTGCCCATTTGTATTAATCTCTGTTTTTAAATATCTTTTACTCCAAAATTAGTGATTACATCTGTCTTCTGTTAAACAGTGCTCAAAAATTTTCCCTGTTATGGGATTAGTCATGTCCACAATGCACAGCCTCAGTGGAAACCCTAGGATGTGACATCTTCATGTGAGTCTTGCAGTTTTCCTTGATGGTTTCTGTAGCCTTTGCCCTGCTCTTCTGCCTTGTGTCAAGCCCATCATGTATTGTGCTTGTACGTAAAGACATTACAGTGTAAGGTAGAAGACCGTGGTTTGGGGCTATCTTTCTGTCCCGTTGCTCCCCTTTAAGTCAGCCAGGTGGTGATTGTAGCTGGCAGCAACCCTGCGCAAGCTGGCCTCCTGCGCTCTGCGCACACCTTGACCTGCACAGAAGCAGAGCTCCTCCTCTCCCGGCCCTTTGAAACTCCTGGGGTGGATTAAGCATAACATCGTGGAAAAGGGTTGACACTCTGAAGGCTTTTTTTGCATAACAATTCTTATTATATTATTCATGAGGCTATTCTGTGTTAATTAGATCATTTAGACTATTAGGCCGTTAAACGCTATTTGGACTATCAACACATTCTTAGCTTCACATATGATCCCTTTGGCTCATTACAATATTTTGAGCATCCCGGTCTTGTGCTCTTGGCAGGTGCCAGGAGCCCAGCAGCGCTGCCCTCTGCAGCAGGGATTGGAGCGGTCAGGCAGCTCCCAGCAGGACCAGCCTCGCTAGCGGTCGGCCCAGGACAGAGTGTAAAGGCACGATGCACGCCCCACTGGTGTCTGATTGCAGTGCTCCTCCGATACCTAACCAACCAAAGGTAAGCAGAAATTTAAGGTATCTTGTGTTCTTGAACATTTTGTTGTTCACATGGATAAAGTAAAACTCAGAAAATCCACCAGATGCTTCTGTAGCAAAGCTGATCTGAACTAAACAGCTAGAGACTGAGTAGACTGACCAGTCAGTGCCCGTGGCGGAGTGTCTTACAGTCCTGCCATTCAGATTAAAGAAGTGATTATATCTACTCTTTCACCTCTCTTCCTGGATCTCTTTCCTAGGAAGCCAATGCAGGGGAACAGGCTTTCGCCTCGATGTAATGTGGGACTAGGACACGGCTGGATCCAGGGGCAGTCAGCAGTGAGCAGGAACAGGGACCGACAGAGCCTGGCAGTTGCATGGTGACCCAACTTCTGAGCTTGAAGTCCCAACCCTTTCTCCCCTCTGTGAAGAGTAGTGAGAGGAAGAGGTTTACACCGAGATTGAGGTAGTGGAGGAGATACTGAAGTGCTCCCAGGCCAGTGGCAGAAGGGAGCTGGAACTCTCCTCTTGTCGCCCCTCTAAGTGCAGTGTGTTTCCCTTAGGAAAGGGGGAGGGAATTCTGCTGGAGAGGAAAGGAAAGAACAGGAGTTAAAAAAGGTGGGAAGAGAAAGTGGTTAGAAAAAGTGGAAATGGTTAAAGGACGAAAGAATGGGAACAGGATTCTACAAAGCACAAGCGGAGTGGAGAAAGGAAGACAGAGGGGGAGAGAAAGCCACTAAATATTATAAAAGCATGCAGAAACAGTTGAAGAGCAGGAGAGCAAATTCTAACTTTGGCTTCTTTATTATGCTATTATGCTATTACAAAACTTTTGGTAAAAACATTTCATTGGCTGTGAGCAAATGCTGTGAAAAAATGGCTTGTTTCTAGTGAAAAGCAAAACAATTAAACTGTTTTGCCTAAAAAGTGAGTAAGCAGATAGATTTGATAAAGGAAAAAGAAATCCATATAATATAAGCAGGGAATGCGGTTGTAAAACTGGGGTGCGGTCTGTAAGGTGTCATCCTGTGCTCGCATTTGCACACTCTGTCTCTCTTGCTCTCATCTTGGGCCCTTTGGGTTGGGTTATGATGCCATAGTCTTTACATAAATGACTTTAAATGATAGCTTTGAGTTGTCTTTAAGGCATTTTTTTATTCCAAGCTTTCTGAAATGGAATGAATTCTGGCAAAGTTTAAAAGAATCAGACCAGGTAATTCTGGATTTTGAAACAGGGAAAACTTAACACTAATGAAAAAGGAATCAATCCCATTTCTCCAGTCTCCTCCTTGCTGCTGTGTGGGGACCTAATTTAGGATTTTATACATGAGCTTGCAACTGGTTAGAGGAGGAAAAAGTAGTTCATACTTTTTACTGGAATAAATTAATGCTGGCTTTCTTAGCTGTCACAATTTTATGGATGCCACAGAAAGGTGTAAGTAATATTGTAATAATGGCACAGTAGGAGAAAGTGGTGAGAAGTATGGTGCTGACAATGTCATGTATATTCTGAAAATGCTCTTACTGTAGGAAGGGAAAAAGCTGCTTTTGTACCCCCACATCAATGTCTGATGTCTTCAAAAAGGTCTGGCTGAGTCTTTGTTTTTCTTTGTGTGAACAAAGGTGTCAAATGCAAAAACGTCAATAAGTTCTTTCTGTTGCCTCATATTGGCTGACTGTAAGCCAAGCTTCAGTAAGCATTATTAATCAATAGAGGGAAATGACTTTCTGCTTGGTGTGTATCCAAAGCAGATTGCAAATAGTGATGAACATTTTATTTTATTTTCTCCGTTCAAATTTCATTAAATAACTTTTCACAAATTCGTGCAGATTCCTATAATGAAACTGAACACAAATGATGCAAATTCTTAATCATCATAATACAGGATGCTACTCTGGATGCTGAATGTACAAAGGGAAGTAACCAACGTATGGCTCTAAATGATAGACACTGTAACCTAACAATAAATTGCAAAATACCTGATGACCAGCAGGACACTTTTTTTTTTTTTTTTTTAATTCAAGGATATTTCTTGAGCTGTCCTTTTAAATCTGACTCTACCAAGCAAGTTCCTAGGACAGCTGCAAAAGAGCTACTCGCTGTTTTTCTTTTCTGTAGGTGCCCCCCAACTCTGTGTTATGCCATGCACAGCTCTCTTTCCGTTGGCATACTGTCGGCAATTCCTGCCTGAGTTGTAACGAATAATCCAAAATTAAATTCCAGATAAAGAAATCTGTTTCTTTGGGCTGTGGGTAAAGGCAGCTGTTACGGTGGTTCATTTTAGGCGGACGCTGTAGGAAATTTATTTTGGAATTTGCTGGCTGGCATAGAACAGGCTTAAAAGGATGAGGGCAGAAGAGGTCTTGGGGAATCTGCAGGATTTAATGCTATTGGTCTGAAAGGATGTCACGCAAACTCCCAACATTTCACAGAGAGATGAGCAGCCTGACCTGCTATCTGTTCCCTTACATCTGCTGTGAGAAGTGCAGACTTTCCCTTGTGCTCCTCTCCCTTGTGCAGGCTTTGTGTAGAAGCTGTTTCAGTTTTGCACAAAAATAACATTGACTTAAGTCCTGCACTTCTGATGATATGCATTTCTTTGGTTCTTAATCAGCAAAACCTTGTATGTGTGGCTTTTTTTTTACCCTGGCTTTTATATTCTGGTGCATAATTTTAAGGAAAGATGATCTGAACTTGTTTATTGAAGTAAAGCAATTTTTCTGGAGAGCACATTCTGTTACACTTGCTAGCTTACTGAAAATGTCATTCCAGCTGGTGTGAAAATACTGTGGCTTCAACATCCTCTTGCTATTTTAGATGCTTGCTGTATCCTGTACTTTTCTAATATGAAAAGAAGAGGCTCTCAGATCTGTGGCAGGTCTCTGGTTTTCATGTGGCTTAAAATAAGACTGCAATAAATTATTTAGTGGCTGGATTATTTGTCTGTGTGTGTGTGCTGATGAGCTTGTTTGTTTGTTAGTTAAAGTGAGGATATTTCTTGAGACTTCAGAAAGCTGTGATCAAATATTCAAAGACGGCGAGTTTGCCAGCACTACAGAAGGAAAGGAGAATGGCTCTACTGTTTATAATTAGCCCCTGGAGTTTGTATCTGAGCACTCCTGAGCTCGTTCTGTAATTCAGTAAATGACTTCTACATTTCAATTACCTCCAGTAATATCCAGAGAAAACTATGTCTCTAAAGGGGAGCGGGATATTGGAAACAGACAGACATCCATAGGTGGGAAGTGTCAGTTTATGAAAGGATAAATGCTGCCAGCATGCTGTATTCAGTGAGGGGGGCTTCAGGAACCTGAGCTTCCCTACAGGTAAGTACCTGGGGTCTGGCAAAATGGCCTGTTTAGCCCTGATCTGCCCTTGGGGACACTGGCGGTAATGCTATTACAGTGTTAGCCTGCATGGTCTCTGTTGAATCTTGCAGGGACTGAGGGAGTGGGGGAAAATGACTGTTGTAGAGAAATGGGATATTTGAAAGTATTAAGAATAAGGGAAGGTTTGAATGAAAGCAGTCAAAATGAAGAAATTATTTGTACTAGAAATTGTATTGCACTACAGAGGTCTAGTATAGCAATTCTCAAATACGGTCTACCTTAGCGAAAGTACTGCAGACCAGCAGCGATGAAATAATGTATTTTGAAGAAGAACTGTCATCACTATACACATTTTGGGGGATCATATCCTGGCTGAGCTTCTTTTCCCAATGAGACCATTATGGTGGGGATTCATAGTCTAACGAGAACAAAGTCACAGGGTTACTTACGAGATTGCTTGATTGAAAACACTCCAAGGATGAAACTTTGCAAAACAGGATGAAACTTGGGCTCTTGAGATACCAACCTAGTGAAAAGTCTGAATATTGGAATATTTTGAGTGTTCGTTACTCTTTAAAGGCTTTGGCAGTGAAGCATGGAATTAGAGGCCAAACTTCAGGCTTATGCATATAAATTCTTATGCCTTCAAGAAACAATTATAAGGTGGAAAAAATAGGCATCAACTTTATTGCTTAAACATCTTTCTAGGATATTTCAAACTATTTCCCCCAAAATATCTGTCAGAGCAACATTCAAAATCGTAATGATTATGCAAATCACTCATCCCCTGGGTGTCATTTAGGCTGTAGACGTTTTGCATGGTAAACAACATTTTTGCCTTACCCTGTGGCTCTAATTATCTGCTGTGATGCATAATGTAGCAAAACTGCTTTGGTGAATAGCACTGTTCCTATTTTGTACTGGCTTACATGAAATAAAAAAACCGCACACAGTTCCTAACTTTTCTGTTTGCAACAAGATTTAAGTAGCATGACTTCTCTCTGCCCAGTGTATGAATTGCTGCTCTAGAAGAATGGATTTGGTTGCTGTCAAGTTGTTTACTAAGAATTTGCTGAAGTTAAAGACAAACAGAATAACACTGAGAAAACTCACATATGAACTCACAAAGATGGCTTTCAGTAGCCTAGGTATTGGAATTGGAAATTGAAGGGCTAGTTACATGCACTTTGGTAAGAAACGTAAGGAAGTACTCTAAAGTGTTCTAAATTAATTTTTTATAATTTTTTTTTTAAAAAAGGACACAGAAGCAATTGTTCTCTACTAAATTACATGTTTTTGGAGCGTGGTTTTACATTTCTCTAATGTCCTGTCAGTGTAAGACTTTTTACTTTGGTACAGCTAGAGACCTGTGTCTGACAGGTGCTTCAGAAGAGAGCTTTGTTGCAGAGCAGGTTGCATGCAATGTTTGAAGACAAAGGACTCATAATCCAAACCACTTATGCCTCTATCTAACGCTTGATGAAATGAAAGAAGTCGCTCTATACTGGAGTTGTAGTACACCATTTGAAAATATTAAAAAATTAAAGCTCTATATCTAGCAAGATGTGCAAACGCTCAAAATACGTTTATGGGTCTGACTCCTATGCATCTTAGTAAGAGGCGAGATTTCTCTCCCACTTGAAATGAAAATGTGACACTAGAGCTACACCCAGTAGCATCAAATTAAGGCGTGCCTACAAAACAAAAGACAGGTACGTTAACCTGTCTTTGATGATTTTAATTTAGCTTGCAAAGCAGTAATGGTAACGAATATGTCATATTACAGATCTCCACACACAGTAGCAACCAGAATATGGATGCAGATCCCTTTGTGGCTTTGTGATCTGCATCACACTCTCTTCCCTGCCTATGAAGGTTTAAACTATCTTTGCATAAATGTGCTGTTGGTAACTTGTTGCCATGCCATCCAAAACAGCTGTCTGCTCTGAATTACCTGGTAGGGCCAAAGTGGTGTTTGTTAGTTACTTTGTCATGATCGACAAATCCTCTGATCAGCTGTTTTGCCATTCCTCTAGCAGCCTGCTTAGAGATCAGGGCAGGTGATGGTTGGGGTTTAGGTGACCTTTGGTGCTGTGGTTAGCATTACACAGCAGCATTCAGAATCTAATATGTAAGCTTCAGAAAAGCTCTGCATATGATAAACATAAAAGCTGGACTGCAAGATGTTACCCTATGTAACTATCTGTAGTATTTTTTGGACTTTTCATTCCGGCTCTTGAACCCTGGGCTGCAATCCATTTTGAGAACACTAGGAAAACGCAGGAAGTTTTTCTCCAGCCTTTGGAAAGTGAAGTGCAACACACAAGATCTGGGTGGAAAGGCTCTGCAGCAGGAGCCGAGCAATCTCTGCTTCTCAAGTCGAAGTGCAGCCTCGTGAATTACAGGCTGCTGCAAAAAAGCCAGCTTTTCTCACTTCCTGTGTTCTGTACTGTGATAATTGCTTCTAGTAACTGTGCTAGCTAGTGTGCAGGGTACAGTGCTGGCACACCGACGCCTGCTCTAGGTCCGTACTTCTGCAGGTGTGATGAGATCCTGAGCCTTTCAGGTAGACTTACCTAGATCTTTTCCTCAATGACAGCAAACTGAAAACTGGTTTTTAAGAGTTAAAAGTTAGCATTTGTTTGCATGTAAACAAGAATCATTAACATTTTATAGCAAAAAAAAAAAAAAAGTTCAAGGGCAGGTAAAACAGAATAAAGCAGGAGTTGTGATGCTGTCTACCTTGTGTGGGTACCTACCACGGTGGGTTCTTCTGCATTTGTTCTGAGCCCTTTTTGCTGACAAACCCCAGAGAGTCCCTTTCAGCTCCCTATAGATCTCTCTCTGTCCCTTCAGACACCTGATTCTGTGCATGCTTTTCTCTTTTCCAAGCTCCACTTGTGCTGCTGGCTGGAGTTCAGCCTCTTTCCCAGCCTATAAAGCTCTGGTCTTTAAAACCTTTTCCCTCTAGTGCTTGCCCAGATGCTGCCAAAACCAATGCGTAATCTCAGTTCCTTCTGGAGGCTCCATAGCGTCAGCCAGGACTGGGCAAAAGAGCTATGGTTTTTTGCTGCCCAGTGACAGTCTGTAAAAGGAACATAGGTCTGTGACTTAAAAAAACCAAATTGAACAGGCACTTTCTACCATAGCATGTTACTCTTCTTCTATAATGCATTTTATGTTTCCTTGTATCGCATATCACGGGCTGCAAATCTCACTCTGTTTTCAACAGAAAGCCAGTTCTGCTTTTAATTAGGCTGTCTGAGTCCTGCATGTAGTAGTGTGATGGAGAACAGACTGTCATATGTGATTGACAGGAAGGTCTTGGGCTCTACATGACTGGAGCTTTTTAAAGAATAGGTTAGAATATATCAGAAATGAGAAATTTTAGCTGGTGCTGCCCTGAAGCTAGGGAATGGACTAGCTGGCTTCATAAGATCTTTTCCAGGATTATTTTCATAGTCTCTGAATTCAGAGATTGCAATACATGACTGATGCATCCATACATAACAATCAATGTGTCCCAGGAGCAAATAAACTGTGTGACACACAGAAGAAAGTTATAAATATAAACAAGCTTATTTTCCCTACTGTTACCTTGCTGCAGGGAGGCTGATTTTTTTGTTTGTTTGTTTTTGTATGTCTAAAGGCATTTCATCGTGTTTAGCAATTATTTCAGACTCCCAGCTGTCACAGGGGGCTGGAGCGAGAATTAAGCTTACCCTCCTTAGCTGCTCTGCTCTTTCAAGAAAATATCTATGATTTTCAGACTGGATAAATGCAGGCTCCTCAGGACTTCCAAGGCTTTCTGAATTCAGATGGGGGGATTTTTTTTTAGTGAAAAGAAATAAATGAAGTACTTTGTAGACTAGTGAGCAGGTTGCTGCTGTGTCACGGAGTCAGAGCACTGGTACTCGAAGCACAATGTCCTGTTTCTCTGAGCAGAGTAAGAGCTGTGCAGAGCGTAGGCTTTTGCAGCCAACACGCAGAAAGAGCACATCACGCCATAAAAGCACACGTGGCAGCAGTAGGATCATAAAAACTGTAGTATTGGTGGGAATGGGAACCAAGTTCACACTGCATGGGTCAGGTTAAAGTAACTTCCTGATGAAGACCAGCCATGCAGTCTGACAGGTAATAAGCGTCCCACTGGTCATCGCTGTTTTGGAATGGATGTGTGTTGTCAGCGTGCTCTTGGTTTTGAGGAACTTATTGGGGGGCAGGTAAGGAATCTTCTAGTATCTATTCACATGTGCTTAAGTTGCAATGTGATGTGCAATATTCAGCATTTCCTTATGTGTTTGGATCTTCTTATCCTACTTTACTATCTCATTTAATGTGTTAGAGGAAACTTGAGGAACTTTGAAATGAAAGACATTGTCTTAGCAAGAAGTATTCCACTTTTTTTTTTTAATAATGAGACTATTAAAAAGAATCATCTTTTGTTTGAAGACTCACTGAAATAAAAAGAATCTATTTCTGATATTGAGAATATGAAACTTTTGACTAGTTGATTTACTGCTTACTGATAACAGATGTGTATATGCTTCTGGCTCTGGGGGCACTGCTAATTTTCAAAGCTAATATACATGCAAGACGGTCACTTCTACAGGTAAGAGTAATAGCTCAGGGACAGAGATCTAGCTATGTGGTCAGAAAATAGGCTACTATAGTTACCTGGGAAAAGTGCATGTGAAAAGAAAAAATAATCTAAGCGAGGAGATAGATTTGGGGTAGAAACTTGGAAAATAAAGTAACATAAAAAAATACTTCAGGACAGGCTAGTAGATGGTAGCTGCAGTGTCGTGTAACAGCAACAGGAGCCATTCTGGCTATCTGGGAACCTTGTTACTAAGCAGGGGCAAAGCCTTCTTCTACTAATACATCTTTGTAATTTAGAAGACTGGATTGTAGATGTCATCGAGACAAAGATTTTTGGCAAATGGGATGGAGTCTAACAAGTCTAACACAAATTGGAAGGTAATGAAAGAACTGATGTGTTACAAAGAAGAAGCAGAATAGAGGTGAAGCACTGATCTATTTGGTTACAGCCAAAAAACTGGGATGAAATTAAGCCAGGTACATATTTAGGTTGAATATTTAGGATGAAATTTCCTCATGATGAGAACTACTGTCTATGTAAATGGCTTCCTGGGAAGTGCTGAAACCTCATTGCTGGGCCTGTTTTAGGATTGGGCTGGGTGAAAAGCTGGTAAAGGTACAATAAGGAAAACAACATTTGTTAAGAGAGGGGGTGTTGCAGCTCCATTATGAGAACTTTTCCCTGCTTAGGGCCAGTGAATGAGCTTTTCAATAGCATAAATAAAGGCTGCTTTTATTAGGTCAGTGTCATTCCTTCATTGCTCCACCATTTCCTTTATAGAAAAGTTTGTAGCAGGAAGGCTACAAGCAGTGACAGCCTCTGAGGCTCGCCATAGCACCTGAGAAGTAGTCCTGGAATGGCACGTAGATGCCAGCAGCCTAAGGCCATGCTAACAGAGACTGCCAGACATCTCAACAGGTGAAGCTTATTTATGCAGCTCTAACAAGGAGGGTCATTAAAATTTGTAACCTCCGATACTCATTATTGGATTTCATTTAAAATTCAGGGTTGTGCTTGTTATACTGTTACTTGAAAGCTTTGATGCCGAAAGCCTGTTTTTAACACACAGTAAACCATTAGGAAATCTGTTAGGAAAGGTTGCCGCTTTTAAGCTCTTCTAGCAGTGGCGAGTGGCTATTCTACCAATTATTACTGGCTGTTGGGTATTATTAGTGTGAATTGTACCGCCTGCCTTTTGAGTGATTAGACTTAACCCAGCTGAGGTAGAACCCAGTGGTAAGCAGCAGGGCATGGGCATCAATGGGCTGTAAAAGGTACTGGCCATAGTAGGAGTCACAACCCCAGCTAGGCAAGCAGGCTGCTTTGCATCCCATAGTGAGGGCTTTGTAACAGCAGCTCTAGAGCATTATGACTGATAAAACCGAAGCAACAGGGATGTATTGGCACATGGGAATGCTTAGTTCCTTTTGGTTACTCTTTTAAAGCCTTGCTTGCTTTCCTTTTTCCTGGAAAATGTAATATGAATGGCTGTCAGGTGTAAAGGCTTCCACGTGTCCTTTGCAAAGATCAAGTCTGGGTTACCTGTTTCTTTGTTATTGCATAATGAATTTTAATTATCTTATGTTGTAACATGTAAAATACAGGTAAGATTAAAAACAGCCTCTGCCTTCTAATTAACTTTGTGTTTTACTCTTGATTAGTTTTGTTCAGTTATTGGATGGATGGAAAAATTACTTATATCTGTAAAATTCAAACCCATGTGGTGTAATCAAGCAGAACAAAATTCTGCTCAGAGAAACACACAAATTAGATGAGATAAATTTTGAGAAATTACTGAAATATAATTTTTCATTTAATTATGTTCAGAAATTTCTGTGAACACACTTTAAATTAGATTTATAGCCTGTCTACCACTGTTCTGCTATATTGTTTTCAATTACAAGACCTTGTCATTCACAACATCTTACAATTTCATGCAGAACACTTCTCTTAGCTTTCTTCTTTTCAGTAAAACTTTCATAACATCACAAAATCACTTAGCTTGCTTCCTTTGATGAGCTTAATACAAAGCTGCATGGCCACTACCCTTAACCTGCAAGTTTGTATGCATACTACCTCTAACAACAGGAAATTTGGGACAGTAATGTACTCCTAAGCAAAGAGAACAGGTTTGGAGCCTATTTTTATTAATATAGAGAAATTAGCAGTCCTGGGGACTTTATATTTAAAGTGCATATTCGCTGGCATCAACTGCTGTAGGCTGAACCTCAGACCAGGGGAATAAACAAGGTCTGGCTCAGGTATAACACAAGTGATTTACGGCCTCTTCTTGGGGCTCGCTGGGGTTGGAACATGAAACGCTAGACTAGATTTCTGGTGTGAGGCGTGAAACTGAAGAAAAGATGCTTGTTTGAAATGTTTTAAAGGCATATTAATCACCTTGAGGAAAAATGCTTGTGAGCACAGCAAGGGAAGAGTCTACTGAATCTACGGAGAATTTTGTTCCTGGTGTTTAAGAGAATGTGCAATGAACTGTACATCTCTAACAAGAAAAATATCTGGGGGAAAAAAAAAATCAATTACTCAAAGACAGTGTTGAGACTTTCAAGTGCTGGAAAGTACTAAATGCCATAAAACCCTGAAGTTTTCTTTCAGATTAATTTGATAATAAATTAGATGCTAGTTTGCCATGGTTAGAAAAAGATAAATCAGTGATTGCTGAAGCAGCAGCCAAAGAACAAGGTATTATCTTCCATGATACAAATATATGTATCTCCCTTTCCTTGGGTTAGTTTAGTTGGTACAGTCTTAATGTTTCCTATGGTGCCATGTGGACAGGCCTATTAGACACTATAAAATGCAGCTGTTTTCTGATTTGTTCCTTTATTTCTGTCCTGGGAGATTATGCTACACCACTACAGCCAGCAGGCAAAGACTATTCCCTGTACATGACATTGTCACGTGCAGTATCTCAAGGCTGGGATTTCCCACCCACCAAAACGGTTAGCTTTAATTACATTGACAACTTAACATGCTGAAACTCCGGGCTCTGTTGGATGTTAAATGTTACCTGCCCTGCACTTCACTTGCTGGAGCTGATACGGCTCATGACAACACCAGAGTTGAAGCTAATAAGCTTTACAACTGTCCTGAAGGGATGTGCGGTTAAGTCAAGTGTTTTGTAGATGGTGCCGAGATACGAAACATCTGATGCAGTGCAGTCTCCCCTTGGGGTCCACATTCTGCATCAGCAAGAGACAAATTTGATCCCAATAGATTTCCTCCTTTTTTACTTTAGCTAAAGGAAAATAGATTTTTATATTTACCATGGCTGCCTGCAGCGTTAGTAGCTTTGGTAAGTGGTGTGAGATGGGGTAAAGAGTGGTAGAAGCAGCAAGTAAAGCCACAGGGTAAATATATGCTCCTGGCTTAGTTTGCAAAGCAAATTGGCATATGTCTTTATAGATACCAACTCGGATAACGAGCGGGACTGTGGGCAGGTAGAGTGTCTAGATGAAGCAGAATTAAGTGGGAAATGACCTTATGAATGATAAAAGATTTTCCCAGTGGAGACAGGGAAGACTTTTATGGTTTGGGGTTATCACCCAGTATGAAATCTAGGTTGGCAGAACAAATGGCTGAAGACCAAAGACAGAGTACTGCTGGGGCAACAACACTCATCATAAATATTGAAATCAAGTTAGCAATGAGCAAAATCATAAGGGTTTCAAACCTCTGTGGTCTGAAAAATCAGACTGGAACATTCAGGAAAACAAGTTTTCAGGCAAACTTTATAACGATTTCTTTTTTTTCTTTGGAAATACTGTAACCACCTTTTCTCCTTCAAAACAGCTTTCTGCTCGTGGGAGAAAGAAGGAACTGCAGAAAAGCAGCACACTGAGTGTGAAAGGAGTGAAGCTTCTCCTCACCACTTAAAGGTACTGCATCTTGATCTGATGATAGCAAACTGTATTGCGTGATTACACTGAGGACCATTATTAGATGGAGGGAGAAAAAAGGAAAAGCAAGGAGGAAAAATAATGCAAAATAAGATGCTTCATGGGAGACATTTCAGATGATTGGTACCTAGGCTATTCATCTGAAAGCGTCAACTGTCTTCTTCCAGATAACAACCAATTATTAGTGTTAGATGAACCAACTCCAAAACAGACAAAAGCTATCAGTAACCCAAGTTCGGGTGTGTGCATAAGACTTTCAAAGTACAGCCCTGCAAACCAGAATTTCTTTTCAAATGATAGTTAAAATAGTGGTCTTCCTTTCTTGATAAGCCAGAAGCACAGACAAAAAGATGGGTAACTACTGTAGCAGATTACTGGCACCTCAGTAGGATGCTGAACTAGCTTTAAATGAGCAGGCAGCATGGCTCTGCCGGTACAGAGCTCGAGGCAGGTTAATCTGTTTGGCCCTACCGTTGCTGCAGTCAATCTGCTTCTGGTTTCCAGGTTAAAGTCAGCTTGGAGATCTTTATACCGTGGCACAGACTACAGTACAGCTGTTGGTTTCCAAGACCTGTTTATGGATCTCTCAGCCTTTTACAGCCAATGGAGCTGTGACAATGGCCTGGGGTCTATTTGCCCAGGTACAGCATAAACCAAATTATGGCCTTTGTTGTTTTCTAAATCTGTGTGAAAGCTCAGAAGGATGGAAAATAGTGTGGGTTTTTTTGTTCTTCAGCTTCACTTGTGCTGTTTCCAGGTGGAAAAAGTGCCTGTCGTCATTAACCCAGAGCAACTAAAGTGAAGTTGAGGTGCTTGGATCAAGTTGCTTGGGAATCAAACCATATTTTTCAGTATGGGATGTGGCATGTCACTTCAAAAATTGATTCCAAGGATAAATGTGTTGACTGATCTGAGAAAGGCAATGTAGGGAGCCTGTCTGTGAGGAGCTAAGATTTGCACTGTCTGAGCTTTGCTTTAGTTGGAGACTCAGAATAGTACAAAGGAATCCCCGGGTGTGAGGAAGGTAATGAGATGACAGGAAGAATGTGTTTAGTTTAATGATGGCACATGGCTGGGAATGGAGCTGGTCTGGCTATTGATTCCAACTGACCAGCATACGTTTGGATATTATCACTACTTAGCTAGTTAACGGAGACACTGCAGCTCTGGTCACAGCCCCAGAAAAGCAACTGCAAGTATGCTGATGACTTGCCAAACCTGCTGTGCCTCCAGATGGAGGAAAACCGAGGTCTGTATTTATTTATCAGGTTATGCAAATAAGAGACGGTTGAATGGAACTCTAAGCAATCAGTATTCTGTGCTCTGTGTGCCCAAAGGAGCAAGAGAAACCTACGTACAGTACAGCCTGGAAAATAAAAACGATTGTAAAGCTGAGCTTGGACTTCTGGGATTTCCTGACTTGTCAGTCATCAAAAACTTTGGCTTCTGTAATGACTCAAAAATTTTTACATTTATTTACCTTGGAGTTGCATAGTCCTGTTTCTTATTATGACATATGCTTTAGGGGGAATAAACACGGGGCAGGGCAAGTTGTTAGCAGAGATCTAACAGCAGGCCAATGTGCTGACAGTTATAAAAAAAATTATATATATATATATATATAGGGTCCTATTTTACAATTTTTAGTTGTTCTCAGCAGTCTGTCACTGTCTGGACATCCTAAGTGAAAGCACTGAGGCTCAGTGGTGCTCAGTACGGATGCTCAGTAAGCCGGGATTACAGGACTGGTTTTACAAACAACTTGCTTGTTTTGTTTATTTGCGTGGTTTGGCTGTGTCCCAAGGGAGTGTTCCTGTTGCAGTGGCTGTGAAAGTTATCTGTGGAGGGCAGAGAAACAAATATANACAGCAGGCCAATGTGCTGACAGTCATAAAAAAAATTATATATATATATATATATAGGGTCCTATTTTACAATTTTTAGTTGTTCTCAGCAGTCTGTCACTGTCTGGACATCCTAAGTGAAAGCACTGAGGCTCAGTGGTGCTCAGTACGGATGCTCAGTAAGCCGGGATTACAGGACTGGTTTTACAAACAACTTGCTTGTTTTGTTTATTTGCGTGGTTTGGCTATGTCCCAAGGGAGTGTTCCTGTTGCAGTGGCTGTGAAAGTTATCTGTGGAGGGCAGAGAAACAAATATACTTTGTGGTGTAGCCTTGTTAAATGAATGACAGGTCAAAACAGCAGATCAGAAACAACCTATTTCTGTATTTTAATGATTTGAAAATGTCTATTTGAAACTGCCTCTGAATAATTAGAAACTCTTATTTTGATATAAAAGAATGAATTTTGAATAACAGTTAGCATTATTTGTAAGATTATATTTAGCTTGGAAAAAGGTGACGGGTAAAAGGTGAGCTCTTACCAAACACTCCCTTTAAACACAAACTGCCTGGGACTGACTGATCCCGGTGAGTCAGCCTCCACACAATTTACCTACACTGACACTGACTCAATTGTGCAGACTAGCAGCCAAAGCATATTTAGAGGAAAAAATATTCAAGGCAAACTGGTCGAATTCAGTTGCTTTTCTTCACCTTTGTGTTCTTCAAACCGGGGGAAAAAAAGTGTCTTTGAAACTGAAGTTGTTAGTCACTGAAGCTGATGAAACAAAAGGAAGAAAAGAAAACCAGTACATAGTCAGGTGGAGGTTTTAATTCCTTCCCTTCATCATTACTGACCTTTTCTGGGTATACAGGTAGTATACAATTTTTTGCAGTCACAAAGACTCCTTCCTGATTACTCTATGCCCTGGTCAGCCCAACTTTCTGTGCTTCATAGTCACTTCCTCCAGCTGTTCTGGGCACTGCTAGGGGCATTTGTCCGTGTCCTTGTGGCTCGCATGGGTGGTGCTGCTCTACTCTGCAAGTTTCTGAGCAAGTATGGGGAGATAAGAGGCCTCCAACCTCCAATTTTTTTTCCCAAACTCTCCATATATATACATCTATCTACCTACCTTCTGTTTTACTTTCAATGACCGTATTCCTCCCCTTGGAGAAGAAAAAAAAAATAAATGATGCTAGGTTTAATGTTAAGTCAATTACTGCATCTTAAGCTGACTATTACAAAACTAGTCATTGGGTAACAGCCCTTTTTGTAACCTGTTCAAGGATCACTTGGATGGAGTGTGTTGAGAGCTTGGTTTAACACAGCATATAGCCTGCATTAGGGTACAATTCTCAGAGCATATAACTGACTTAAGACTCTAAATCTGACTCACCTTTATTTGGGCTTCCTATTTTCTTAGACATATTGCAGTGAGACTGGAGCTTTGCTACTTTGCTTTCAGATGTTTTCTCTCTTTAACCTCATAAATTGCTATGGTATGTTTGGCATCTGTAGTAGAAACCTTAATGCTGATATTCTCCCCACTGCAATTTTCCCCTGCTCCCCAGCTTCTCCCCTACCAACAAAATAGCATTACCATACAGTCTTGCTTTGGTTTTCCTCCTGAGAAGCTTGTAGAGCTGGCTCTCATCTTGCATGCACTACAGCTGGGCCTGTGCTTCACTTGGCTGTAGGACTGCCTGGGGTGTCTCTCCAGCAGCAGCTCATTGGCCTGATTTGTGATTCCCCATTTAGCCACAAAGTGCTGGCAACAAGTTTCAGTCTGGTTGATTGATCTGTTTGTTATAGACTTCTTCTCGTTCCCAATCAGACAGGATACTTGCATTGCCTGACCACGGCTGGCCAGCGTTGCCAAATGGTGCTGTTACACATCTTGCCACCCCTCACCTCAGAAGCAGAGGGTGATAGAGAAAACTGGGGATGTATTTGACCCGGTTTTGAATTTTGTGAAGGTCCTTTACCATTGCCTTGGATAGATAAATGCCCTCAAATGTTAAAAGCGGTGCTCTGAGGCCTCACCTTTTGTGGGTAGACTTCCCAGGTGGTGTGGGACTGGCAGGCAGCTGTGTCAGCTCTCTTCCCCGAGGCCACTGTCAGGAGAGCAGCCAGGCTGTAATATCCTGGAAATGCTCTCTTCTGTCTCTGCCTACTGAGAGAAGTCTGCTAATCTTTCATTTATTTTTCTATGATTTTGCAGGATTCCCAAGGCTGAGTACAACCCACTCTCTGGGAGTACTGTGAGTCCTTAAATTGTTCTGGACCATGCCTGCGCCTGTTTCTGGCTGTGCACAGACATTGTAGGAGTTGGCTGCAACTTAAAAACCACTTTGGGGAGGCAAAGCTTTCTCTGTTTTGTCACTGCTATGTTCAGTTAATTTCTGAACATCTGTGAGATAACCTTGAGAGAGGTTTACAGGAATATAAAGATTCTTGACAAACTGCTTTTAGGTGAAATAAGGTTTCTCTGAGATGAGAAGCATTTTCAGGAGATACTTTTCTTATTCTTAAACAATGGGCTTCATTGTGAGTTAGAAGCTAATTTCTCAACATAAATGTATGTTTATCTTTCAACAACTACTATAACTGCATTGTACCAGTGAAGCATTTGCCAAGGTAGGGAGTTATACAATAAGGCAGCAGTTCAGTAAATTGAATAAGAAAGAATAAACATAAAAGTTGAAATGATAAAACATTAGAGAGAGAAATGCTCATAATACAATGTTGATTTAGTTCTGGAGGAGCTAAAAATCTCACTGCTGTTGAGTAATAATGTACAAACAAAAGCCTTAAAAACTTAAATTCTGAATTTCCAATCTGATCATGCATAGGAGGGTGGATTTGAATGCATATGTTCCTTGGTATCAAAATGTCTGTTTTTTCTCAGACTTAAGATATAATACACAACAATAGTTGTCAACACTCAGTTGTCTTTTATTTATGTATAGGTATAACACCCTGACATCTTCCCCTGGAAGTCTGCAGATGGCCGTTGCTGTTTCTGTCTAAAAGCACATAGCACAGATGGGGACAGGAAAGGGATGAAAACTACTCTGCTTTTGTTAGTGACTTGGACAAAGAACTGGAGAATGGCCTTTTAAAATCCTCAGAGGACACTCAGTGGAGAGGGTCCCACAAATATGTGGGAGAATAAAAAGCTCAGGATTTGAAATGATCCTGACAAACTGGAGCTGTAGTCTGAAAAGAATAAAACTTCATCAACAGGTACAAATGTAAAGCACTGTGCTTAGGAATAATGATGGCATGGGGACAGCTGGCTGCGTAGCACTTGTACAGAAAAGGATGACAGCTTCAGAGGAAGACTAAAAAGAAAAATCCTTTTGGGGGGTGTAAATGAGATATATAGCCTGGGAGGGAGATGAATTAGTTCTGCATTATTAAGGCTTCTCCTAGAGTATCAGGTGCCAAATCCTAGCACATTTGAGTACCAAAATCCAAGAAAGCTGTGTAGCAATTGAGGACTGTGTAGAGGGAGGAAAAGAGAGTTGCTGAAAATGTGGAAACACGACCTGTGAGGAAAGATGAAGCAAATCAATGTTCTTTAGCTTGAAGAGGCGGCGATTGGGAGGATCCATCCATTGCGCGTCTTTACAAACTGTTGCAGGGTGGAAGGGAAGAGCTTGTTCTGCCTGACTGCTCTTGGTAAAGCAAGAATGAACAGGCTTAAATTGAAGAAAATTCAGAAATGCTCACTAGGACTTTTTAAAAGTAAGGATACTGAAATGCTAGCCGAGATAGGAAAGACTGAAATCTGTCAGACTCTGAAGTCTTTAAGAATAGGCTGCAGAAATATGTCACAAATAACGCGTACAGCTGGTCTTGCCACAGGGCACAGAAAAGTAATCCTTTCCAAGCTCACCATTTGGCCCTGTAGTCTGGTGATTTTTCTTACTGCCTGTGCAACTTTCATGTGTATTAGGCAACAGTGTAATGGATAACCTGTGCCTTCCGTTCCAGATTACATTATAGGGAAGAATAAAATCAATGGTGTTTATGAGAAAGCTACAGCAAGGGCAGAGCAAAGCAAGCAGCTGTTGAACATAAGCTCTGTTCGCCCATAGCTGCTTAGTGATTTGTTTTGATCAACAGACCTTCTCATGTAACACGTTAACCAGAGTGGCAAAGAGGAGAACAAGGAGGCTGGACGGTACTGCGTGTAGGTAGCAGAATTTATGGTCTCTTGCCATAGAATAATCTTTCTAGAGTCACACCTACACATTCTTGGTCCCCTCCCCCAAATCTGCTGTTTTCTCCACCTCCTTGTATTTGGCAGTTTTATCTACTTAAAATTGCTTGCAGTGTCAGCAACCGTGCATCTCAAATGGCTTTTCTCATTTGTCTCATAAAACAAAATAAAATGGAGACAGTGACTTATTAAAAACCAGGTTTCTGAGCTGCTTATTTGAGAAGTAAAAAACACTAAACAGACAGACTGTGGTGGAGGTTGCATTCTGCCTGCTCTGTGCTGGTGTGTGGTTGCAAGTCTGTTGCACAAATGCTCCTAAAGATCTGAAGCTTCCTTAAATCAAGTGTAATGGCTTAATCTGTTTTTGAATTTCTATGCCTTTCAAAAGTGCTGGTTATTTCCTCTATACCTAATTAGGTAAGCTGGATTTACTGTTTTATTAGGCGAGTACCTTTTGAAAAGTACTTTCTGGTGGCAAGATAAATTCAGCATGAATATTTGCTGCCATAAACAAATCTGTTGGGCTGTGCTTTCTATTTAATGGATAAAATGTCTAGTTCTTCAGGCTTTTGGTATTAGAGATTTTTCTTTTGCTATCTTTTTATGTAAGCTGAACAATATTTCTAATCTTTCAGACTCTGACCTCCTCAAGGTCTGTGTAAGAACTCTCAATCGGATTCTATATTTAAAATTTATTATGAAATAGGTAAATGGCTATAAAATGCATAAAAATAATTGTTGGACAAGCTGTTCGCCGAAATACTTGAATGAGTTGCTAATGTTTCACTATTTTGATGTATTTGGTTACGTGATAGAGAAGACACAATATCTTTCCTATTTTCCTAGTTACCTGCATCGTAAATTCATAAAAGTACAAGAGAACAGGATTTTAGAAGCAGAACTATAACACTATGGGCTTCATAGTTTGCTGGGAGAAATATGTGAAATTCAGGCTGCCTTTTCACTCTAAAGTTGCCCAAACCCTCCAAATTGTGCACTAGAAGGTAAAAGATCGTGTGTAGAAGTTTGTTTCCTAATTGGATTCCACTAGGTTGAGGGAAATAAGGAGTCAACTGAAAAGCGCCCATCTCTGTTGTTGGAGAAATACTGGGTTGAGATAAATAAAGCCAAGAAATGCAGAGCTGAGATAAATAAAGTCAAGGAAGAAATGGCAGGAACCAAAACCGATTATGTCAAAGCATGTTGAATCTCAGAAAAGTTTGCCTCATGTATGAAAACATCTCCTTTGCAAATAAACATTTCTGACAAGCATCTGCTCATTTAGGCATGACTTATTCAAAGACAAGGAAAATGGGTAGGGAGTAGTTCTGTAATTACTAGTGTGCAGTAGGCTTATCAAATTAACTTGTTTCTTGATCCTAAAGTTGTTTGGATGAGGAGTTCTCTAAACACAAAAAGGAAAGGAAGGCACTTTCAAAGACTTCCATTCTGTTGTGAAGCTTGAAAAGAAAGTTAAAAATAAGTGGCTTGGAGTAGGTCAGCTACCCAGGGATAGGAATAATCTGAAGATTAAAAGATTCACTTTGGCTTTCTTCTGCAAGTTAATGCTAAAATTGCTACAAGCTTTTGACTTGCCAAAACCAGCCACAATTGCACTAAAGTAAAACTGTTATCTTTAAACACCCGATGAAATGTGTCAGAAGGTGAGCTGAATCTCTACCCATAAGGATGCGTTCCATCTCCAGCGCCATGCTTTTGAGTTACCCTGTCTAGTCCTGTTTCATTAGACTTGCATAAAGTTCATTCATTCTTTTTCTGGTAATGCCATTGCTCTAAGCAGTACACAGGACTTCACAAGTCTTGAGCTTCCTTCTCCCCCAGTGCTCTGTAGAATGCCTTCAGGTTTTCTTTCATGATTCCTCACAGAGAATGACTAACATCCCCTTTTTTGTACTCACAGAATCTCATTTAAAATCCGTTTCTTCATAAAAGGTGACACTTTTCACAAAAAGAAAATGGTTTTGACTCAGTTGAGAACCACGCTAGCTGACTTTAAACATGAGTCTCTCACTCCAGCCACAACTTCAATTTTGACTCATTTTTATAATCAAATTTAATTGAAACTTCTTCTGAAGTTCTAAGATGTGCAGAAAATTGCCTCCTCTGTCTACAAATCTTCTGTTATCAATGCTGAACAAAGTGGATGTAGTATAGTATCACAAAAGATTGTTTTTCAACATATTCTTAGATCAGAAGTCTTTGAAATCAAGAATGTGAAGCTGTCAAGAAGCTTTTAGTCAAGTATTACAAACCAAAGCAATTGAGTAATTTCAAATAAGTACCTATGCCTGTCAGCATTCATTCTTCTGGATACATTTTTTTTTTTAGATGGGACACTCAAATGGCTTCTGATTTCATTTAGAAGAGGTTATGAGAAAAGTTTGATTATAACCTTTAAAAATGTTGGTATTTTAAACATTAGAAAAGCTGAATAAGCATTACCTCCTGCCTTGGTTGGAATTAGGAATTTATTCACTTTTCATGTTTTTCTGGAAAACATCTTGATCTTCTCAGTGGGTTTGTAGTGCCGGTTCTTATACTTTCAGGCTGATGACTGTATCTTCTTCAAATATTCTCTATTTGATATTGGAACTAAGTATTATGCAAACAAATATCATTGCCAGTTGTGCAGTTTTCATTTTCCCACTTCTGAAAGTTTCTTCTTGTCTTCAAATTCCATACAGCATTCCAACTTCTCATTCAGATGGAAAGGTCTGAAAAAATGAAAAGAAGAAATTATAGACCTTCAGACATAAACATGCTGAAGAAAGTTCACATTTTCCTCATTGACAGGCTAAGCATCATCATTACTATTTATCATTTTTGAGTCTTGGACCTGATTCTTCTCTCCTGCTGCTCCAAGTCACTAACTTCAGTAGAGTTAAGCTAATGGTAGAAGAGCAGGTCTCCTATCACCTTTCTCTGAGAAGTGCCTCACTTGGATCCCCATGAGTTACATTTCCCAAGTTCCCCACACCTTTCTTCCTTTGTTGCCTGCCTCAACTATACCCGGGACCACCTGATGAGGTGGGGGCAGTTAACTGCTATGTGCAGTACACGTCTCCTTTTATGGAAAGAATGCTGCCAAGGCCTCATCGGCCTCGTGCTTCCTCAGGTGTGACACGGCATCTCCAAAGTCAGCTCCTGCATATGGCACTGAATCATTAGCAAGCCTGACTTGGCTGGAGGTGTTTCAAAGAGAAACAAATGAATGCACATTCCTGGGGCTGATCTGCCACTGAAAGCTCCTGGTAGCTGTGGTCATTCAGACAGGGTCAGGCCTCCCACGTGCTTCTGTGCAGAAGCTGATGGTGGACAGTGTCTCCTTTCTGGTCACACTGAAATGCCCTTTCTTGAGTCCCTAGTCCTTCATCCCTTCTCATCAGGTGCAAGCTCTGCACACCCCAGTGCAGGTACCTAAGGTCTCCTTTTGGGCTAGGTAACAGCAAAACATCAGGTTCTCATTATAGCCTATGATGGTGAAAGGCTAGTTTGGAAAAGTCACAAACTCCTCCCTGAGGAAAAAAAGTATTATTAGTAAGATGCTTGTCTATGCTGAAACACAGCTTTCTCTCTAGTAGGGCTACAGTTTTAACCCACAAATATTTTTCTAGCCACAGTAATGAAATACTAATACCTATGGTGCAGTAAAAATACAAATGTGACTGATACCACTGAAAGAATTAGGATAAATGTGGCAATTTACTAATTGCATTAGATTTAACTATTTGATAATTAATCAGCAACAGCTAAAATAAGGCATTTCTACAGCTTTTACTAGTCGTGGAAGAAATGCTTACTGTTATAATTGCTATTCTAATCTGTGCTCTCATTCCTTACTCATTGTTTTGTTGATTCAATAAAAAAGCAGCAACTCAAACAACTGTAGCCTATCCCTAAAAAAAGACTGCTTTAGCACTAGTGGTATTTATAGAGGATGTTCTCAGTATCTTGTTTCCCTGTTTTTCTGTTTCTAAAAGGAATCTTTTTTTTACCTTCTGAGGATATTTGGAGTCACAAGTAAGTCATGACATGGTTAAAGTGATCTTGAGGTTTTTTTCCCCCCTCCCTGATTGTTGATTTTAAATGTTGCTCTAGGACAAAATATCTAAAGGATTGGGCTTGGTACTTATTTCAGGAGAAGCTTATTCTCTGAAAGAAGAAATAGACACCTTCTTTTCTTGATAATAAATTCATATACAGACTGAAGTATATCACTACCCTGTCTACTCACTGGTTGAAAAATGAAGTTGCCATCTTCGCTAGTTATTGTTCAAGTTTGGTTTTATTTAAAGGAAAGATTAAAGAGCTGTTTCATGAAACAAAAATGCTTGTAAATTGAAACCTTAGATTTTGATTGAATTAATCTGATTAAATTCCTCAGAAACCTGTGGAAGATGGGTGATCATTGGCCAAATATTTTGAAATTTGCCTTTCTTCTATGTTAGAGTGAAAAAGTAGCAAAATCTGCTAGTGGCATTTCTTTTCAGGGCTTTTGCCTCAGGTCAACTGAAAAGACTTTCATTTTGGCAAAATAAGCTTTAGTAAAACTGTCAAATATATTTTTCAAAGGAGAAATGAAATGATTGCTTGAAAACAACAACAACCCCAAATCTGGTTCACATGAAACACCAAAGTAAAATATTTCTGCCTGGGTGGTTGAGCTGTATGTGCTGCAGGACTTGTAAATGACATGACTTCCCCTTCTTTTTCCACCCCAACAGCTGGATTTTTCAAGAGTTTGTGGGTGGGTTTCATGCCTTCTAGTTCGTTAAGCTCCACAATTGCTAGCATCACACTGCCATAGTGTAATAGGCGCTGGTGAAGAATGGCTGGAGAATGTATTTCACAGGTTGGTCTTCTAGGTTTTTCTTTTGACAGGGTCAGGAATAAAAATATTATCTGGCTTATAGAAGGCAGCAACGACAGGAGGCTGCTTGCAGAGTTATTCCAGTTCCTCTGAACAGCAGGAGCAGTGCAAAGCAATCAATGATGGAGCTAGAAGGGAAGTATCACTGGCTGATTTAAAATACGTAAACGACATCCAAGACTCTGAAGAAGCTAAAATTTAAGCAAAAAACCTCTTCAAAGTCAGCAAAATCTTTCAATTTCTACTTTTATTCTTCTGTTGTGTTTTACATTCATTATATTCCCCAGAAATGGAAAAAGCTTGGAAAACTAATTAAATAACTCTCTCAGCATAACTTTCTGATCAGGTAATATAAATTGCTGTAAGAGCTAGAGAAGCACAGCCGACAATAAATGAGCTAGTGGTTCATTTAAGACTCCTCTACCCTACACAGAGATTTAATATCGAATCTTGAAGCATGGGTGAAAATATATACAGAAAGAATGAAGAACAGTGAGTGTCAACACCACCTACAATATTTTTCTTTTTATTGGTCACAGCTGTGCTCTTCACTTCACAATTTTGGAGTCAACCGCTATGAAAAACATGGCACTTTTTTTTGTTTGTTTGTTTCAAGTCTACAAGTCTTTTATGCTGATGTGTCTGCTGTTACTGTGAAACACTATGATATGCTTAAAAGGGCAGCTTCTCAGTCAATGTGTACCTTTGCGTATTTACAAAAAAAGTGTGCCTCGTAGAGTGGCAAATAAATTTTAAATTGCTTTTTGGAGCATACTGGCTTACTTTCAATTCCTTCTTGCACTTTTTCAGTGGAATTACTTACGAATCTCTGACAGTTGCATCTGTGGGACTATATAGGTGTCACTGAGAACATGAGTTGAAGAAAATGAACAAAGCTGTGCTGTTGAGATAAAGCTTCACAAATCAATTAGGTCTTTGTTGCCAGCAGTGATAGAGAGGGAAAGCCCCACTTGAATACGCTTGCTTGGCAACTATGAAAACTGTTACCTATAAATGGTGTGATGATAACTGCTGATTTGCACACTGGTACTGCCTGAAAAATTAAATAGCAAGGGGTTGGGGGGAGAGGTGGTTGAAAGCTGTGGCTTTTCTCCTTGCGATCATTCATGTCACAAATTGTTATTAATTGGTTCCTGCTAGTGTGTTTTTTATTTAGATTTAATATTAAACAAAACACCTGTGCACAAGCCCCAAGAGCCACTTTGGCAGTAATTAGATTTGCAATTGCTGCCCAGCAGCGTGAAGACAAACGTACCAATAAATAAAGTCTGCCAGCCAGCACCAGTGAAACACCGATTTAGCCCAGCAGGTGAAAAAAGAAGAATTCCACTGAAGCCTTTCATTTCCAAAGCCACCCAGGAACAGGCATTCAGCTTTTTCCGAGAACCCTGGCCAGAGACTGGTGTTGTTTCTGGAAAGTAATCTGCATTGGATTATTTCAGGTGAGGAGGGCGTGCCCCACATTTCTGGGGCTCTCTTGGAGAGCATCCTGCAGACAAGCCTCGGTCTTCTCAGTCTCAAGATCTGTACTGAGCGTCATTGCAGCTGAGGCAGTAGGTAATTGGGAAAGAAATGGCCTGGTGGGCTGTATATCCCCTGAATGCATTCTCAGTACTACGCAGAGGCAAAAAAGGGTCTTGTATTTTCTACTATATTGCGTGCTCCCGGTGAGTTTCCTTGCTTTGTGATATATGTAGTTGTTGTCTTTGCTGAAGCCAAGCAGCTAATTGGCATTACATATTCTTATTGTCACCATCTATCAATATATGAAAAGAGATACTGCTTTCTAGGCCTGTGAACTAATTATATTTTACAAACAGCACGTTCTTTTAAAAAGAGTAGGGGGTGAGTTTCTTTACGTAGACTCTAAAGAGAAGTTTCTGAAATCATGCTATAAAGAAAAATAAAGATTATTAGCAGGAAAAAAGACGGTCATTGGCAGTCTTAAAAATAATGATGTGAAGAAATTAATTCTAGCAAAAGGAGAAATAAGTACTTTGAAGTTAAATATAATGTAAATTTGGACAGTTATTTTTCTGTTAGTTTCCTTGAGAATTCAATGGAATCCTTAGTTTATATGCAAGTGGGCTGTATGGGTTATACATGGGTTGTTTACATGAACTGGTATATGGATGGGTGGATTGTTTCAAAGTATGGAAAGCTTGAAAATATATAAACCATTTTTTACAATGTAAGACATCTCAGAGATTTTTTTTTTTTTAGGGTAAAGATCTTGTACTCTGGAAGTAAATGAAGGAGCAGAGAGTATGTGGGAACTGTCTGCATGTGCTTGTCGCTGAAGGCAAATATGAGGTAACTGAATTACTTCAGCCCCCGTAAAGGACATTAAGATAATCTGGGTGACCTTGTTGCTGCTGAAGGCTGGCCCTGAGTATGCACAACCCTTGTGCGCATTTAGAAACAATAGCAAGGAAGGAAATTTAAAGAGCAGGTTGCCAGGGACTCACGTAAGCAATCTCCTGTATAGGGCACGCCGGCGCAGGTAAAGGTAGTAGCTCTGAGTGTGACAAGGGGTGAAATTTGTAAGCTGATGTGCAGAATAACAGTTTCTTAAACCAGGAAACTGGTTTGCCGAGAGAAAATGTTCATAATCACATTTGTACATTGTGCATTGGATCAGTCAGGGCATGAGACAAATCCTGCCTTACGCTGGGCTAAGGCCATTAACAGAGTGTTTCCAGCCTAGTTTGGGAAAGTAGAAAATGATACATTGAGGGACTAGTGCACGTTTGTGATGCCCGTGAGAAACTCTCTGCAAGACAGTCATAAAGCAGTGTTGGCTAATTTAAAAGCATTAAATCCTATGTTAGTACGATTTCAATCAGAGTTGGCGCATAACCTGCACTTTTTAAAATAAACAAAATATTACCTGATCATGCAGTAAATAAGTACCGAGTTTCATGACTGCTATTTTAACATGCACGTTTTTAAAACTGCCCTCTTGTTTTGAGGAAAAGCAGCAGTGGTTTCAGTGCAGTGGCTATGCTCGTGTTTTACTTGCAAATCCCAATGGTTTCCAAGAAAATGGCAAAGAGAAAATTGCTAAAAAGCACAGGTGCAAACTAAGACTGGAATTCATTATTGGAATGAAGCTCCTACATTCAGCGATTTAAAATTGTGATTACATCTGGTAATTGGAGTTGCTTTCACTGCCTGCCTGCTCTTCACTTTGGTCACTGTGGTTCTGTGTTAAGACAAATTATTGCAATGGCTCTCCTGTCATGGCTAGGAATGCTTCATTCCTCGGCCATGAGCGGTACATGATCTGTTTTACAGCCTTCCTCTGGCACGTTGGGGCTGATCTTAACTGGAAGAGGGACACAAGACTCCTGTGGGCCAGTCCTTTGAGGAGGCAAAAAAGGATCCTTTTTCTGGTCTTTGCCTGACATTTTTGTTTCCACATATGTGCCCATCTTTGAGTATCTTTGAGTTGGAGATGGAAATAAATTTGCTCCGCAGGGATCTCACGGGTTTCCACCTTTGTCTGAAGGCTGGGAAGCAGCTCTCCTGCTGGGGTTATGAGGGCTTATGTCACTCAATCGCTTCCCTGCTACTACTGCCATCTCGGGAATAATTGTCTTGTTCTGTCTGTGAAACAGATGCTTCCTGATAACTGCAGCATGTTAGACCGACTAAATTCTCTGGGCTTTGTAAAGGGGATTTAGAGGGAAACTAAAGGGGAGGTGAGTTTTTCCCCTTTGACGTTGTGAGAGAACATGACTAGAATAGAAAAATTGTGCAGAAAAGATAAAAAAACCCCCTTTTTTCCAAAGGCAGCCAGTGCACTTATGCTGAACACTCATCTTTCCCCAGGGACACTCTTCCATAGTGTAGAGCCCAACCATGCAGTCTCTGACCAGCTGTGATCTCTGTGGAGGGTAGTGCTGTGCCGTGTGGGAGCCGTCCCCCGCCCTGGTGTGGTGGCTGAGTGCTATAAGCCAATTGACTTTGAGAATTCCTGTGAAAGGAGCAGCCCACACCTCATCTAGACCTGCTGACAGCTTTCGGGAGTCAGTGTTGTGTTGCTCGTACAATGGCACCCCCTGATGTGGTAGAAATGCTGCTTACTAATGAGTGCAAGTTGTACAATGCAGGTGGTGATTAGTGGAGGAAAGCAGTTAGAAATTAATGTTCCCATGAGTTTTTCTAAAATGGCATTTGATGTTGGAACTAATGATTTTTAGCAGCTGTTAATTCTTTTCCATACCTTGATAATTCTGTACATTTCCTCTATGGTATGATGAGTAACTGTAGTTAAATTTTTAAAAGAACTAAGGGCTTGAAATAGCATGTGGGCTGTATTGAACACCCATAAATAAGATGTAATTCTAACCTTTAAGAACAATGGCCTCTAAGAGTAGAGCTGGCATTCCCTTTTAAAAACTTTTTAATGAAATAAAATTCTTAATTAATCTTTCAATTTAAGGAACAAGTGATTTCCCCCCTCCTCCTCTATTTTTTAATTTGATGGAAACTTTTTTTATTTTTCTGCAACAGAGATGAACGACTAAGAGTAACTACTTGTTCCCATTTCCTTTTCTTTTGGTCCTTTTCTCCACATCCAAAGAAGAGCAACGAAGCTGCTGAAGGGTCTAGTGTACAAGTCCTATGAGGAGCAGCTGAGGGAACGGGGGTTGTTCAGCCTGGAGAAAAGGAGGCTGAGGGGAGACCTTATCGCTCTCTACAACTACCTGAAAGGAGGCTGTAGCGAGGTGGGGATTGATCTCTTCTCCCAAGTAACAAGCGATAGGACAAGAAGAAACAGCCTCAAGTTGTGCCAGGGAGGTTTCAATTGAATATCAGGAAAAATTTCTTCACCTAAAGGGTTGTCAAACATTGGAACAGGCTGCCCAGGGAAGTGGTTGAGTCACCATCCCTGGAGGTATTTAAAAGACATGGCACTTAGGGACATGGTTTAGTGGTGGACTCGGCAGTGTTGGGTTAACGGTTGGACTTGATGACCTTAAGGGTCTTTTCCAACCTAAATGATTCCATGATTTCCTTTTCTTTGCTGCCCTTAACCCTTTCACCTCTCTTTCATCTTGGTGTTCTCACTCTCCTTTCTTGGTCTCCACAGTGGTTTCCTATTCCAGCTACTATCTCTTTTTTTTTTTTCCTGAAGACTTTTAAGCGTTGAAAAGGTTGCTGGAAAAATACAGATGTATTTGAGTTATAATAATGGTGGAAAAACATTCACTATTGTTAGGTCTGTGTCTGATTAAGGCCTTTCAAATGTGCCTCGGGGTGCTTACACTAATGTTAACAAAAAAGACTCAGACGAATCTATACAGTAAACCCAGAAGAGATCTGCAAGATACCAGAGAGACTGGGAGGAGGGGATTAGGGGTGAGGAGAAGTCATTAATGGTGTTGGTACCAATGCTGGTACATGATCAGTGGTTTAACAGGCTTGGACAATGGGGTGCTCTACACCTGTACCAGAGATTGTTCCTTGAAGCCAGTTCAAGCTGGACACGGTTTATTTTTGCACTTGTGAAAATGTGCACTGTTTATTACCCTTATTTTTCACCTACTTCTATTTGTGGTGTGTTTCTGTTATTTGCTCTAGAAGGATATTGCAGGTACCAACGCTGTGACAAGATTAGTCTGGTGCTTTTACTACTCTAATGGACACACCGGCATGCTCGCCTAGATAAAGGGCATTTACCCAATAGGGATGTAGCTGAGGAGATGAGGGGATATTGCAATGGATACCATGTGGTTAAGTTGTAAATCTGGAGTTAGATACCGACTAAGGAGGGTAAAACCTTTTAAAAGAGATTATGCCTTTTTCTTCTCCCAGAATCTGGGCAAACCAGCAAATTCAGTGCTACAGTTTATAATATATCCCTTGCTCCAAAACACGTTAGATCATTGTTGATATGCAATACAGTTTCTACATTGATACAGTGAACAGAGTATCTTTGCTACTTAATGCTACATGCCATGTTCATAATCTGCGAGTCTACTTTTATATATGCTTGGTATTTAATCTCTTCATTTTACTTTCATGAAACATCATGTAGAAAAAGGCCAACTATGTCAATAATTAAACCTTATATACGTTTAAAAGCTTTATTAAGCTCCCACCCTACTGAGAGATTGAAAATTTTACACCTATTTCAAATTTATATTGCTTTCACCTACTGGGCACACTGGACAGCTCAAAGCAACTATCCTCTTTTAGAGGCTGCGAGTAATGCAGCATTGCTGTCACTGAAGCATCTTCAGAGCTGTTAAAGTTCCCGGAAAATCTGAGGATGAAAATACCATTCAAAACTAAAATATCATTCAAGACCTGAAAACTGATTGCAAAGCAGTATCTGACCAGATAGGAACCTGTCTTAGAGGGAATCTTGGACTTTCTCCAGTATTTTTTTTTTCGTAATTGCTGTCAAGAGACAAAGCAGGGATGTTTTTATAACCTGTGGCATGTGTGGAAGCAGTGTCAACTGTGCTTTTTGGAAACTTGTGGTTGGAAGTAAGAGTAAAGGTGAATCCCTGCCTTACTAATTAGACAAGATGGACAAAAGTGGAAAGAATAAATACATGCATGGAACTGAAGTGATTAGTAGGGAAGGGATGAATCTCAGGATTTTCACATGTTTTAGAAATGTTCAGATCCATGTGACCTTTTTTTTTCCCCCCTTATTCATGTTATCCTGAGATAACAAAAATTTACAAAGTATTTCTTAACATGCATATACATAAAGTAGGCTGAGATCCAATGGGGCCTAAAGTGTTACCATGTTTTTTTTCACTTGTCTGGAAAAAACAACCAACCAACCAAAACCAAATGTAACTAAGCATTATATTGAACAAATAGCATTAAATAATGCTCATGACTGAACTTTATATGAACTTTTCATGTTGTTTGTGATGTCCCTGGAAGCTGAAGCCAACAGACAGTACGCAAATGAAATGGGTCACTGCTGTGTGTTTCACTGGTGAGAATTGTCTATCAGGTGTTTGTGTAACTACAGACAGTTTTTATATTGCTTTTGTAGGTAGCAGCAGTGGAGCAGTTAGAACCAATTCGATACACAACTTGCCAAGTATCGCATCTAGTCCAAGCCTGACAAGCTAAAACATGTCTTGTCCCTAGTTTTATTGATGTGTATGTTCTTAAATACAGATGGAGTTTCGACTGCAGCCATCTGAGGCCAAAGCAATTTTATATTTCTGATGGTTTGTAAGGATGTATTTATAGTCACGCTGGATAAACAGAAGAAATCTTGATTTTTACCTTGATTTGACAAGTCATATTACATGAGCTTATTAGAGCTATTACACTTGCTATATTCTGATGAAATTGCATATGACGATTATTCCCTATTCAGTTTCTGCTGACTGTGTCAAATATTAAAACAAAGTGTTTGGGATAGAGCTTTCCATATAATGACACAGTAAAGTAAAACTTCAACAGAATCTAATTTAAGCAAGACACGGATTCTCTTTTCATACTTATCCTAAGAAGTGCCCTACCCCAATCAACTGGAGTGAAGGTGGATCGACCCTCTGCTTGGTAGAGGTGAGCGTCCGCTAGTGTCATGAGTAAATCATAATTGCCTGAATATAGCTAGTTTACTTAACAGTAATTTTCTTTGACTTTTGTATGAAAGGTTCATATCAACAGAACAAGTCTTCCCCTTTTTCTCATGCCACAGGACAAGGATTTGTGGTCCTAATAGCACAAAGGAAAATGGCAAGAGGTGACTCAGGAGAAGTTGCAGCAACAGAAAGGCATTGAAGTGAATGATCAGCATCACCCTTCCAGGTGAAAGAGGCCACACATAGGACTTTTGCTTAAAGTTCTTTAAACAGGCAAAGAAGAAAATCTGTGGTAGCCTCTGAGTTTGTTAAATGGTAGAAGTTAGATATCCTTGTGCTCAAGGCCTGGGCTTTGAAGGGTCAGAATTTAGCTTTTACTCTGCAGTTAATTGCCATTGGTTTAGACTCCAAAGTGGGACATTTGTGCCAAATATTTCTGTGGAGGCTTTAGCTGCCCGTATAAAATATTGCCAAAACCTTCCACATGGCTAATGCTTATGAATACCTTGTTCAATTGCAGTCATTCCCAGCAGGTGTTTAAAGCTTCAGTTCCTGACCATGCAGATGGAATATTTTTGAGGATCTGCAGGCCTGTTCAGAAGTGTTTCTCTTGACATGTTTCTGTAGGCAACATTATCTCCCTAATTCAAAACAGATTTATTCTCAATGGAGGCCATGTAGTTATCTTATTCATTCTGAACTCATCAGATGACGTATAACTCATCTGCTACTCTCAGTAGGATGTAGCATGATGTCTTCAAAAGCGGACCTCAGCCTAGCCAGCTCCTAACTCTTAGGTGCCTCACAATGCTGTGGGATTCACAGCCTGAATTTAACACACCAGCTTATTTGCAATACGTGGGGCAAGTTAGGTGCCTCTAAGTAGCATCTATAAAAGCCAATATGGTGCTTACTAAAAAATGTCAAAGATAAGGTGAGGTCTGGGTATTGAGGCTCTTTGAGATGGAAAAGGAGTCCTCTCCAGATAGTGTTACTGCCTGGACCCTGGTACTGCTGTGGTCTCTAAGCCAAGAGGCACCGAACAGGGCAAAGCAAAAGTGTTGCTGCATTTCTGTCAAAGAACTGAAAGGGCAGAACTTTTTCACAGCTTATTGTGGTTCAACTTTTCTCAGTTCTTCCTGGAAGAAAATAACACCTGCCCTTTCAGACTGAATAGCTGTTGAATGCTATGATAATCTTCTAGTGTGCTGATCAGAGAGGGATCACTTCTTTTTATAGGCTGATTTGAATTGTGGGTGATAGCATGAAGTTATCATTAAAGCTGTTGCTACCAGAGGGTTCTTTTGAGACAGACTTTTGTAGTAATGCTCAGTAATGAGAAATTTTGCAAAAAAAACCTTGGAGTATCACCAGCAATTTAAAATATTTCCTAACACGCTATTGATGACAACTTCAAATATGCAGAGGTGGTTATAAATTTAAAGCAGGGTAGCCTTATTAACTTGTCTTTTATTTTAAGAAAAAGAGATACTAGATTGTCATGGGAAGATGTTCTTGTAACAGATCAGAAATGATTGTGTCTTCTTGTGATGGAAATTTTGAGAAATATCTGATGAAGACTACCCTTAAAAGAGTCTATGAGCAGCTGCAAATCTCAGACAGAAATAAAAAGCAGTAGTCCTTCAACTCAGTGGTAGGGAGGACAGCATCTAGGTCAAAATGAATGGAGTTCAGTGGTAAAATAAAAGCATTTTTCAGGGAAAAGGAGTCTTTCCTGAAAACGGTGAGCTCACTGAAGTAGGTGAGCATCACTGCATGAGTTGGTAGTTACCCTGTTTGTCGCAATTCTGTGACAGCAAACAATATTTACCCTGCTGTCCTTTACCCCGTGTTCACTGACTTAGAGTATTAAAATACGAGCAGTGCCTTCGTCGTGCACAGGATCAGAAATAAATGCTGTCAAAGGCATGGATGGTCACATTTCTGTCTGGGAACAGTTCTCACTAGCAGGTGCCCCAGAGGGCAGGCATCTGAGCTTAGCAACCTTTCTGTAACATTGCAACCGCTGGGTGAGTTAGATCACTGTGATCTCACTAACAGCTTTTAAGATGGCTTTATAACCTGTCACTGTGCAGAATTAAAGAAGGAAATTAATCATAAAGGGAATTACTTCTAGCCATTCTAAAACAACACTTCTTCTGAGAACTGAAGCTGACTTTATAAAAAGCCCAGTGACATTTCAGGTCTAGGAGAAACTCTGCTGGCCAATGCAAGTATTAGTGCATCATTAGAGAGGGTTGGTGTTTCTCTGAGGGATATATAAAAAAGATAAATTACTTAAGTCCAGCTAGATAGGCCTGATGAGGTGCAGATATACTCAGAGATGCCTTTTTCTGTCACATACTGCTGCTGGAGTGAAGTACAGGAACTGCTCTTGAAATGAAATAAATTCAAGGAAAAGGAAACTGGAAGTCCTCACAAGAAACCACATTGTAGCTGGGGATTTTTTTTGGCAATGTATTAAGTTTTAAACTTCTTTATAGCTATTTGTTTGGTTATAGATAAGTAGATAGTACAATGCAGCTTAATGGAGACACTGGTATAATCATCTACCTTTTTTTTTGGTATGTGTTTTTACTGGTTTGTTTTCATTTGATTTGTTTTTTCCCCCTGTTTATGTAAAATTAATTTTTTTGAGATGCCGAGAAGGCTGTTATTTGTTTATTAATTTTATAAGGGTGAAAGCTTTCTGAACCTTTGTGGTCTGTCTTTCCAGATATTTCAAGTCTGCATATTCTTTCCACAGCTAGCATTTGTGTGGCTGCACTGAAACTGCCTATATAGGCTGTGGATGAGGTATGCCTCTCTGGGGAGATGGGGACCTTGTCTGTTGCTCTCCAACCTCGTGCTGGGATCCAGCAGTCCTTTCCAATAAATCGGTCTGATACTTTGAAGACTTCTCAAAATGTGAGACAAGAGTATCTCTGACTGATTGCTGTGTCATCTGTGATGCTCTTAGCCTGTTGTGCCCTAGCTAGTGATGGATTCAATCACCAGACAGAAATTCTTGGCATCAATCATCAGACAGACGTTCCCAGCGAAACTCCTCTGTTTCCAGAACTGAACAACATAAACCAGGGTGAATTAAAAAATATCTCTGTCTGAGACTTCCTCTTCCCCCTTCCAGTCACAGGCATTTCCCAGAGCAACCTGCCTCTGTGCTTCTGAGTGCTTTTAGTCTGCTCAAAAGTCAGGAGAAACAGCCTGAAGTATTCTGTGTCAAAGCAAAGGTATCGATGACACAACCCTTCCACCTAGCACACACATAACTGAAAAATGCAATATTGCCAGAACACTAAAGAACCTTATAGTGCTAATATATTAGGTAGACCCAACAATTTACTGAGATAAAATCTTTCAAACTTTTCTTATAACTCACACTTCAATAGTTTCAGTGTGAAAGTATTAAACCACTTCAACAGCTACTACTTTCTCATATGTCATAAATTTACCTGTTTTATAAAAACTTTATTTGCAGAAAATAGATTACAAAGTTATTGTGAATATCAGATTAAATTGGGAGGCACAGAGTGAATTTACATGTTAGATGAGGTATAGATAACTTATGGGATTATTGTATCCTTAAGTCAGTTACGGATAAAAAATTGTCTTGTTGAAAAATAAGCAAAGATGCAGCCTGCAAAAAGGAGGCATTTCAGTGTAGAACAGATAGCAGGCTAATTTTACATGAAAAAATAAAATATGTGATATGTCAGATTCAAATAGATTATTCATACTGGGGAAGAAAATAAAAAATTACTAAGTGTTGTTAAATCCTCAAAAGTCAAGGAACACTACTTCTAAGTCTTCACATTACCTCTGTTTTGTTTTGAGAGTATAATTGCAATTTTTGTTTTCCCGTTGGTGAAAAGAGAACAAAAAAATTAACAGTTTATTTCAAGAATCTCAAAGCTCTTTCTGGAGCAGCCTGATCTGAGAAACTTGCATGCTTTATTTCAGGAGCTGTTCATTTACAACAGATGTTTTGCCTTTGACCAGCGGTACAGAGCAGCACAGACCGGTGGTACAAAGTTTCAGTCCCAGGGCCTCGCTCCCCTCCATCATATAAATGGTTCTGTGGGCCTTCCCCTTTTTTAAGCATCACTAGACTTCCCCCTGAGAAAAACTGTGCAATTTCCCTGACACATACTTCCTAAAAGTAGCAAATCCCATTTTAAATATATTCTGGATTTTTTTTTAAAGTATTGCGATGTGGTGACCTGAGACCTGCTTTTAATGACATTCTTCTGTGAAAGATGTTTCCATATTACTCTTCAGCTTTCTTCCTCCTATTATTTTAGCTGCTAGAACCATGAAAAAATACCTCTTTTTGAAATGTAAGTTAGCCTTTCTAAACTTCTTTTGCTCTTGAAACAGTTTGGGTTTTTTTTGCCTAATAGTTGAAAACTTATTTGATTAGTAAAGTAGGAGAAAATTGGAAACTTTGCCTACAATTATGCAAACTTAACACTGTAAGAGTTGTTCCTGCTCCTGCCATGACGGACTGTGCAGACAAGTGAAAATGTGAGGAGTTAATGCTTCCAGAGTGCATGATAACGGTAATTCATGGTGCTGTTCTCTCGCTTCTCTGTTCTCAGGCTTCATCTCTCCTGGTGCTGGTAATTCCTCTCACTTTCTCAAAAGCATTGAAGATACCTGATCTCCCATGTTTTTCTACCTCTGTCTGGCAAAGTATGTTTATATTAATTTTTACATGCAGACTTTTGCAGCAGAGGTTTGCTACAGTCAGGTTCCAGTACGGGAGGATACTGCTCTTGGAGGTGAATGCAGCAGAATTATTAAGCAGCCCAAAAGCAGGGACTGCACCTTGCTGGGCTGTGAGGTTCATGATTTAAATGTTGCCAGTCATTTCCTCTTGTATCTTTTCTGTTGCCAAACCCTGAGCAGGCTCAAGTATTGCCTCTATGCCAAACTGTCATGAGAAGCATTTCAGAGAAATTAGCATATCAACCCTACAACATACACCAGCAGGCTTAGCGCCAATCATCCCCATGAGACTTGCAAGCTGGTGGCCTGTGTGGTGAAGAACATGTGGCCTCCCAAGCTGCTCAGGAAGCTGGGAAGGGATCCTGTCACAGGAAAAGCTGAATTTCAGCTTGTGTAAATTCACACAACTCTGGCTGCTTTGGCCATTGGTCTTGGACAGCCAGCCAATTCTGGCAAGGTATGTTCAAGGTGACCCATTTCTGAAGAGCATCTCTGGCAATGTAAACTGCTGCCGTACTTAGTCTGGCAATTGTTTTTAGAAATTCATGCACATTTTCTGGGTATGAAAGGCTGCGTACGTGCTACTGTCAGTATGTTGGGGATTTGTCTGGAAGCTGTAGATTCCTTGTTTATCACCCTGAATTAAGTGAATGTGTCATACCTATGTAAATGGAATCTATGCACTGATCCAATTATTGTATTTTTAGTTGTAAATATCCAGGTGACCTAAGTAAGGCAGTAACTAATACCAGGTATTTAGTTTATAATTTTAACTAGTTGTTGGGTTTTTTTAAATCTTACCCAGAAACTGTACATTGTTTTCAGAGAAGGTTTGTATTTACCTTAAGTAGTATACAATTGCTTAAATGTAATCAAAAAGTTGGACACTTTTCCTAACACAATATTCCAGTAGCCACAGATCTGCCAAAACAGTGCACTGGGCTGTGAACTCTTCTAATGAGCAAAGACTAAAACTTTATTAAACTAATTAACAGTCTCAGTAGTAATAGCAACATTTACCATGCCATGATATTACTGAATTATTCCACACACACCCAACTTCTGTTTTCAAGAATCTGTTATATTTTGACTGTCTGATCATCGTACTATGGTCAACACTTTTTATTTTTATGGCATTTCTTTTGATATCTAATCAGTTTGTTCAATGCAACACAGATATTTTCATTCTTACTTGAAAGGATGAATGAAAATGCAACTGGTGGCAAAATGTTTTCAGGGGTATCCTTTAAATTACTTCTTTGTAAAAACATGTCAAAGCAGGATAGAGGTGCTGAAATTAAAGGCTGCTATTCTTTGTGGCTGTAGTCAGATTTATCTCTTTTGATTTCAATACAAATATGAAGCATAAAGAAATATTGTTGATTGCTAATTTTTTCCAAGTTAAACAACTTCAAATATGCTCTGATGCAAACATGCATAATGCCCTTAATGGTTATAAGGGCGGGTGTTATATATGTATACCTATAACGAGTTTTAAAGGCAACAAGTTTAGATAGTATACACTTGAAAAAATGTGAGGGCACTGTGGAAAAGAAAGCTTCCAGTAAAGGACAGAATAATAACTCATAATAGGCAGTTCTAACAGCCAGTTGCTGTTGGGATCATACAAGCAAGTGCTGCACATCTGTTAAACAGAACAAGAAACTTATTTTCTGGGGAAATAATTTCAACTAAAAGCAAACCTAGGAATGCCTGCAAAAATCACTGTTATTGATTTATTTTTGTTAGCTGTTTTCAAAAGTTTGAAAAGTTAAAGAATATTGTCTCCAGGATTTGACTACTACTGGGACTTTCAGGATTGGTGAAGTCCCCTCAGCCTGTATGACGCCATGCCAAAACCCCTAATTACAAGATAGTAACTTAGGCAGAGTTTTGAGAAGCAATGGAAACTTATGCATAAATTTGCTACCACTGTTGTTTTTACCCAAAAAGGTGCCTGAATATTCTTTGGTTAGCTTGAAAGATAAGCCAATGTTGCAGTGGTTAAATGGCACTTGAAAGTATGGTGTGTACCTGGAGCATACCCACATGAGTTATCGTTTCACTGTGAATTCCATTCAAAATGGGATGTTCTTTCTAAGTGTTATTTTTTTTTCATTTAACAAATTCACGATGAACCTACGAAACAAATTGGATGACATTTCCAAGTCTGGTTGGAAAACATTGTTAAAATTGATCAGTCCTACAACTGTGTGTTACCTACAGTGCTATGTAAAAACTTGAAGAGAGAATGAAGTCAGTCTGGTATTAAAAATTAGTAATGACTGTACTAAAAAAGTAGCATATACTGAAATTTTCTAAAACTCAGTCTTGGGAAGAATATTTACTGATAGCCGTAGTTGCTCAAACTATTTACTGAAAATATACGAGTTGTAAGTACAGATTGTGTACCATGAGCAATTATACAAGATCATAATCATTATTTCTGGAATAATAAACAAGATGAGTGAAATAACTTTGCTAATTTAGGAAAAAGCTGCTACCACATCTACTTGAATCAAACCATATTCTTTGAGCTGCAATTTTTGGCACATAGAAATCAGTGAAAAGTCCCAGTTACACAATCTAGGTTGGCCAAATAAAATCACAGTTTAGCACATAGTTATATGGGTATGCTAAAAGCAAACTAGAGAATTATTTTCCAAGGGCAGGCCTGGTATGTAAGGTTAACATGAGAAAAAATAAAGCTGATTTGGTCCTCTTATCATTTCTTATCAAGGTTTTTTTTGAATGAGAGTCACAGGTAAAAGTCATTTGAGTCAAAGTTACTAAGTATGTATTTATTCAGCATAATGAAAATTAGTTGCCACAAAACTCAGTTTTATCAGTAAATGATGGCCTTTGTGTTTTCCACATGGTTTTATGATCAACTTTAAAGTTTGAAGATATTTACTGTAGTCCCAAGGTAAGTAGTTTAATAAGGGCTAACAGATGAATGGTGGCAAGGAATTTCCTTTACCTAGCTGTACAACATGCACCTGCTTTCAAAGATGAGTTATCTTGTTTCATAACAGAGAGAAGGACCTAATGGCTCTTGTTGCAACTTTGAATTCAGGCTCAGCCAAAATAGGCATTCATTGAAAATGTAGTAAATTTAACACATGGAAAAGGCACATATGGAATGGATCTCTAAAAAAAAATATCTTAAGGTATGTGGTATAAAGTAATTCCTACATGCCAGCTAACTAGAGCAAGTTTTTGGTACTAGTGCGCTCAGCCTGTGACAACATCAAGGAGTCTGTTTTTTCAAAGGTATTTGCCTCATCTGTTGTCACAGTATTACAGTTTTAAATACCTTGTAGTGTTTCTTAGGAGCTCATTCAAGTTTCAGGTAACCTTTCCTCTGGGTCACTGCCAGTACTAACTGCCCACCCATTACACCCACACTCACATGGAGCACACGTGACAAGGAAGGCTCAGCTTGCGCTCTGTGGGCTACCTGTGAGAGGTCTGGAAAAGGGCAATGGAAAAATAATTGCTCTTCAGCTACTTATATATGCCAGATTCCCAAAGGACTACAGTTCTTCTGGAAAATGTTTAGGGCTTTCTCATTCCCAGAGTGTTGAAAGCTGCACTGTGGTCAGAAGAAAGCAAAACTTTTGTGATTTAAGTGACAGGAAGAAAAGGACAAAAAGGGATACCCAGCCAACCTACCACTTGCTGTCTGACATACTGTTTATTTATGTTTTATACCTCATCTAAATGAGTCATGGGTTTAAATAAGAAAAGAAGAGAACTGACAAATGACGGATGTGAGGTTGTCTCCAGTGTTATCTTTCCTGCAAATAGCAAACAAAACAATGGTTGGGAGAGAAACTGATAGCTCTTTCCAAACACCCTAAGAACACTTGAGAAGGCGAGCAGCTAGTTTAAGATGGGAAACTAATGTGGACCAGGAGAAGGTGAAACAGGGGCCACTTTCTCCTGGAACATTTCTTAGGTATCTGGTTGCCCTGGGTGTTTCAGGCTTTCAGCTAGTGTCTATAACAATGTTTACAGTGAGCCATGTTAAAATGGAAAAGAGTTCCAATCAAGGGCTCTGTGAGATCTTGAGAGATGGCAAGAAAAAAATAGGTTAGTTAAAACTTTTCTGCAGAACTCTTCTGTAGCAGTACACCTGATAAGGAAGGGTAATCTCTGGAGTTAGCAGTTTTGTAAAGCTAAGAAAAGATGGGTATGTCCTTCTCAAATGAAATCTCAAGACTTGACAGTTTGTTCTCTGAAGATATCTAATGTTATACAATATTATATGCTGAGTGTCTGATTGTCATGATACATATATTATCTCTGAACTAAAAAAAAATATCCGTAATAAAGTCTTCTGGAAAACAAATTTTTTGATTTTGCATGGAAATGATAAGAAAAGGTGCTCAATGATGCTTTGCCAAAGGCAAAGAGATAAGAAAAAATAATGAGGATTGATACAAACCAGTGTGATTTAAAGCAACAGGCAAGCAATCATGTTGTAATAACTGAATTTACTTTCCTTTTGCATTCATACTTAATTGTTTTGCAAAGAAAGGCTGACCTGCACTGAATGATAACTATTATGGTAAGCTGATTTGCAGTGAAGTTTAGTCTTAGGATCAATTCAATATGGTTCATTTTGACAGCTACCAAGAAACTCCATTACCAATTCCTCAGTCAGTGACTTTCTTCATTCAGTGGTTTTCCTTCTCTACAATGTTGGTGCTAAATATGCAATATTCTAAAAATTCTAAGTTATGTTTAAAAAAATGTAATTATTTCAAATGTAATTTTAGGTAGAAAATGTATTAAGGAAAACCTATTTTAAGTAGTAGATTTTTTTTCTTTTTCAAAAGCAATGACTTACATTCTTCCTGATAAGCAGAAACCAATGCAGGTTAAAAAATAGTTTTCTTTTTCAGTTGTGCACGGAAATAGCTTGGCTGTCATTAACTCGAGGATATTGAAGACAGAGTAATTAGAAAATGACATTTTCATCCCGAACACAGACAAAGTTCAGCTATACCATATAAAATCAGTGATAATTGAAAATGGTACTTCCATGTCCGCTTCCTGCCCCCTCTCCCCTCTATCACATGTTCGTCCATCCCTCCCTGTCCCACCAGCACAAGGTGAGGCAGGTTTCTGCCATCTGTGAACATAACTTGTAAACGGGTCCTCTGGCAGAGGACTTGCACTCTGCCTGGGCCTTGGACTGTGCACCAGACAGCAACTCAGCTGGACCCTTCACCAGAGAAAAGAATACTGCAGGCACCCTGCTTTTCCTTTGTTCTTCCTCAGGCCTCAGTTTGTCTGGTTAATATAGCTAACTGGTCTGGTTTTCACTAGCAGATCAGAAGCCATTTTCACAGCAATGGCATCACCACAGATATTGTCCATCAAACAGCTGTTTCCCCGTTTGGCGTGCCAGGGTCTCAGACTGAAGCAGCAGCTGATGTCAGGCAGGCTGGACAGAGATATGGAAGGGACAACTCCCAGTTGAATGCAGTTGTGACTTAAGGCTTTTTTTTTTGCATTTAGTGACTCTCATAGGAAGTGGAAAACTTTTTAGAATTCCTGGTTTGGGTTGATTTTTATTTTTCTGTGGATAAAAGTCATGGGAGAACAATTTCCAAAGCTTGTCGAGTCTTGTCAGCCTGCAACCTGGAGTTAGCAGTGAATGAAAACCTGAACGAGCAGGATTTGGCAGCTTGCCGGAGTTGTGAATGACAAGGCATGATGTTTACTAATGGCCATCTCTATTTTCTGATGTGGTATTACTAATTGTTTTTTGTTGGGACATTTAATATTTCAACACAATGGAATTAATGATAACCTAGAAAACTAAATACTGTTTGTCGTGTCAGAATTGTGGTTTTAATATTTTATGCTATCATCAGATTGAAAATAGAAAATACAACCAGGCAAATTCTTTAGCAAAAGGGCAAGGTATATAAATAATCTAACTGCAGTCAGGTGTTGCAGTACTCACAAATACAGGCAAAGGAGCAACGTACCTCTTGATTCAGATGACATAGTAAAACTGAAGATATAGGAGCACAGGACTGGAAGCAACTGGGACTTAATGATCTTGATATTGCAGTGTGTCTGCGATATTGTATCTGCTACATCATGCAATCCCATACAGAAACTAATCTGTATCTACTTTTGAAGGCTTTGCATCAACTGCTCTTGTTGAGAAATTGTTCAGGAACCTCACTCTGAAAAGTTTTATAAGAAGTAGAGGATGGCATAGTGCATGAGATTGAGAATACATCCAGTTTACTAGATGTACCTGACAGCGGCTTAGGCAAACATGTTAACATGAGGCATGTATACACTGGTACTTCCTCAGCTGAGTTTTCTACTGCAGCAATAAACACATCAGGTAGTAAATTTATGCATTGTCAAATTTTTCTTTCCTTATTGCTCCTCACTTTTGGAACCCACATAACTATGTTATGTGGAGGAAGATCTCTTTACTTTTTTGAACCTGATAACTGCTAGTTTCATTTTGTGCCCTGTTTTTCATTTTGTTTAGGGTTTGCATCATTTGGGGTTTTTTTTAAGAAACAACCATGCTCACTTCACCAGCTTCTGTCACTCAGCATTCCTCTTTTAGACTTCTATTCTCTCTCGCCTTTAATCATGCCTTTCCAAGCTGAAGAGTTTTGGACATGAGAAAACTCGGTACGATTAGTGATTCTTCTCTGTGCCTTTTCCAGTTTAGCTTGATTGTTTTTAAACTGAGAGGAATCAGAACTGCATCCTGTGTTCAACATATTGGCATAGCATAGGCTGATGCAGTGAAAAGATTTTGTAAAAATGTTGACTTTTCCTGATTCTTAAACTAAATTATTCCTGACATTTGGTTTTGGCCCAGCTGAGTTTTCCAGCCTAAATAGCTTACTTGTTCTCCACTGTTTATGTTCTTTAGGTGTTTCTCTCTGCAGTTATTTCAAGCCCTTTCTGGGATGAGGTTACACTTAGTTGCTGCTGGGCTACAGAATACTGTTCCTATGAGTTGTCCTATGCAAAACATCCACTTGTTTCTAAACAGTGGGACTGGAGGGCTGCCCAGTGCATCTGCACAGTGTGGTTGCTTGGAGACACCAAAGTCATCTGCACAAGGCTCCTTTGGAAAGGCTCTTCTCGACCACTAAATGCTATCAGCTTGTTAGAGACACACAGACCTGTCACTGCACTGCACAGGCTGATACAAGGAATGTGTGGGCTTGCCTGTCCTCTGCCAAACCCTCGTATCCAAGGGATGACGTATTCAGATGTGGGACTAGCAGTTTTCCCCAAGGCCCATCTGCTATGACCTAGCAGCTCACAGAAGGCAGAGCAGCGCTTCTCCCTATCCAGGAGGTGGCACACAGCCCTCTTTCCCTGGCTCTTTTCCCTCCCCTTCTATCCGTCTTGTCCAGACTTTTTTTCTGGCATGATCCAGCCTGGCCTAGTATCCTCAACACAGCTATATGGGGCAAGACACTTCACTGCATGGCATTGGGAGAACGAGGAGCTGTTTAGATGCGAACTCTCTTCCCCCACAGCCCTAGATCAGGGTGCACATGTCATCTAGTGGCACATGCTTTATCTTAGGCAAGAGCTGATGGAAAGAAAAGAAAACCTATGCTATGGATTTCCCATGGCAGAGGGGAATTATAGTCTAGCAGAAAAAACACTGGCCTAATGCCCGAGTTCCATGCCTGGTTTTGTTTATGGAATAACCTTTAGCAAATCATATCTCTTTGTACCTCAGCTTCCCCCTCAATAACATTTTACTGCTCTCCGTTTTCAAGCCTTTGAATGTCAATTGATGACAGAGTCTGTGGGCCGTGCCATATTGCATTCCAGAAGTGCTTGCACAGGGGATGTGCCTGCTGTTAGCTGCTCTTGTTATTCTGTCCTTTGTAACATAAAGAAGAGTTCCTTATTAAACCAAATCTTTGTTCACTGATGTTACATCTGGGACCGCAGCCAGTAGGTTGTTCTTGATATGGGAGAAATGGGAAACCTTGAAACCTTAGGAAAACTTTTCTAGGGATTTACTGAGAAGTTATACACTTGACTCATTTGTGGCCCCAATACGTTCAGAACTGGAGGGGGAATATTTCAAGGGAGCTCTGTAACACTCATCTCCTGGCATCATCCTACAGGATCCTCTTAGGCAGCTTTGAGCAAACTCAGGCTGAAAACCAGCTCTGCCAGGGAAGCGGTGGAGCTGTGTTGGAGCTAAACATCAAGAGGTCATACTAGCTACGTTAACATGACTATGGGTCTTTTGAGTGGTAGCTGGCTTGCTTGCAGCTGGCTCCCAGGATGCGCAGAGCTTGCTTGTGTCTCCCCATAATGGACAGACAGTTTCAACAAACTGTTCAAATCCAGTTTGAGAAGGATGATGATCTTCAGGCTTCCTCTGGGCTGGATGTGACTTGGAATCTGAATTTGCCATCCCTCAGCTGGAGACCCCTGTGAATGGTACCCCCAAGCCCCTGTGCTGCTCTCCCCTGGCCTTGCCCATGGTGCCTGACTGCACCTCTGCTCAGTGGCATGCTTGACTGCATCCTTGTGGCCACAGCTCCTGTGGTGCTTTGAGCTTGCGGCACCACCGTGCTCCTAAGGGCTTGCTAACCTCTAGCTGATGGTGATGGATGCTACGGGCACTGTGAAATACGGGGTGGTTGGGCTCTTATCCCTTTATGGAGGTGGTGCGTCAAAGATTGAAACAGCGTTGCCAATGTCCTTTCTCTTTTTTCCCCTCCACCCTCTTCTGAAGTCAAGGAGAGTGTCTGAAATCCCCCAGTGGGACTAAGATATATGTTGGGGTAATGCAAGTCAGAGTGCGCCATGTGCCTTCTGTCCATGCTCCAAGCCATTGCTGGATAAATTAGTCTGATCTGAAAGTCATAAAGCTGTATTTGTGTACATGGACCTTAAGAAGCCCCCAAAAGATAATTAGACTTTCTTTTCAGCCACAAGAAAGGACATGGTTCCCCACCTATGGTCCAGTGTATTTATCTTGATTAAAATGGATTGATGAGTGGTCAAACAGGCTCTCATTTTTATTGCATGCTCATAAATACTGATTAGAGATCTAATTTGCTTGACTGTGTGTATGAAAACGCAGAAACATTTAGAGAGAATAATTAATGTAATGCATTTTCCTGGGGTCCAGTTCACGTGCATGCAGAACTATCTTTCTGTTTATCTTCTTTCTCCTCTCTGTCCTGGGGAACATGCAGGATCAAACACAAGCTTGTCCAAGGCTTTTCTAGAAAACTCTTCGCACTACCAGGGAGAGATGGATGAGGTGCTTAATACACAAGCGATTTAACTTTTGAGGATTTGGGAAACCTCTAACTTGTGTTCAGGCATGAGAATTTCTGATTTACTGGACTTTTAGGCAAAATGTCTTTGCCTATTTCAACTAAATATTTCATTTACCAAGTAAAGGACTTGAACCGTACATGGAGCCATGGTCAAAACACTCCTTAAAAAAACCGCAAAGTTCTCTGCTATTGATTCCTTAATAGGCTGAATATTTTCTAAACTTTTTTTTTTCTCATATAAAACAATCTAAATAATATAAAAAGTTCATGGTGGGCAGTGTAAAATATAATGACAGCTGTGAAATATTAAATGGCAAAGATTTGATTCATAGCTCTATTTTTCTTTTCTCTGTTACATTCAGGAGAAAACTACTTAGATTCATTTAACAGTATTTAGCTTGTAAACCACTCACACTTGCACAAAACAAAGACCATAGTGGCCCTGAATATATTTCTGTAATGTGAAAAACTAATTGTGCCCAAAATGCTTATTGATACTGATGCCATTTAAAAGATTGTTGCATTGCACTTCAGTTAATATAAGATTCCCAGGATTTCTTACACAATTCAGTCTTTAATGGCCAGATTTGTTCCAGAAAACTCCTGCTTATTTTTTTATGAACTTGCTTTTTCTTCACTTCCTTGGCCTTTTTTATCCTTGGATTACACTGAGGAAGTTGCTTTTGTGTCTCAAGGCTCTTGAGTGTTGTAAAAGTGTATGTTCTACTGGCATATAAAGATTGAAGTCTCTTCAGGCTCTCAAAAGACTTGAAAGCAGTGGCAACTGAACACCTTACTTCTTCTGCAAATCTCACTTCTCTTATGGACAGTTCAGGTACCTATAAAAGCTTCCTGTAGCATAATACCACCCAAGTGCATAAAATTGTCCAAGAATCTGGTCTTTGGTGATCTACCTAGGCATCTACCTATGATAGCTCTTTGTTGTTTCAGCCTTAGGCTGAAATTCCGTAACTGACTGAAAATCCTACATATCTTTTGCTAGTTGCTTATGGCATTTGGTTATTTAATAATATTTTTTAATTCTTTTGGAACTGGATCCACTTTTAACCTATTATTCAAAAGCAAGGTATAACCTAGTGCTGAGGTGGTGCTTGAAGGGGGAAATAAACCCATTTTTTTCCCACACGGAGCATCAGAGTGAGACTGACTTTTCCCACTCCTGTTCTTTCCCCTCAGTCTCATTCTTGACACTGGTTTTGCCAGCCCACTGACGACCTTGTTAGTCTGATGTGACTCTGTGTGACAAACTGTATCTATTCCTCTTCCATACCTACTGCCTAAAGGAGGCAGTAACTGATAACTGTCTCTTTTTCATGTCTGAACAGTGTTTCTTTTTCTGCCCCCCCTGATTCATAACCCTTAGGACGTTAACAAAACCTTGTTTGGAGGTAAACCCATATTCTACAGATTAATGTGTAGGCTTGAAGAATGCGTTCCAAGAAATTTTGGTTCCTATTTCATTGTCTAGCAATGACATGTAGGTGCTGACATTATGTGCTGTGACATTTGATTCATGGAGATGCATTAACTGAAAGTAAATTAGCCAACCTGTCATAGAAGTGATCATCATCATCATCGTCTTTAGCCAGGCTAAACAACTCCCAAACCGTTAAAAGCACAAAATTCAATTGCTTTTTTATACTGTTGATCCTGGCATTTTCAATATGCATTCCGTTAAGTGCCCTGAAACAATTATTCATAAGGATTATAGCCTGGAATCTGTCTGTACCTTGAAATCTGTGTTTTTGCAGATATATTTCCTTCTCTAAATTTTATTTTTGGGGACAGCAGGTGGTAACATGAATAAAAGCAGCAGAAGTGTGCTAGCATGAGCCTCTTGCTGCTTAGCACATTGTGCTACTCTTTTTAGCTGGAGTTGTGCAAAACATTAAAAAGGAAGAATAATGATTTAATATTCTAATTGAAAGAAATGACTCATTCAGAGCAAGCTGATCTAATTTAGAATAATGCGGGTTACGTGAAATTAATCACACCTAACTAAACCATGGTGCAATAGCATCTTAGCAGGGTCAGCAGTCACAACAGTATTAAAGAATGCTTAAAAGATACACAGGATACACAGCCAAAGGGCCTATCATTCACATAAGCCCCACATTGCCTGTGCCTGACCATATTAAGGGGCTCGTGATTTATCTCTACTTGAATACTGTGTGGATTGTTTACAGTGGTGTACAGGGAGGTTTCATAAACTGATTTTTTTTTTTCTCTTTTCTGAAATATTGTGATCATCTTTACATTAGAAAACTGCTGCCAATCAGACCAAACATCTAGGGGATAGAACATGTTTTGATATAATAAAACCTTCTGGAGTTTAGACAGACCAATCCAGCTGCTATTCAAATCATGGCAAAGTAGCAAACACCCAGATCAAAAGGGTAGGATTAGTCATTTCCTGAGATTTTTTCTAAGTGGTGGTGTACACTGCCTTTCACTGAGACTAGTACTTGTTAAGTCATCAGATGGTTTTTGAAAATCTAGTCTATGGCTTTCATAGAAGTGTGATTGTTTTAATTACCTTCTCAGAGAAAATGCAGATTAATCACAGTAGGAAGACTCTCATATGAAAAAAAACCTGAGAGTCTAACTCTAATTTCCCCAAAAAGGATAAGATACACTTTACCTCCAGGTGGGCAGCCTTCCTCTCACTCTATCTGTGGATTTGCTCTGAAAGCTCTTTTGTGGAAGGGAACTATGGGGCCAAGCAATACTACCGAATTTTGTTAATACTTTTATGTTAATCTCCCTTAGTTATTTCTGTTGCAGTCTGTCTTTCCAAGGTTCCTTATTCTATTCATCAGCTTTTTTCCCAAGCAATTTGTCAGCAACACTGTCTTGCATTTGAAGTGATTGTTTTTTCCTTTGTAAATTTATGTAACTTGTAAAAGGATTTTTGAAGGGTTGTAAATACTAATCTTACATAGAAAAATTCATCAAATAGAAGTGAATACGGCATCTTCTGTTTAACTGGTACTGTTGGCATTTGGTCCAGGAGGAGTTATGATTTTTAAGTGTTTTTGCAAGACAAGGATAAAAATGGAGTCATTCAATTGCTTTGTTCAAGTATGGAATATCCAGCCTTTAAAGCTTGTAAAATGCCAGAACGTTTTTTCCCCGTATCTTTTCAGAAAGCACCTAACCCTAACCCTCGCCATCCAGAGGGACCTGGACAGGCTTGAGAAGTGGGCCTGTGTGAACCTCATGAGGGTCAACAAGGCCAAGTGCAAGGTCGTGCACCTGGGTCAGGGCAACCCCCAGTATCAATACAGGCTGGGGGGATAAAGGGATTGAGAGCAGCCCTGCCGAGAAGGACTTGGGGGTACTGGTGAAGGAAAAGCTGGACATGAGCTGACAATGTGCACTCACAGCCCAGAAGGCCAGCTGCATCCTGGGCTGCATCAAAAGCAGCGTGGCCAGCAGGTCGAGGGAGGTGATTCTGCCCCTCTGCTGCACTCTGGTGAGACCCCACCTGCAGTACTGCATCCAGCTCTGGAGCCCTCAGCACAGGAAAGACATGAACCTATTGGAGCGGGTCCAGAAGAGGGCTGCAAAAATGATCAGAGGGCTGGAGCACCTCTCCTATGAGGACAGGTTGAGAGAGTTGGGGTTGTTCAGCGTGGAGAAGAGAAGGCTCCAGGGAGACCTTATTGCGACCTTTCAGTACTTGAAGGGGGCTTATAAGAAAGATGGGGACAAATATTTTAGCAGGGCCTGTTGCAATAGGACAAAGGGTAATGGTTTTAAAGTAAAAGAGGGTAGATTAAGGAAGATTGAGGGTAGATATAAGGAAGACATTTTTTACAGTGAGGATGGTGAAACACTGGCACAGGTTGCCTGAGAGGTGGTAGACACCCCATCCCTGGAAACATTCAAGGTCAGGTTGGACGAGTCTCTGAGCAACCTGATCTAGTTGAAGATGTCCCTGCTCATTGCAGGGAGATTGGACTAGATGACCTTTAAAGGTTCCTTCCAACTCAAACTATTCTATGATTCTATGAAATACCAGCCTTTTTGATGCTTTACTTAACTGACTGTGTTGGCTTTGATGTTAAGACTGAGGTCTGTGCCTGTAAGGTTGCCATACCATGACTGATACCGATGCTTATATTAGCACTGAATCTTCTCCGCATAGCAATTGCCTGTATGATCAATGGGTCATTAGCCCACACTAATTTGTCTATTAACAGGACTTTAGAACTTATTATCTTAGGACTGAGCTTGTTTCTTAAAGACAGAGCCAGACAGTGGATCATCAGCCTCATATGCTACTTGTAATTCTTCACAAAGCACTGGGGCAACTTGAGCTTCTGTGCCTCATGTTGGCAGCTGCCTGTTAAGGAAAATTAGTGTATGTGCCTGGCCAGTGATGCATCGTTGTGAGGCTGTAGAGGTTGTGTTTGTGACTCTGACTTCAGGAATGGTTTAGAGTTTACATGAACTCTTTCTCCTTCATGTCTATTATCAAACTGTGTTTATTACCTTTTCTTTTATAGCTTTTAATAATTATCTAATGATACCTGATACAAATGCAAAGCACAAGAAAATGGATCTAGTTTTCAGAAAGCTTTTCAAAAGATGATTGGTGAATCAGTAAGTTTTCACTTGGCAAGAAGGTAAGATCCTAGTATCTTGCCTACAGAAGTTTAATGAGCTCCTTTCCCTTTTTAAAGTACATTTTCTAACATAAATTTATCTTTCAGAAATAATTTAGGGTCATTTATATAACTGAATACTTGACATACAGAGCTGCACCATTATATTCTTTTGGAAAGAACTTTCCTTGAGCTGTATTGGATACTTGAAAATGAGTGACTGAAATTTTGTCAGATAGTCATTACAGGTCAAACAGCTTAAATCTCTGCTTGACAACATTGAACTAATAATTATTAATAGAAACATTTAAAATTATTGAGAGCATTACAGTATGATAACCCTCATATCAAAGTATTTTAATAATATTCAATACACCAAATCATGACTTAAATTAAAAAAGTTAATGACAGTTCTTATAAACGCTTTCTTCCAAAATGGTGCAGCTTCCCTTGTCAATCCCTGAAACACCATATTCTGCATTTGCCTGGAGAGGCTTAGATCCAAAGATTCACTCAGTTTTTACTTGGCATCTAGGACTGATGTTGTTTTGTGATAAATTGCTCTTTACCTGAGAAGGAAAAGAAAGAAGATTCTGCAGTACAGACATTTAATACAATGTTTTGCAAATGACAGGACTGAATACTAGTATCAATAGAAAGAAAGAAAGAAAGAAAAAAAATGAGAATTGGACTATCAGGAAATGAAATTACTTTTATATTTTATTTCTTGAATGAAAGTGTGGAAATTACCCTGTCTGCTCCTAGATGGAGAATTCCAGTGCAAGCTGAATAGAGGGCTAATAGCTAAAAGTTGTGCAAGGTAATAGGTCTTTTACAATTAGATAAGGCTTTATGTGACAGTCAGCTGAAGTTTTAAAAAATAGTACAAAAGTAATGACTTAAAGTGAAAGAACAAGCAAGAGGTATTCAGGATTTCTGATATATTTGGGGCTGACCAGACAGCTAGCTGAAAGATTCTAGATGAAAGAAAATATTTACTATGGGAATCCTTTCACTGTAATTGTAAATGAGGTTTACAGGAGGTTTAGAACTTATTTTTGGATACAAGTCATCTGGAAATCGTTGAAAGAAATGAAAAGGACATGAGGGCTATAAGAAGCAAGGATATTTGCATCATAGTGCTGTCTCCATTGTTTCCTGATGTTCATTACAGGTGATCTGAGGACAACAGAAATACATTTGTGGTTGGCCACAGTGAAAACTGTTGAGGAATTTGTGACTATTTCTAATGAATGGGACTGGGCCAGGGTTTAGACTTGATACTGAATCAGAAGATGTGGAAATTTAATTTCAGACTGGGGGAAACTGTGGCAGTTGATAACTGGTAGCAAAAAGTAGCTGGCTTTCTGTGTATGTGAATAAAAGAGAACACTGATTGGAATTGTCACTGGAAAGAGAAAAGATTTAGAGAAATGAGGATGGATGAACTGCTTCTCAGCACAAGCATGTGGAAGGAACTTAAAAACCTAATCAATATACAGCTTAGCATTTTGGCATGTATATGAATGATACTTGCACATAGGTGTATAATCACTACTTAATTTTTTAGATTAAACCCACTCTTCAAATAAAAAACCACCAACAAGTTAAATAGTATATCTATTTTTTTAAGTTGTGGAGCTGTTGACTGTCATCTTTTTTTTTTTTTTTTTGCCTCAATTGCATGACGAGAGAATAGGGGAGGAAAGGAAGGTGAGTAGAAGAAAACAAATACATTTAAATTCTTTCATTTGAGCATTGTGCTTGCTGCAGGTTATTTTTGATTCCACAAGTTCCTCACGCAGCATTTGTGGATGACAAATGTCAGGAGAAGTCAAAGTGTCTAAAAGAATAAGTTCTAGTCCAGCACAGACTTTGTTAGAAAAGTCTTCATTTGCGGTAGGAAGAAACCCCAGGAAGGACCCTGAGGGAAGGTTGTCAGAAAGTGAGGTAAAAAGTAAATGGAGGTAAGTATCACATGCATTGGAACCTATTAGAAATGTGTTCTTTTGAGGGAAGGGATCAATTTCTCAAGGTGATTTTAAAAGGCTCTTGCTCGATGAACCAATTTCTGTGCCAGCTGTACGATCTGAGGGGCTGAGATGCAGTGCAGAGGATAGAAACTAAATCAAATAATGTCAAAACAGTCGTAGCAACAAAGTCTTAGTTTGGGTGAATAAGAACCTGCACTGGGGTGGGTTGCTACTTTTTACAGAAGACATAAAGTTAGTCTCCATGTTAATTCTTTAAGATGCATAGGTGTTACAGTTGCATGGTTCCATGGTGAATTGTTGGGGTATCTGCAGTCCTTAGCAGAGTATGCAGGGGAGTTGTGCCAGGCATGCAGCAGCTGCCTGACCGAGCACCCTGCATTGTGGAGACACAGACTGTGCAGTACACCACTGCGAGAAACACTGGTGGATCTATGCTTCCTCTTCAAAGACGGGACTAGTGAGGTCAGGCTTCCCTAGCTTAAACAAAGATACTCATCCATGTAGTAGTTCTCGTTTAATCGCTGTATCAAATGTGACTAGCAAGCTGTATGGGGCTGTAAGGTTTTTCTCTCTCACACGCCCTTGTAACGCACTGTACATTAATATCACTGATAGATAGGGCTGGGTTATAAAACTAAGTGGGACCACTAAATCTAGAGGTGTGCATGAACCCAACCATGGACATATAAGTCTCCACAAGAATAAAGATTTTCAGCCAGCAGTGTTTATCAGCAGAGCCACACAGTATGAGACAAAACATTTTGGAGCTAGCCCACATACTAGGTTAATGTAATTTATTTTCTGTTCAACCACTCCAAGATACTTTGCAACTGTGTGCAATTCTATTTTAGATATTGATGCTTTTCTTAATAAATAGTTTTGTGGAAGCTGCCTGTCATCACAAGCGATGGAAAGTAAAGCATGCACAAAGAACATGAGACAATAGCCAGAAATAGCTATACACTGATAAGACAAACCTTGAGCTGTATCCTTAGTTACCAAGATTCTAGTTCGATTAGTGTAGTTTTCCCTTATCTAAGAGAATTTATGGTTTGTTTGTCTAAATGTATACAAGCATGTAAACGTAAAGATGAGGATTTAGCCTCAGTGCTCTCCCCAAACATATGTTCTCAATGAACAGCAGATAGTCTAACTAAATTTATGTTTCATAGGCTGCTTTGACAATTTTAATAGCTACTTTATTTTTGACTTAACCTAAAATTACCTAATGATCACGGTAAGCTGTTCCATTCCTTTGAACAATGATCCTAAATGCTGTGGTACTAATATGGATTAGAGGTGAGTGCATCCCCAACATACCTACCAAAGGATCCAGAGCTAATAAGGTTTACTAGTCATTAGTTGCAGTGGCTGTTTAAAAGCTGGTAACATGGATCTGAAAGGAATTCTCTCTTCTGAAGTCTTTCAAAATGTCAAGGGAGTGAAAGAGGAGGAGGAAAGGGATTCTTTCCATTAGTAGTTTGTCATCTATTTCTTTTGCCTGAACTAGACAATGCAAGTAGAGATTTGGAAGGAAAAAAAGCTTGTTTTAAAATTTCTGTTTTAGGATTACACAGTAAGTATTTGCTTTCTCATTGATCAAAATGTGTGCTGTCCACAGTTTTTACAAACTTCACTCTCAGTTCACAAAACTTATGCAAAACAATGTATGCATGTTCTTTGCTGTTGGCTTTTTTTCACAGCAGGCTTACACTGATCTTATTTCTTGCTGTTAAAAGGGAAACAAACAGAGTGCAGTTATAGCTTCTTTTAGCTTTATAAGAGAAGAGGTTACCACCTGTCCACAAACCGACAGGCAGTATTTTTCAGTCTGCAGAAAATTCACTGTCTTTTTTGAATGAGAAGAAAGTGTCATACTGATGAATCATCTAGGCAAAAAAAAATAGCATATGGTGGCATGAAGAAATGAGTGTTTTTGACAGAGTGCAATCTGGTACAACTCATATTTCACCACTTTTCATGCTTATCAGTCTGTAGGTTTGTGACAAAAGAATATATAATTTCTTTGAAGTCAAAGTAAAATTACTGGCAAACCTAAGACTTGATCTGTGTTCAAGTTGCAAAGTTGTTTCACTGGGATTCTGGATACAGAAGTAAAATATTTGTAGCCATTTAATTAGTAGGAGGCTTCTCTTTTCCTGTTAAGAATAATGATAAATGCACTGTTTCTGTATAGTCAATTATTTGTTAGAATATTTTGGTTTTTTTCAAACTCTGCTTCATATTTTTAAACACATCAGTTTCACAAATAGTAATGAGAGGAACAGACAACTGCCTTGTAATTTATTATTACCTATAAAGGTGTGTATAGGCTAATAATGGTCTTTATTTTACAGCACAGCACAGCTTCTCAAATTTAGAACAGAGATTAATTTGTTAAGTATTACAAAGATTATGTGATGGCATGACCTATGTCCCATTGATGTAAATATCAAAACTCCATAGACTTCAATGGAAATAGAAGTGGATTTGGAGGTAGATGATAAAAGAGATGGAAAATCATCATTAAAAACTGAAAAAAAGTCATGCAGGAGAATACAAGATACATATATACATACATTTTGGCAAGCGAGGCAGCAGTGAAGTTGCTCAAATCTACAAAGCAAGCAAGCCAATTAAGGAAAAAGAAACCCGTTTGTTTCAAAAGGCTTTTTTATACCTCTTCTGTTAAGAACCAAGGCAGGACTGCCTTCTTACACATGCACACCCTCTCTTTCCAGTTCTAGAGAAAACATATGTACACAACAGGTCATTTTACTGAAGAGCTGAATGACAGTGGTGAGAGTCAGAGCAGCCCCACATTGCTTTGCTTTGTGGACTGCAGGAGCTCGCAGCGGCCACAGGGTGCAGGGTAAGGCAGAACACTAGTTGCCTGCCCTGAAAAGTAAGCAACGCTTTTCCCTCCCTACCAATCATTTGTAGCCCAGGGAAGCAGAGAAGTTATTTCGGTAATTTCAGCAGGTTTTAGATGAGGTCACCTTTTGTAACTCAACCCTTTTTACTCCAAATATAATTTTGTTGAGGTCAAGGAGCTGGGTAATACGATTACTAGTGAATTGCTGTATCACTTGTATGATGTCCATGCTGTTATTGCTTCAGCCAAGACGATCGATAATGCTCACAGAGAATGAAAGTTTCTGTAAATCCTACATTTATCTTCCCCGTGTGGGTAAATATTCAAGACAAATGTTATCTGTAAAATTACCTGCATCGTGCCTTTCTTTGCACGCAAAACCCAGCTAAATCTGCAGCAGATGTAATGGCACACTTCCATAGCCTACAGCTTCAAGATTTGTTTATATTATGTAGATTATCCATTCAGACATTTTTCATTTTTAATGCTGTTTGGTTACTTGTAATGAGCAATCATAGTAATAAAATAAGGATAGATGATAAACAAACGTCCATGTTAACCATAAACCCTGATTATTTGCAGTATTTAGGTGAGAGATTATTCCCATTTAAGTTCCTGATACACTTGCGTGCTTTTGCAATGAATAACACAACACTGCAGTTCACGATGACAAAGACTGGCCTTCTCCACGTTTGGCCCTTCTTTATGTATAATAGGAATGAAATCTGCTAAAATGTATCTGGTTTGTTTGTTAAAGGAAGAGCTTCTAAATAAGGTTTCTGCTATTAACACAATGAGGGGGATGAAGAGGGAAAAGGAAAAGAAAAAGATATATAGGAAACAATGTATGAATAGAGTACATGAAGGTGGCTTTAGGCTACACCTGGTGTAGTTAGTGTATAGTCCAAGGGATGGTGTAGGGAAAATTGAACCCAAAAGAAGCCTGTCTGCACATAAGCTCGGTAGGATCATTATAGGACTAAAAGAGAGAGCTTTTCTAGCCAACAAGGCAGGCCTAAGAGAAGGTGAAAGGAGCTGTCTGAATGTTGGGAACTAAGTTGGTCTGATGAGCATTCACCTTCCAGAATGAGGCTTAGAAAGCCTGTCAGAAAGGGAGCCTAATTACATTGGTCTGAAGAGGAAAACGCAGAGCCATACTGCACCAGGGAAGAGTGACAGGGCCCTTTCATGGTGGGATAATAAAGAGAATCTTGCTTCTTTGCCATGGAGCTGTATCTTAAAAGAGGATTGTCAGCATTTGGAGGACTGACTTGTACGGACTGGAGTACATACATAACACCACAGGCACAGGAACTTCCCTCCATTGATTTCCACTTAACACAAATATTTTCTTTCAAAGAGGACACAAAATATCTTTGCTCTTGTTGAGAACATTCATTTTTCTGAGAACAATTTAGTGGTGAACTCTTCCCTCTCCAATTTTCCTTGGCAAGCCAGCAATGTAATACCTAATAAATAGGCAGCTTTTGCTAGAGTTTTCTTCATTCTGTTTTATACTTCCCTGGTACAGGTAAAGACATGTACCCAGGGCATGGAGCACCTGTGCTGTACAAATCAAATTTTGAAGCATTCTCCCAGGTGATGTTGTTTCCTTATGAAACATCTATCAATATGGGGAGGGGGAAGTGTTGCCAGAACAGTTTTCTATAGTTACTACCTTCTCTGGAACCTTTTCAATCATTTATTATGTGACTGATTAAAAACAAGGTGTTGCTATTACATGTATTGTCATACGGTACAAAGGGTGTATACCTGTGCTAGCAAGAAAACTGTACTGGGCAATTTAAAACAGGTTGGAAGACAAATCAATGCATACTTTCAACTTTACTTTTCTGTTAGACATGAACTCCCATTATTATCCACATTTAAACTGCAGTGGCATTTTCTCAACTACTGTTGCAGCTGGTTAGCTAAGCACACCTTAGTAGCCTACATAACCTTACCTAAGTAGCCTAGCCAGCTAGGTTGAGTGGGATGGGATTCTGTCAAGCCTCGTCTGGCAAGTGTGGTTGTACCGCTGGTGAACGTCCGCCTGGGAAAGGAGTCTTCAGGAGCCCCCTGGGATCTCAGTGTGCTCAACAGCCAAAAGTTTGGAAAATTACTTTTCCGTTGGAGCTTTGGCTTATCATCACGCGAGGGCCTGCAGTGGCGTTGGCACAGAGGGGGCTGGAAGGGTAGATAAAATCCCCTCGCTTCCTTGTTCGGGTTGGGCACGGAGCAGCAGCAGCGTGCCCCGCTGTGTGTGTGGGTGGCCTGAGTCTGCTCTCACGCAGAAGGCCACGCACCTACTACACAATCTCCTTTATTTCCCTCTCAACCTGATCCAAACGTGAGGAGAGGTTGGCTTGGTAGCGTCAGCTCCCACCTTGGGCACTTCCAGCCTCCGCTGGGGAGACGCTCGCCGGGAAGGGTGGCCAGCTACCTCAGGGATCCGGAGGAGATGGCGGGGCACGGCTGTGAGGGCCGCCGGCCGCTCCCTCAGCTCTTTAGCGGCCGCCCCGCGCTCCGCGCTGATTGGCTGCCGCCTCCCCCGCCCCGGCAGTCGGCGGAGGCTGCGGGCGGCGCTGCTGCCGCCGCCGCCTCGAAGTTTGCCGCCGGGCGAAGCTGGTGGCGCTGCTACCGCCCTGTCCCACCGTGGGCTGTTCCCGGCTCTGTCCACCCCTCCCTCCGCTTCTCTGTCTTCCTCCCCGCGCCGGGTCCGGTCCGGCGTCGGCTGCTTCGCCCCGCGCCCCGGTAGAGCGGCGGTGCGGGGATGGCGGTGCGCGGGCGGCGGCGCTGAGGGGGCTTGTGGGGGGGAAGTGGGGAGGACGGCGCCATGCGGTCCCTGAACATCACCCCAGAGCAGTTCGCGCAGCTCCTGCGGGACAACAACGTGACGCGGGAGCAGTTCATCGCCCTCTACGGGCTGCAGCCGCTGGTGTACATCCCGGAGCTGCCGGGGCGCACCAAGGTGGTCTTCGTCCTCATCTGCGTGCTCATCTTCGCCCTGGCGCTCTTCGGCAACTGCCTGGTGCTCTACGTGGTGACCCGCA
>VYXH01004076.1:215864-241961 GCA_013397275.1 Burhinus bistriatus
GGGTACGGTCCTCCGCTGAGGAGGAGAGGGCTGCTGTCCTCCGTGAGGACACCGCTGCGGAGCTCATCGTGCTTAAAATCTTCGGTGAAAACCTGAAACCTCTGCTGTTCCCGGAGCCGCTGGTCGCGTTCAGGCGTTCGTAGTCCCTTATCGCAGGACCGGGGCTCTGTCTCCAGGTGTGTAGTTCAGTAACCTCAGCTAGCTGCTTTTCCTCAGAGTGAAATGACGGCTACACCACTCCCTCAGGTTATGTTAAACCTAGTGCACTTTCATGCACTTACATTAAAAGTCGTAGTATGTGTGTGAGAAACTATGTATCGTGTGGTGCTGATGAGGTAATCTTGAGGTACTTTCTCTTTTTTTTTTTTTTTCTCTAAGTAATGAACTCTGTCTGGCAAGTGAAGTATCACTCAGTCGTGTTATTCTGCCTAAGTTCCTCTGACAGCAGTCAACTCCGAGTCAGACCTCCTTAACCTTTTTTGAGGGAAAAGAGTGAGTCCTTGGAGAAAAAGGGGAGTGAGACAACATGCAGAATTTGTGTTGAAATGATGCATTATTTTCAAGATATGCTTGTATCTCGGGAATTATGTTGTGTTCCCGTTGATGTGAAGAACCTTTGGGCAAGCCTCCCTGATGCCTCGAAATAATTATTTTTTTCTTTTTTATGCATCCTAGTCCCAAAGTAGTAGAGTAACAAAAAAACAAAGGTGAAGTAACACTGCAAATGGTATTTATCCTCCTTTTTTTGGTCTTAAAACAGTGTTTGACAGTTGTAATGGAAAAATAAGAGGGATGATTTTTGCAGCAAGTGGCTGACAAAATCTTGTACAACTGCAAACTGAAATATCTTTCAGGATATGAACATCTTTTCTGTTCATATTGAAATAAAGTGACACAGGTATGTTTCAATTTCCAAGGCTTCCCGTGCTTCTATTGTTGGGAGACAGTGAAGGTTACCTTCAGAACATGGATATTTAATACCAGTACATTCCACGGATTAAAACGCAGGATGGGAATTGACAGGTCAGAGGAGACTTGAAAAGCACGCGGATACCTAATCCAGTGAGAAATGGGCTTTATTTTTGTCTGAAAATGAGGAACTTTGTGGGAGAAGTGCTGACTACAAAACTCCAGGGGCTACTGATAGTGAGGACAACTGTTTTGTTTTCTTATGAGCTGTCTTTGGGGGAGGTAACCACTCTTGTAAGACAGTACAGATGTTGAACCCCAAAACTAATAAGGATATGTGAATAAAAATAATGAAATAAATTGATAGCTATACTGCTGTGCCTTCCTTTTGACTATTATAGTTCCAGTTTTCCTTCCTCAAAGAAGAATACAGCAGAAAATTACTGGTGGCATCAAGAGATCTCACGTAAAGGGGAGAGGACAGAATTGAGTAGCTTTCCCTAAAGATATGAGGTGTGATTCTTCTCACTACTAAGGAAGACCCTGGTCTGTCAGCTTGACCACACATCTGACCAGAATCAACTAAAAGTTGGATGAGATGAAGCCTACACCTGAGGTGAATTACAGCAGATATGGCACAGGCATGTGGAACAGTATGGGGAAAGTATGTATTTTTCCATTTACCTTCAGTTACTGAGGATACTTGACAAAAATCTAGAAGTAGTGAGTGTAAAAGGTTGCAACAAATACTTTCAGATATTCAGTAGTTGGATACTTTAAAGTATACTGTTCTGTGGGTTTTACTGTACTTTTTGTCTACTCTCTTTGCTGTGCTAACACATCTTCAGTGCAAATGGATCCATAGATCCTTTGATAGCAGCCTTTATGGTCGTGGTAAGATAATTTGCTTTAACTAATACAGTATTGGGAGGACACAATAAGTAACATGATTGATGAGTGTTACCCTTCACCACTGGGGATGTGTGAAGTAAAATTCCAGAAAACAAATGAGATACCCTTGGGATACCATCAGTTTATATCTGATTCCTGAGGCTTACACTGTGAAGCATGAATGGTGATTACACTTACACTGCAAACCTATGCCTGCCAGTCTGGGAGGAGTCTTTTCCTTGCTAGCTTTACTGGTTTAATTTTCCTTTTGCCTTTCATTTTGTAGTCTGAAAAAGCTTATTCTCATCCACCTTAATGCAACATCTCTGAGTAGTGCAAGCTCCAACTCTGTTAAGAAAAAGGTGATTTGACTATGTAATATATCCCTGCTGGGAAAAGTCGTATGTCCTGAGACACTTGATGCTAGAAATATCTTTGGGTTTCTGAGCATTTAGTCACTTTATATCTTGATTTAGCTGCACTTGCATCACTAAAACAAGCATGTGTACTAGGTGATGTGAACTGAGATGAATATATTTTGTACTTGTCTTTGATTTGGAACTGGTTCTTTATTTCTGTGCTTGTATGTGTGTCTGTGTTTCTTTCTCTTCTTTTCCCCTTCAGAAACCCACAGTATAATGTGAGAGGTGAGGGGAAAACTGCAAACACTCTGGACTGTAGAGGCAGAACATAACAAACATAAGAACAGCCACAGTTTCAGAGTAGCTGTTATCTTTTAAGATGTTATGGGATGCTGTCAGAAAGGACTAACTACCATTTTGGTCCTTCTAAAGTGAAAGCTGAAATGCTTTCACCCCAAAGGGTTCCAGGTGTGCATAGTTTACAGTAAGACTCCAGGGAGAATGTTGATAACTGGTGATGTAAAGTAATTCAGATTGTGGATGGTTAAGTGGCTCCTTCAATAGATAGTGTTTGTCAGAATTCTTTAGAAACAGAAGATTTCTCATGTTCACTGCGTTACACTTAGCAGAACTTAATTCAGGACAGACGTGGGAAAAACTAAGCACTGGCATGGCTTTTTCCACAGTATATTCATTGATAGATCTTCACTTATACTTTAGCAACTGCAGTTTCAAGAAACTGAATGCATGCCTCACTTTGCCTGGTGATTATGCAGCATTAACACAGACCTGGTAGCTCTGCATAGGCAGCAACTGGGATCAGTGCCATATTGACCAAAAATGGGTGAATTGGTCTCACTTTTGGTTCTGTGATCTCTTAAGAATCTGGATAGCTGTGTGAGACTGTGATAGTGACAGTATATGATTTAATTTCTGAATTTGTACTTTGCAACTAAAATGGCTGTAATTTCTAGGGGAACTTACAATAAAAATCTTGCAAGGTAATCTCTCTAATGTGGAAGATACTGTGGAAGAAAATGAAAATTGTGGCTTTGGCATAAATGATCACTGGGATCATATTTATGGGTAAGAGGAAGATAAAATGGGAACTTGAGTAAGGGGTAAGTTGATGCATACGGCAAAGGTAGTCGGTGCAAACTGAAGCAGTTGAGGATTTGCTCTCATGGTCATAGGCAGGAGGCAGCAGTAGCAGTCTCACCATACTGATGGCAGTTTTGTTAAAGGTAAATTAGGGCTTTTGCCTCTGGGCCAAATATTTACAAGAGTTGCTTTATTTTCTGACACTGCTTAGTTAGCTTAGTAACAGCAATATCTTTACAGAACTGCCTGGAGCAATTGGAGAATTACTTTTAATGTCCTGTAATATAATAGTCCTGGCAAAAGGCAAGGGCAAAACATCAGGTGATGGTAGACCTAGCACTATGCTACATCTTTCTTGTGAATTTTGCATCTTATCCGTTAGGATATGTATTCTCAAGACAGCTGTCAGAGGGTGGATTTTCCTGTCATTTACAAAGTAGTGAGTCATCTGAGGCACTACTTGAACACACAGCAGCATTTGTGATGCCCTTGCATACCTTCTTTGGCCTCCAGCTGCCACTCAGGAGGGGGGTGAGTCTTCTGTACATTACTGTCAGATCTGGTGCTCCTTGGCATGGCAGTTTTTTCTTCTCTAAAGGCTTGGTTGAAAACCAAGTGGCATCTTATAGCCAGTTGAGTATTTAGGGTGCTTTCTGTTCTTTACCAAACATCTTGTATCAGGTGGTATTTTACCTTACTTACAACTTTCCTGTGTGAAAATGCATAAACATTCCTTACTGAGGGATTAAAATTAAGTCTTAGCAATGAAAATCACTGGGCCTTTTGTGTCTGATACTCTTGGATACCTCTGTAAAATCTTATTTCTGTTTTTCAGCAAGACATTAAAAACTTCTTCACTCTGACTTGCTACTGAAATGTTCTTTGATACTGAAGAGTTTCCAAATACTCAAACTCTGCTGGCATGCTATTAGGGTTAATACTAGACAGTAAAGCTGGACGTGAGAGATCCAGTTATATGAATTTCCAGGTTTAAAGCTTTTTTTAAACTTTCCAATTTAAGCTGTCTAAACTTGCTGTAAATCAGTTCAGGGACACAAGAGCACTCTTCATTTGCCTCCTGTGATCTGAGAGGTTATGTCTCAGGATTGATCTGCTTCTGTAAGAGCAGGATGATTGTTGTAGTTCTGTTTATAATGGTGAAAACTTGCCTTATCCTTCGTTCTCTGTGTCCTGCTATTGTGTATTTTGGGCTATTTGCTTATGAGTGGGGGCAGGAATAAAATTCTTTATGAAGATGGTTTGAGAAAGGGTTATACAGTGAGTGCCTTAATAAAGGAAGTAACAGGCTTAGGGTTTTTCTATATATAATATATCAGCAGGGTGTTTTGCTTAAAGGCAGCAAAACAAGGCTGACAAAAAGAAACTTATTCTACTCACATGTTCAGTACAGAGATTTTTTTTACTGCCAGTTGTGCATGTCATTAATTAGTGTAAATGTTAAACACAATGACTGATGTGAAATATTTGCTGTTGCATTAATTGAGCAAAGAAATAAGCAAGTTTTAGGATGCAGAGAGATTGTTTAGTATTTCATCTGGGGTGGTGACGATGTCCTTTTCCTTGGTGAAAATACCTGGCAATCTCGGCCTTGCATGGAGTGAACAGGAGTGTTTGCTATGTCCTGTTTTGTTCCCTACTAGTGAGTCCCTTTTCTCTCTTCAGAAGGGGTCTGGATCTTTAACCTCTATCTCTGCCAAAAATACCCACCTGTACTACTTGTTGTCTGTACCACAGTTGCAGACAGTAGTTACTGCAGTAGTTTTGAGTTCTAGTAGCAGCGCTGTGCTACACAGCTGTCTTTCATGTTTGTATCTTTGTATTTGTTTTTACTCACTGATTGCTGCATTTTGAAATAAGCTGCTGATCCGAATTTGCCTGAAGACTGTGGTACACATTTCAGTGGCTTTGTTCTCTCCAGGCAGAAAGCTGCATGTGAGCCATGGAGGGAAGGGGGAAGGAGGGTAGACAGTGTGGAATACGTTGGTCAGCTAGCCCAAGGTGTGTGGTCCACACTTCCAAATTGCAGGATAGAGGGAATGGTGTGGACACCATCTTGCATCGGTGAATAAACTATAGGCTATTCGAGGTGCATGGTCTAATTGCATGGGCTTATGCCATAACATTTTATCTCAGCTGCTGTAGTTGACCGTAAACAGACTTCAACTAGCACAAGTCTACTGTCAAGTTCTACGTGCGTGCTTTTTTCTGGGCAGACGTATGTATAATGTTCTTTATCCTCTATGTAAGTAACGTGAGAGACTTGTGCATCGCAGATGGTAAATTCCTAAGGATGCAAAATGCCTGTATACCCAATAATTGATACAAAACAATGCATTGCCCAAGTATGAAAGACCCTTAAGGATATCATCTGTATGATGATGATTGGCTTGTTTTCTGCCCTTAAGGTACAAGATACAAGGAAACTTATCTTGCTTGCATCAAGTGAGCTGGAGAGAACTGGTTTACAACCTGTGATACAGATTTTAGGCTTGGTCAACAATATTTTAACAGGGGAAGGAGCAATTTAACTTTTATCAGAGAATGGTTTTAGGATTTTGCCTTTGTTACCCTAATAAAAGAAAAACTGGTCTTTTACATTGGTGATGAAATGGCTAATTCATAGTTACAGGCACAACATTGATAATGAAAGCATGAAGAACTGTTTACGGGAATACCATTTATATTTGCAGCCTTCTGAATGTGTTATCATTGGGGAAAACTAATCATTGTTTGAATAATCTATGCAGTTGTCAGCACTGCATAAGGAATACTTTTGGGAACCTCTTAGCTTCTCGAAAAAGAGAAGCAATTCGTTATTTTAATTCCCAGTATTCCTCTGCAAATGATTTTCTTTCCCAATTGGAAATGGTCAGCATTAAATGCTGCAGTGCTGTCTTCACTAACAATCTATTGGAAGTGTTTGCTGAAAGCCTTACCTTGTAGAAAGTTAAACATTTTGATACATATTTAGTATATTAGGTAAAGTATTATTATTATTTAAAATATTCAAAGAAGTCACACATTTCTGAACTGGGGGGTTGTAAGTAGAAAATGAGCAGGCGTAAAAGGAGATACGTTTTCAGCAAGTCTTTCGAAGAAAAAAAATATATTTTTAAACAGCCTTTAGAAAGTCTTTCAAAAATATTAATCATATTTCTGATTTAGGCATATTAGATGCCTAAAACTACTTCCTAGATTGCAAAAGAACTGAAGCAAAATTCTGTTCTGAAAGATTCAGGGTAGCTACAGCAAAAAAACCCAAACGCAAGTGAAGTAGAATCTGAGAAGTAGACTAAAGTTTTCTTGGTGCCTAGTTTTAGCACAAGAAGGCTTCAGTGCTGGGATCGTGTCAGAATGCTTAATGTACTGGAGCTGTGTTTATCTCTGCATTTGGAAGAATTACATAAGTGTTACGTATTTTGTGCAGTATAGTATAAAAATGTCCCAGGTGTCTCAAAGACCTGGAATAAGTCTAGTTGTGTGTTTTGCATTGGGAAGCAGAAAGTAGCATGGTTTTCCCCCAAGCTATTTCTGTCTAGAGTTTGGCTCATCTAACGTTCATTAATGACTTCAGGTAGTTGGTGTCCACACAAATTTTGGAGTCAGGCTCAAGAATTTAAACTTAAGTGAGGATCCAGCCAGACTTTCCATATGAATCAAACTAAACATTGTTTTCAAGAGTAAGTCAGTGTTTGTATTAATCCCGAATTTTTATCATTATGTCCCGATTCTAATTTAGGGGCGGGGGCAATGCATTTTGTTCTGAAACTGGCTGGTTAACTCAAGGATGGGATGCACATAAGCAGGCAGTAGAAAAGGAATTTCTGTTTTGAAGTTGCTCTCACTTTTTAATCCTGTATGTTGTATTTACCAGTTGATCTATCATTGTGAAGCCTGAGAGGAAATCTAATTTGAGTCAATCAACAGAAATACATAGGGAAGCAGAGTAGTCCATGTAGACTGCTTTATTTTCTAAGAGTGGGTGACTAGGACCAGGAGCACAAGGATGTGAGAGGTTGCTGTGTTGGGTGGGCTTTAGCTGCAAAATCCTGCTGGAACTGTATATTCTGCCTGCTTTTTTTGCCTGCCTTTTTGCCTTTTTTCCTGCTTTTATTGCACTTCTCTTCGTTGAAAGAAGAGATAAATAATGATTTTGGTTTGTTTTCAATGATTTAAAGGCAGTAGGGGTTTAAGATAAAGAATTGATAATAGAACAAGATGGTCAGCTTGGGAAAAAAGTGAATGATCGAGCATCTCTTAAATTCTTTCACTTGATACTGAAGGTGGCTTTAATAATTAATCATTTAAATCAGCAGCTAAGAAACATTGGTTTATATAAATTTTAATGTTATTTGAATCTGAACTTCATAGCTATTTTTCTAGAAAGGGGTTGCATCTTTCCAGTTAATCATTAAAATGTGAAGTGTCTGTGTAATTAGACATAGTTCTTTTATAAGGTAGGAGAATACTTTTTGATAAGTAAGAGGATATTTTAATTGTGTGCATGTATTAAGTTTTACCCTTATGGAAACTTATTTAATCACTACTTTCTAATGTAATTTATTATACGGTTGTCATTTACTCAGTATTGTGAAGTTGTTGGATGGAAGTTGCAGTGTAACTGAAATGCAGGAGGACAACATCGTTTTCAGCAGTTGCCTGTAGGCAGTGAGTGTGCTGTTCTAATTGATTTATCAGTCAGATTTTATTTGAAGCGGGTAGATTTTGTCTTTTCTTACCTCATTTTTCTTCATAGGTTTGAAGAAGAGTGCGTACTTACGTGCTTCTTAATTCTGTTTCTCGCCTATGAAAGACAACTATCTGTAATTGCTTTCTTCCACATCACAGGCCACTTGCCTCTTCTAACCTGTTTATTACTATTTGGGGTACTGTTTTCTTGAAAGCTGCTGTAGGTTTGTGTTGATGACTGGTCTGTCTTGAGACAACTTTTAAACATTGTTTCTAAAAATCTGTCTTAAACCCTCTTTACTTTTTCGGCATTATTTCAGTGTATATAGAGCCAGGAAACACTTCTCGCTTGCTTCTGCCATTAAAATGAAGTGACTTCTTTCTTTGGCAAATGCTTCCGTTATCCAAATGCTGATTAGCTTAACGACTCCAAAAACACTCTAAGGAGTGAAATTTAAATAATGTTGACTAAAACTCACTTATCTTCAGTGGGCTTTTGCTCTTTTGTATGTTACTCTCTCACTAGTTGTCCTCTTTAGATGGGATCTGAATTAATGTTTTGAACAATATGTTGTTTAAAAAGAAATAAATAACAAAGCCGTTCAATGCCTTTATCATAAAGATAAAAAGCAAATCCATTCTTATTTTCAGATTGGTTGGGAGATATGGAACTTCATTGTATTCTTAATCCAATATTGATTTATTATAGGCGAGCGTATCATGACAAGGACATACTACCTGATACAAATAACTAAGATATCTAGCAGGCATGTTGGTGAATGGAAAGAAGACTTGAATAGTACTAGCTGTTAAAAGCATATTCTCCCCAAATCATGTTCTAAACAGCTACGTTTTTATCAGCCTGATTAGACAAAAGACGTAAACTAGTATATTCCTTTAAAATCTTTTGTTACTCTGTGATAAGTCTGAATTCAAACATATGAAAACTAGCTTCACATGTTTTTAATGTATCACAGTGTTTCACACAGCTGTTTTTGCCTGTCCCAGTCTTATTTTAATTTCACTGTCTAAACTATGATGTAGTGGCATGATTTGGTTTTTTGGTTGGTTTTGGTGTTTGTTTTTTTTTTCCCTGCAAAACTTAACATGTCTTGCTTAAAGTAAAAATCTACTTTTTTCCTCAGTTTTTCCAGAAGGGACTTTCAACTAACAGGCGCTTGAGAATGGGGTTACATCAGTTTCTTTTTGCTGCAGGTGAAGCTTGTGTTACACACATGGGGTAAATATTAAGTGAAATGCGCATGCATTATTGAATCAGGGATTAGACCTCAGTACCTGTTTCCCTAACAATGAATGTGCAAGTTTGCAGGTATTGTGGTGCTTCTTTTTTTCTGGCTGTGAAAATCTGTAAGTATTCTTGTGAGATGGTCCATTTCAGAGGGAGGTCCTGAAAGTGAGGTCCTAATGGTAAGGCTTTCTCCTCGAGGTTGGAGAGCCAGGATTCCAGGCCCCCTTTTCCACACTTCCCTTGTTCAGTGATTACAGCATTCAAACAGTTTAAGGGAAGGAAGAATAGATGCATCATCTCTGTTTTGGGAAGGCTTAGATCTAGTAAAACCTACCTTGTCTGTTAAATTGAGTCTCACAAGCAAGGTTATGTGTAGTGGCCAGAATACTGTGTACAGTTTTAGACCCGCAGTATAAAAAAATACATTGATAAACTCGTATGAATTCAGCAGAGGGACAACCAGACGTTAGGGGTGCAAGCAGCTGCCCTAAATGGGTGGAAAAGCTGAAGGCATGGAGGTTGTTCAGCCTGGAGAAGGGACAGTTTTGGCGCAACCGAGCAACATTCTGCAGCGCATACAGGGAGGTTATTGAGAAGATACATCAGGCTCTTCACAGCAATGCATGACTGGAGGATGAGAGGCAAAAGGCTTCAACTGAAACAAGAAGGTCAGACAGGATATAATAAGGAAAATATTTTTCCATGTGAGGTCAGTCAAGCAGAGGAAGAGGCTGACCCAGGGAAGGCTGTGCTGTCTTCAGCCTTGGAGATTTTAAAGAGCTGAATCCTCTGGGCTGTATCTAGCTTGATGTGGCCTGATTGCTGATCCTGCTGTGAGCCACGAGGCCAGACTGGAGACCTCCTGAGTTTGTTTCCAACCAGCATTATTCCATGGTTCTCCAGTTCTCTTCCGTGCTTGTCAAGACTGACAGACAACTGTGGGGCCATGCTGGGAACCTGTAGCCTGGAAGTATTTGAAAGAACAGGGCAATAGAATCAACACTTTGGACATTAGGCAGCTAAATCCCAAAGAATAAAATGACAGTTGGACTTTCATGAAGGACTTCTGAAATCCTTCAGTAGTTAATTCCAACTCAACAACAAGCTTTCTGTTAGGAAAGAACGTGATTTAGGGCTTGTGGACTTGGAGACAGTGTTTTGAAAAGATCTACCGAAGAGTTAATCTCCATATAGATGTTCTGTTTTAGAATATCCCTGCAATAACCAGTGTGGTCACTCTGAGCTTTTTAGTATTCTGAAATAATAGTTTCAGGAGGTCTTTTTCTTTTTCCTATACACCGCCCCAACCCAACCACCACCATTCTGAAATAGTTATATTATTTAACAATAAACGATTCTCATTTTCCATGTGTACAAAAGCTTATAGTGTCTGTACTTTGAAAACATAAACTATATAATTTATAGTGTTAAAAGACTTGGAGAAAGTCTGTAGTAATTATCTAAGCAGTTTGGAGTGGGTGGTATATATTTATAAATAAAATCATGAAACCTTTGAAAACTAAGAACAGTCTGTATGTGGAAAACGTTCCCTATTCTGTCAAGTACAATGACCCCTGATATCTCAGGATTGAATCCCTTTCAAACATTAAGGATGGTGGAGCTGGATCTCAAATCCATTGATGTCAGATTTCCATGGAGGTTGATGACTTTTCATTTGCCCATGACATTCGAAATACCGTATTCCTTTCTTTTTTCCCCCAAATATATCTGTTTCAAACACTCATGCAAATAAGATTTGATCTCCTTGCCAAACTGTTGCTTAGTTTGGTGAAGTTTTGTGTTTGAAACACCAGAGTGCCTCATGATTTCAGAGGACAGGAAGTATTTGTATGGTGAGTGACACTTCAGGGCAAGCAAAACAGCCCTAAAGTGGTATGTTAATACAAGTTGGTAGTGAGAGACCCTGGGCTTGGTGGCATGAGAAGATTCAGGGAGGCTGAAATACTGTTCTGTTTTTACTATTGATACATAGAGGCTTTTTGAGTAGCTTTTAGCTACTGTCCTTTTGAAAATTTTGTGTTATTTCTTGGTTATAGGAACACGTATGGCTGTTGCTTTGGCCACAAAGGTTTGTTCCACCAAGGAACCAAAATGTGTGCTGTGTGGCTCAGAGCAGGTGTTTCTATTTCACCCAACTGTCTAATGAAAAACATCCTGCTGCTTCATATTTCTGGAAGTGCTACTGGCACTCCTCATTCAGCTCAGTAGGATCAATCTGTAGGCATTATGTAGATTCTTCTTTCTACGACCTTTTTAACAGTTACTTATATATAGCTTAGGTGATCACTTATTCTGCATTTGTCTTCAAAGAGATGAAAGAAGGAGTTTCTGCAGCCTTTTCTCCTGGGGCTCGGATAAAGGCATAGTGGTAGTCTGCGCTCTTTGACAGTGTAGTTATTGGGAAGAAAATGAGAAGATACCAGTAAAAGGCAATGAAAATCTGGGAGTTTGCGAGTTACTACCTGATGAACTTGGGTATTCTGTTTACTCTTTGAATAATTGGGCACAAGCTGTAAATTCCACCAGACTCCTAACTTCAGTGAAAGTCGCTGTCTCGTTTTGTTACTTCAGTAGAGTAGTAGAGCCATACTTCTTTGCTTTCTAAGAATACCCTGGAATGCTAGGACTTCAGTGAAGGAATAGTGCATTACTGGAAAACCCCTATAGTGGAGTATAGTTCAAGTGGACTTAACTTTATTTAACTCTGACTTTTTTCAAACTATAAGAAACAGCGTATGATGAAAGGCGGGTTTTTTTTGCCGCAGCTCCAGCACTCAAGCTTAAGCTTGTTTCTTTAGTGAAACAGGAACTTAAACATTTCTTTCATGTACAAATTTTGCTTTTCTGTTCAGGTTATTTGTATCAGGAATCACTTCTACCTTACTCAATCAGCGAAGAAAAAACTTGAAACCAATAGTGGAAACTCTCTGCTTTTGATTCAAAGAGTAGGATTTGTCTGAAGATTATTTTATCTCTGCTTTACTTCTGGCAGTAAGCCAGAGATTGTGTGCCACAGCCTCTTCTTTGCTTGTACAGAACATTTGCCATGTGCAAAGAAGGTATGATTTGAGCTTGCTTTTTTGTCATCTCACTACAGAAGTTTCAACACACTGGTTGAAGAGCTACAAATTTGACTGAGTGGGTCTGGTGCTTATATATGTAGCACATACTGTACTGGGTGTAGTGAGAAACTGATGAGATGCTGAGTTAATAAGATATTGGTCATGTTTCATGAGGGGTTTACTTTGTGTGTACTGAAGCCAAGGAAGAAGTGGGGGGAATTTTATTGTATAAATTGTAGTTGATGCCAGATGTCAAGATGTCTTGTCTTATGCTTTCTGACACCCTGGCAAAATACATACTAGATGAGAAACAGACATGCAGACCAGTGCATCTTCTTCCATGCAGTTCCTGCTGTTCATGGTAAGGTTTCATTCAAGTAGCTTGAAATTGGGCTGCATGGTATATTTTTAGTATGTTTTAAGCCGGATCTGCGTGCACATTCATGGTGTTGCTGCTGTTGAATATGTACTTGAAAGGTATTTGACTTCCATCCTTTTGTCTTCCCCTTCCCTTTTTAGAGACACAGAAAAAGTGATTTTTGGGGTAGCTAGAATTGATAAGACCAGTAGCGAACCTGTTCCTTCTTGTAAGCTACAGCAGCTTTTGTCCTGGCCTAGCAGACAGAAGTTTCCCTGTTCCTTGTTCCCTTCATAGAGGGCAGGATTAAGTTTTGATGGTTTCCTGTTTGTTTTCTTTCTGTTTTCTATGCTTGTATTCCTTAAGGTGTCTGTAGCATTTTAAAGCTTGACTTAGAATTGGATCAGATATTCCTTTGGCTATTTTGCATTTATGGATTATATCTGGGTAAAGTATAATTAATGATCGAGTAAGGGAAATAGCCCCAGCAGTTGCTGAAATGAATAGCTGACACTGAACTGTAAGAATATGAGGGAACTGTGAGAATGCGGGCATACAAAATTATCTCGGGGTCAGAAAATGGGTAAATGAGAAGTAGATCGGGAGAGAGTAATTTACACCACAGTTTCTAAGATGGTTGGGACTTGAGGATGAGTAATGGAGAATGACTAGTATGTTAAGAATTGAATATGTACTTTTGGGAAGCTATAGCAGCAATGAAAGCTGAAGATCTGTGCTAGCTGTGCATAAATGCTCACAGTGGGAACCTATACAACTGTGAAATGCAGTCAGGAAATTGCATTTAATTTGGATAGTGTCATTAACATAATGTGTTAATCAGGAAAGAGGGAGACTTGGAGAATGGAAAGTTGATGAAGAGGTTGCATTTCTCCTTACGTTATGCTGCTTTGAGGACTCTCGTATAGATGTCATTTGGTAGAATGGTGCATTAAGTGCCAAAGTACACAGTGGTATTTAAATGAGCAAAAGGAATGTATTTGCAACAGCAGAAAAGGTAAACTTTTAAACAGGTAACACTAAGACCTTCAGAAAACTAGAGTAATCTGCCAAGATAAAAAGATAATAAATATCCCTGTAACTTGGTGCATTTGAAAACAGATGATGGAAGACTTGGTCAAAAGTGAAATAGGACTAAGTCTCAGATTAATATCGAGCAAGCAAGTATGTCCTTAGAAGTCTTGGTTTTGCAGATGTAACGTGTACAACTGAAGGACGACTGTTGAAAGCTGCATTTGACGGAGGGCTTAAATAGGTGGTTTATCAGTTTAGCTGTTAAAATAAATCTAAGAATATTAGTCTGTTCTTTTTGCACAATAGTACTTTAGTAATGAAGTTTAGTATTAATAGCTTTTTCATGAACTGCAACAGTTGCATACCTTGCTTTCTGACTATTGCAGGTGCCTTCGCTTGCAAGATGGTACCATTTGTTCAATCCACTGCTATTGTAACTGAGATTCTTACAATGACCTGCATTGCTGTGGAAAGACACCAGGGAATTGTGCATCCACTAAAAATGAAATGGCAGTACACCAATAAAAGAGCTTTCACGATGCTTGGTAAGACTTTTAGGCATCTCCAGTAATCGTGTGTATAGAGAAATAATCTTCAGTGTAGGTAGCATGACAGAACGGAAGGTACTGATGTGACCCAGGGATTCAGAGGCAGAGTTAATGGTAAGTCTGGTAATGTTTATAAAATAGTTCAAGGATAGTGCCTATATGTATAGTAATTACTAGCCAAATCCCTGACAATAAGCTGAGAATCTGAAGTCAAACATTTACTTAACCAAGACACTGATAAATCTTTGGCAGCCTTTTCTTTATTTTCTTATTTTTTTAAGAAAGGCTCGAAATGTGCAAGCATTGCTAAAGCTGTTAATGGTCCTTCCATTGTAATGCAAAGAGAACATACTTAATGCTGCTCATGCAAATTAGTTGCTTTTACACCTAAATACTAATAAATTCAGGTAGTTTGAGAGAAAGAAAACTGATAACAAAAGAACATGCTGTTATTGATGTGAATGTTGACTGATGTATGCCTCATACAGAAGACTTTGTTCTTTATTTAAATTGTCGACTTTGCCTGACTTGTAAAGATGAAGCTATTAAATTGTTCATACCAAAACTTATGCTGCTTGTTGTACAAAGTATTAAAAGATGTATTTGTTTACAGGCATAGTGTGGTTGCTGGCAGTTATTGTTGGGTCACCTATGTGGCATGTGCAACGGCTTGAGGTATGTTAGGTGAAACGGGAATTTACATTTTAATACTTATACATTCAGTCCTTCCTGGATCTTTTTGTACGTTTAGCAATGAAATTGCATAAACTCCTAAGAAATGAGAGTGGAATAGGAGAAGTGGAGCTTTTGTTCTGTGTGCCAGCATGAGAAAGGCTAAGGATTAGGACTTGCATGCGCTGGCAGAAGGACTACCAGCAGGGACTTGTCATGTCTACCCTCCCCAGTTATGTCAAAGAGCAGTAATTACATCTACGACTACAACTGTTGCTTCCTTTTGGTTTATAGGTGCACTGGCACACAGCAGTGTAGGTCTTAGATTACTGTTGCAGGATGACATAATGTTCCCTGAGATTTTGAAGAACTGTGCTTAGTTTAAAATGTAATTAGCTGCCCATTATAGTTTAAAGAGTTAGTGTACACTTTTGGACAAAAAAAAAGGCTTGTCAGAATCTGCTGCTTGTGAGCCTGAATGTTAACAAATCTTTTTTTTTTTTTTAAAGTGACTAATACGTGAGGTTTCTACACACCCATCTTTACTTGCAAAATGCATAGCCAAGGTCTCCTTTGAAGATCCTCAGTAAAAAAAAAAAGTTTTGAGGAGGAGTGCAAATCAGAGCATCTCCTGACCTCTCGTTGTCAACTTGGATCAACCCAACACTTGATGTGGAAAAGTGCTTGGAAGAATTTTATCACTTTGAAAAGTGTTTCTGTTGAATTTTGGTTGTTGTATTAAGAGCAAGGAATATTTGAATGTGCTTGTTTTTTACACTTGGGGTAAACACTGTAGTGACTCATCTCCTTTACACTTGTTACAGGTTAAATATGATTTTCTATATGAAAAAGTGTATGTTTGTTGCTTGGAAGAATGGGCCAGTCCGATTTATCAGAAGATATATACAACCTTTATTCTTGTGATACTCTTCCTTCTTCCACTGATGTTGATGCTTTTTTTGTACACTAAAATTGGCTATGAACTCTGGATTAAGAAACGAGTGGGAGATGCTTCGGTTCTTCAAACCATTCATGGGAGTGAAATGTCTAAAATATCAAGGTTTGTAAAGTAAAATACAGTTGGAACTTTCACTTCTAGAAAGCTTTTTTTTTCTGACCACTCTTGAAAACCAGTGCGAAAAAATAAATAAATCTGACTTTCCTTATCTGTTGGAAAGTCTATAAGCATAGACCAGATTTTTAAAGCTAACTAGTTATTTAACACATAGATACACAATTTAAGGCAACTTAAACAGATTGTTTTCTTCAAAGTATAGTGTAGCCACACTGTAGAAGTCAAGCTTTTTCAATAAATCTCATATTATACACTGTGAAATGCTTGTTTTTAAAAGATGTAGGCTGTGAGTTAGAAGATGAGTTGGGGAAAATGCTGCTACGTTATTTCTGTATGTTCTATGGAAAGTTCTTTTTCTAATTTTGAAACTGTGAACAATGCTTTAGGATCCTATTAGAAGTTAAACTGGCATATGGGAAAAAATCAGAATTCATTTAAAAACTACTTTGGTACAGTTTAACATATACAGCTTCCAAAGATTTTTGAGTGTTCTCCAGATGTGTTTGTGTGAGACTATCCAGATGGTAATGCTCTATCTGAAAAGTTAGGAAAATCAATAATTATCAACATTGCTCTTTAGCAATAAATATGGGCTACCTTTAATATTGCCATGTTTTTTCCTTTCATTTGGCAAATTGATCTGTTGCCTGATGTGCTAGAAACCTCTAACAGTTCTGTTCATTGAGGGGATATCACCTTAAGTACCAACCATAAGGAGAATACTGATAAGAAGCTTAAAGATAAATGATTCCTTAGATATTTGTCTAACAAAGCACCTAAGGAAGTGGACCCTTGTAAATCAAAACTGAAAGAGGGTGCAGTCTCACAGGAGTTAAGGTGACATGTAATCTTCAGGCTATTCCTCATCTTATTTTCACACAGTGGGGAAAAGATCTTGTAAATGCTACCAGTGAAGTAGTCCTTTATCTCAGGTGAGAGATCCATCTTGGGATCTATAAATGTAGTTATGTGAATTATGTATCAGTTTGGGGATGACAATAAATTCAATGTATACCTTGAGTTTGTGAGATATTACAGTGGAGGCAGGGAGTGTGTTTCTTGCTGTTACTCTAGCACTTCACCTACAAGCAAAGGTTGAATGTTGCAGATGTAGCTTCGCTTACTGTCAAATTCTCTGTATAATCAAGTGTGGTCAGTGCCCCCAGATCTAGGAAGGGACTCTTGTTTTTTGAGCTATTAATGGAATTTCATGTGGGTTTTTTCCCTCCCATCTCTTAGTATTGGAATTGCATCTGCTTGAATAGAGTGAAAATGCCTTGCAAGATATGTTAATGATATTGCTTGCTGCAGCTGCAAAGTGCGTTGCTTTCCCAAAAGAGAGAAATAAAAGGTGTTAATTGATGTACTACGCTTATATGATGCTGCATTTTTTGTTTCGAAGGGAATTGTGTCCTTCTGAGCATTCTTCCAGGCTTTATTTACATCTGCAGCCATCAGAACACATTTACAGATCTAACTTGAAGAGACACATCTAACTACCAGTCAAATCTTAGTGATTCAGTATGGAATGTCTTGATGCAATTTCAGGAAGAAGAAGCGAGCAATTGTTATGATGGTGACAGTGGTGTTTCTCTTTGCAGTCTGTTGGGCCCCTTTCCATGTGATTCACATGATGATAGAATACAGTGAGTATCTGTCATGTGTTACACAATAAAACTTTTCTTAGTTTTTTCTTTTAATGGAACTACAGGTTGTGAAAAGCTAGTGCTGCTGCAGCATTCAGCTACAGAATACCTTCTGCTAGTGAAAGTTAGTGGTGTGCTTATAAATCCTGGATCACTGTCATGTAATAGAGATACATAGCCAACAACAGGTGAATTACTCTGATGTGTACAAGTGATAGATCTACAGCGCTCACAGAAAATGAGTACATTTGAAAAAACCTCTTTTGGGAGGTACCTTATATCTGTGATATACTTGTGTGTCAGCCAGATCGCTGCTTCGCTGCTGTGTGAATCAAAAAAAAAAAAAAAAATTTATGTCTTGCTTTAGACCCTACTGAACTTTGTTGCAGGGTGGGAGGGAACCCAAATTCTCTACCAGCTCTTTTAGAATGTAAGCTCTTTAGAAGGGAGATTGTCATTGCTTCTGAATTTGTACAGCACATAATCCAGTCCTGAAAAGGTGGTTTGCTAGGCCTTACAAGACTCAAGAAAAATCAAGACTTTACTATTAGGATGGTGAGCATATCTCTGTAGCTTCTTTTTCTTTCTATGTCTGTCCTGCTACCTGCATTTGCTGAAAGGTCCAAAGTACCTGGCTGGAAGGTAAAAGTTATTTCCAAGAATAAAACCTCTTGAACAATTAACTTTCGAATTCAAATTTAATTCTGATTTAACATGTAAAGACTTCTTTTTGCATCCACTTAAGTTGTCATACTGCTTTGAGTTAAACTGCTATGAAATATTTATCCCACCACTTGCCCTGGTTTTAACGAGGTAGACATATTGGAAATATAAATACTGAACATCATAGTGATAATACCCGATGAATCCAGTTGAACTTTTTCAGTGTTCTGGACTGGGTACTAGTTTGGAAGTGCCCTCAATTGTTGTTATCTTTGCTTTTTGCTATTTGCCATATTCTCTGGGGTCCTGCACTGTTCATCTCTCATCTCCTGCATGGGTACTGGGATAGCACGTGGGACTATGCAGCAGGCTATGTATAGGAACAAGAGGAAGTCTTCAGTAGTTGTTATAGTCTACTTGCCAAAAACAGCAGCTGTTTCTTTGTCTTGTATCACAAATAAGGTTGTAGCAGATAAATCGGTAGTCCTGCAGCCAGTCAGCTGAACCAAATAATGTTTATGTCTGCTGAGAATCAGTAGTGCAGAAGCTGTAACTATTAAAATTGTCTGGGTTGCCCCATGTTAAGGTTGCCCATAATACTCCACGAACTGCTTATTCTCTTTTCATTGCTAATTTCAGGAATTATTTCAGGTGCTACAAGGCCTTTATTTTACTTGCCATGTAAATCTTTGTAGTGCCTCTCCCAAGTTTGGTCACTGAATATTTGAATTCAAGGAATTCAGTCCTCTGTGATCTCAATGATTAAAGAGTGGGAGATGTGATGAAGAAGATGCGTTTTTACCCCCATGAGCTGATGATCCATGTCAGCACAGAGAAAGAAGCTGTGTGTGGTCAGTGACAGGGCAGGGATTGGTGTTAAAATACTTACATGTTTGATACGGACATGAAACTCGGAGCCAGAAGAACAACTTGAATAAACAAGGCCTATACTTTGCAGACTGGAAGCTTTCTGTTGCTTGGCCATTGGGCAAGTGTTTTGGCTCGTAAAGTGCCTCTTTTGGATGACTCTGTCCTTATTTACATATACACAAAGCAGGGCTAGGTGGTAGATCTTGGTCTTTCCTTGCTGATGGAAACCCAGTGGCTAATATTAAGAACCTCCAGCATGGTCTTTTGTTGATTTTAAACAAAAGCTTCTGATGCCAGACTGGCTATAAATAGGCTAAGTAGTAGGCATTTATGCTATTCTGTGCTTACAGCATATTTCCGTTTTCCTTTCCAGGTAATTTTGAAAAGGAATATGATGATGTCACAGTCAAAATGATCTTTGCAATCGTCCAGATTATAGGATTCTTCAATTCTATTTGCAACCCTATTGTGTATGCTTTCATGAATGAAAACTTCAAGAAAAATTTTTTGTCTGCCATCTGCTTCTGTGTTGTCAAAGAAAATGCATCACCAACCAGGCAACTTGCGAACTCGGGGATTACTATGAGGCGGCAAAAGGCAAGTGTTTCTCAAGGAGATCCCATTGACTCAGATGAAGCCAGGAGGGAGGCATTCAGTGACGGCAACATTGAAGTCAAGTTCTGCGATCAGCCAGCTTCAAAAAGGAATTTGAAAAGGCACCTTGCCTTATTCGGCTCTGAGCTTACTGTGCATTCTGCATTAGGAAATGGACAGTAGCATCACAACGGTTTTGAGACTGGAAGAAACATTCTCTTTATATGGTAACTTTGAATAAGCCATTTAAAATAGTTTTCTACTTTGCATGTTGAAATGAGGGGAAAATATGTTATGGATTATTATAATGGTTGAGAAAATGTAACATATTTTATAAGGATGAGGAGTAAAACTTTGGAAAACAATATTACTGTATGATTTCCAGGAAAAATACCCATTTTTCTTCCTAAGCTAATTTAGGGCTTGTTTGCCCTCTACCTTAGGTAAACCGAACAACTATTGCTTGCTGTGTTTATTCTGTGCCTGGATGCTGGCACACTGCGGGACCATACACAGCTGAATGCCAGAAGACAGGAACTATGGAGAGAGTGCACACTTTCTTTGGACAACTTGGAAATCTGACCCGGGACTAAAATTGTAAGATCTGCTCTCTGCAGCTCTGACGGCAGAGGAGCTTCAGATCTGAGTTCAGGAAAAATGCAGACTGAGATGGAATTCTGTTTTGGAAAAAAAGTATATGAAAGAGCCAGCTAGAATTTGACTCTGAAGGGATTTAAGATTTAAACATTGAATGCATGTTCAGATTTTGTTAACAGGAAGCATATTAGAAATTCACAATGCATGCATAATTAATGTGCTGTTTTTACAGGTTAATTCTTGGGTACAAACTTAAATGCCAGTGTACTGCCCTGTAAACCGCATTGTTCTGCTGAAAATGTAGAAGTTGAAAAAGTGCTGTACGAGACTGCAGATGCTGGAGGTGTGATCTATAGAGTAAGCACTGAGTTTAACTTAACAGTCATGCTTGGATATGTGGTTTATGGGTTGAAAGTGTGGTGTTGCCATTTTCTGGAGGGATATAAGGGCTGGATCCAGAGCTTGTTTGGACTCTATAGAAGGCTTTCAATTGAATAGCACACCCTTGACCAGATGCTTCTCTGAAGACGTGCACAATTTTTTCTGTCTCTACATCATCTTCAAAGTGGGTGAATTACTGTCTAAGAACAGGGCCAGTGTTCTGGTGTTTTAGGTTTCACAGTAAATTACGGGGTTGAAATCCATATAAATTCTAAACGTTTTTGCTCTTGGTTGGTCAAATTGAAAAATTGTAAAAGGATGCTTACAAGTGTGAGACTGGCGGAAAAGTATGATCTAGACTGGTACACTGTGATCTGATCCCATAAATGAGGCTTTGAAATGCATAATTTGCAACTCCAGCTGAGGTTAGGTTGGATCCTTTAATAGCCTGTGAAATGTCGGTGCTCTCTTCTGTCATCCCTTGCCTCACCTAAAGGACCTTGGTGCTCCCTTGGCAGTAAATTTTAAGATTCTTTTACATTACTACTTTACACTTCATTGCAAATGAAAGCTTAGTCTAAATTATCCTTGTATAAATTGGAAGTAATCTGATCCTTCTGTAATGTTTACAAATTTCCACTGGAAGAGGCATTCTGATGCTTGTTTGTGACATACTCTGTATTTACATATATATTACTTATCTTGTATGTGATATACTCCCATGCAATGACAGGGCAAGATTCCTTACTTGTCCTGACAGCCAGGAATTAAGAGCACTCCTATTTACATAAGCATCTGTATTAGAAAAAATAACAATTTTGGAGAGTTGTGTCTGGGTAAAACAACATGAGTGAGGTCAGGTTCTGCTTTAGACAGTCATGCAGGCGTGGCCCTGTGCATTACCTTTGAATAATGCTGTAAGCAACAAAACAATTTTTGCCTGCAGTTACAACTGTGACTTCCTTTGAAGACCATTTCTGTCTTAGCTTGTCTTTCGTCTTTCTAGACAGGGGTCTACAAGTTTTCTGCCCTGGAGAATAGGGGCTAACTGTTGTTTATTATCATAGTTTTCCTCAGTTGGTGTGACGTTTATGTGGCTGATGATGAAAGCTATGTGTTTTGACAGATTCTGTAACGTTTTAAAAGACAATTTATTTTCAGCTTTTTATTTATTTGCACTGCTAATTTCAATGACAGATTTTAACAAATATTTAACAAAAAGTTCCAAGTATTTGATGTTTTTGTTTCATCTTACTGGTTTCTACTATCGTCTCATAAAATGTTATGTCAATGAGTAACTGCTGTAGTAGTGTGTTAATTTTTTCATTAAAATTCCTTTTTGGCATTGCTGGTACTGTTTTGCACTGGGACCATCTGCTGTAAACTTCATTCTTTGGGTCTGTCTTTGTTTGAAGATTCATATAAGCTTATATGTGGTTTTTAGTGATTAAATTCCAGTTCTGTTACAAGTCCCAGCTGTTACTGTAATCCTGAGAGATGTGATTTAAAAGACTTTAAAGAATAAGTTGAGATAGAGGGAAAAATCTTCCATTCCCTTGCTAGGAGAGAAGTGGTAAGTGTTTCAGCATAGATATATGTGGCTACAGTTAGATTAAAGACAGTTCTTGTACTGTCCTTAATAGTAACTATATTATTTGTGCATTTTTGACACAATAGTTTTCTCAGAGCCAGATAATCTTGTAAGAAGTCCTAGCTGCAGGGAATAGAAAACCCTTTATTGACTTAAGCAGAACCAAGATTTTGCCCGTGTGCTTTTTTAATCTGTCAGAGCTTCAGCTTTGATTTAAATAACAAAACAAATTGTTCTATTGAATTGGGTCAATTGTCAGTCCAGGCTAGTAGCCTGTCTCTTGCAGTGGCTCATATCTTGTGTTTCTGAGTGTGTGGCTGTAACTGCGTACTTCAAATCAGTGAAAGTAAGCACTGCTATGGGAAGAACAGCCTTGCTGTCCTCCCAGCTTGCCTGCTTATGCCCATCTTGTATTAACAGAATTGCATGGTGAATCTGATCAGAAAAAATTCTGGCTAATGATTTTAGATACATGAGAACAGAAAAGATAACCACACTCATTTCCCTAAACTGAGAGTATTTCTCGGAACTGTTGTGTTCTTTGAGGGGAAAAATGCTTCCTCAAAAAAGTTTCTTTCCAATGTCTTAGTTACAAATCACTTACAATTTCTTTGACTTTGATGAAATTAAAGAGAAACTTATTTTATTCTCAGCTGTAAGGGGCTAAGCCTTAAAATTATGATGAGATGATGCCAGGAACTGGCATGTGGATGAAGACAGGAGCCTGAAAGAACACATTCAACTGAACAGAGACTCTGGAAATTTGAATGGACCAGGAGAAAGTGTCAGATGTGTGGTCTTGCTCAGCTGATATTGGAGAGTACAAACAAGGCAAACAGTGAGTAGAAGGGAGTGAATCCTCTCAGTAGCTGTCTGTAACAGTACATCTGCTACAGAATTCCCATTCTTGGGGCGGGGGGAAGGGATTAAATGTTAAGTGAGATTTATTCCTGGCAGAATTTTTTTATTGTTTTTTTGGGTGGGGATTAGTTTCAGAGGATTAATCAGGTGGATTAATTCGTGGGTATGTTTTAAGCTTTAGAAAGGTACTGGGCTGTAATAGTTTGTGACGATAGACAGGGAACTATGCTTTTATTGAGGTGACTTGATGCTGTTGTGGGCTAACACAATGCTATGCAGGCGTTAAATAATCTGAAGATGATGAAAAACTTAAGAGAAGTTGCAGTTCCCCTGTAGCATTGACCATGTTTTCATAAGACATTTGTGGTATTGAGTGAGGGGGACTTTTAGGTGCAGACCAGGAGATGTTCATTTGAAGCTTCATAGTTTCATTCTGTTTTCAAGTAGACTTTGATTGTTCCCTAAACAAGAATAACAAATAGTAGCAGAGAAGATGGTGTGTCTCAGTCTGGCAATGTGTGCTCAGAACATCCTCAGCCAAATTCTCAGTAAATCCAGGCTCCAAAGATAACCACTTAGCTGTTTAAGAGCTTGAGTTATGTTTTGCATTTTGAGGAGTACTGCCTAGTCTTTTTAAAATGAGTTTATGTAAAAATGTTTGTAGATCAACTGTAAATCTGCAAGTTGCTGGCTCTCAGTTGAGAAGAAAAAAACCTGTCTCCTGCTGAAGTTAGTTTGCTCTGGTAGAATACCCATGAGAAATGATTTGTTTGGAGGGAATGGTAGTGGTGGTAAGGATTTAGAAGGGAGCATGCCCTAAACATAAGGGAGGTGTTGGAGGGAAAGGTGGACAAATGCTTGAAGTCTGATGACAAGAGCAAAGCAGCGAGGTTGTGTTGAAAAGCACGTGAGTAGGTGTAAACCCTTGTCCAGGGTTCAGCCATTCAAGGCTCCGTTATGAAGCACAGATGCAAGTCCTTTGCTTAGCTTTGCTGAAAAAATTGTTGAGCTGAGAGTACATGTCATAAAGCCATGCAATAAAACATTGGTTTTTTTCCTAACATAGTAATGGCAACTCATGGAGATGAGAAAAGTTCAAATTGAGGCATGAGGGGAAAGATTTTTTTGAGAGTTAGAAGACAGCAATTAAAAAATGTTGAATATCAGCCTGTTACAAGGAATAATGGGAGGCAGCCTTGCCTCCCACACAATCATGGGTCTCATAATTGCAGAGCCAGCAGAGATGTGTAATGTGCCTACATCAAGGGAGTAAGTATGTAAATGCTCAGCGTGGCAATGTGTTAGTCCTGTCTATATGCTGATTATGTGATTAGCTAATATGTAATGGTTGTATTATGCTGTTTGCAGATTCTTTGAGTTAGGGTAGAAGCTATTAAAACAAGTGATTGAGTAGAGGGGAAGGAACACCGGAGAGATGAGAGAAATAGACAGAGTGTTGAAGATGAGGACTGGATTATTATTGCCCAGGAAAAAAGAGTAAACAGGTAAAAGGATTTAGCAGAGCTGGTGGCTTAGAGAGGTGGGATAGGAAGATAATCATGGCAAGCTATATTTTTTTATAGATTAGGGAAGATCTGAGTGTTACAAAAGTTGGTAAAGTTTAGAAACTACTTAGAGAGCAGTTTTGGGAATGGGACATCATCTAAATGCACAGGGCAAAAGGCTGGGAAGAGTGAAATCTGCCCTTTTGGTGCTGCTTTGAATGGAAGCGGTGGAATGGAGCAGGAGCTCCGCTAGGGCGAGGAGGAGTCAGAGCATTGGGAGCACGGTCTAACTGCGCCAGACTTAACTGGTGAGAACAGGAACAGGTTTTCCTGAAACAGCAGAAAGAGGAGAATTAGAATAATTTCTCTCTATGTCCTGGCTAGCAGATTACATCCTGTGATTGTTTTAAGGTTTTCAAAGCAGGTTCTTTATGCTGTAGATGAATTCTGATTAACAGCAGCATTCTAAAGCTTATATCTTTCTGAGAAACATGGATTTAATGCTGAAACACAACACGAGGTTAGATTGTGTATATTCCTTCACAAACGTTCACATAACAATTTATTTTCTGTCTATGCTGAAAGTGCTGCTTTGACACCTCAAAACTGTCTTCCAGGAGTCTTACTGGAAATTCAAGCCATTGTTAGATTCCTCTGTTGAAGCTAGAGTGAATTTGATGAATTATGAAGTTATTTTAAAAATCCCTGGGGATTTGAGATGAGAAAGAATCCATGCTATTAATATTTAGTTAATTTATTGCAAGTGGCTGTAGTTCCTCAAAACTATCAAGTTGTGAAGTCTTGCTCAAATGTTATGCAGATTTTCTCTGATCCTGTAATAGATTCTGGTTTCAATGACTATCTCCAGTTCTGCTATTAGGATGTGATACTGTCTTTACCAGCTTCTGACTATTGCTGCTTGCATGGGTATCATTTCCTGTTCTGGGATTTCTGGGTTTTGCTCTGTCTTGCCAAAGTGGCAATTTTTGTCTTACTGACTTGTCTGTAAGCAGCTGCAGTGATTAGAGCTGCCTCATCTAGATTTCATTTTATAGAGACATGAATATTTCTGTTTTAAAAAATGATGCGTCAATATTTGTTGTTTGCATGTAAAAAAAAAAAAAAAAAAAAAAAAAATCACACTGGAGTAAATTAATGATTAAGGCACTCCTTGACCTGATGCACGATGAAGCTTGGTGCGTTGAGCAGAACTAATGGTGAAATAGGTGCTTACCTTGGATTCAGCAACTGATCTGTAACCCTGTAATAGGAACATCTGGAGGAGTAAATTAAGAGTGTAATAGTCTGCTCTCTTCCAGAGTCACATATTGTTTTATTATGACAGTTAACCCCCCCCCCCCCCTCCTTCTCTCCACCCCAGACAAACAAAGAGTGCACA